>PVHT021183693.1:1324841-1556256 GCA_004024745.2 Catagonus wagneri | reverse complement strand
GGATAAAATAATGTCATTTGCAGCAACATGGATGGAATTAGAGACCCTCATACTGAGTGAAGCAAGTCAGAAGGAGAAAGACAGATGTCATATGAAATCTCTTATAACTGGAGTCTAAAACACTACACAAATGAACATCTCAACAGAAAAGAAAATCACAAACTTGGGGAACAGACTTGTGGTTGCCAAGGGGGCGGGGAGGGTGGGGGAGGGGTGGGAGGGAATGGGGATAACTAGTGCTTTAATGATGGAATAGCAAGGAGCTCCAACTGTAATGCACGGGGAACTATATCTAATTACATGTGACAAATCCATATATGTACATGTAATCAGGTCACCACATGGTGCAGTTGGAAAATCTGACAGAAATCTGTAAACCAGCTATAATGCAAAAATAAAAAAAAATAATAGAGAATGATATTCATGAACAAGTGAAAGACAGTGTTCCAAAAATTTTGATTATAATAAAATCCTGAAACTTCTCAAAAAAAAAAAAAGAGTCTAGAAATATTTCTCTTCAGGGACACAGAATCTGGTGCTCTGCTTCGTAATCAGAAAATCAAGGCAATAAACTTGAAATTATTACATGAATACAAACCAGGGGAGATGGCAGGGCAAACCTACTGCTGTCAAATTCCATTCACACTTACTACTTGAAAAAGTGCTTTGAAGCCCATAAGGAACTCTACAGATTTGTTATGATAATTATTTGTCCTTGTCATCGTTCTGTACAACTTCCATTGACATTAGTATTGAATACAGAATCTTGTGAAATGGCAAGGAAAAATCTTTTCTCTCTTAATCTATTGAATCGCTCTGAAATGAGAAGCAATCCCATATGATTGTCCCAGAACAAAGTTCATCCAGTTCACTTAGCAAAAGCCCCTCATTGAATACTGATAGAGAAATGTATTTACATTTGCTTGGTTCTTTTTCATTAAGGTTAATATAACAAACAATCCCCTCTTGCTTCAGTGTCTGGCTTTCAAGGATTTGTGGCCAGAACCTCTTGTTTTCTCTGGAATCCAAAGAAGCCCAAAACAAAAAGTGCCTTCATAATTTTCCTGTTGCTCCCTCCCTTGGGTGGAACTCCCTACTGGGCTCAGCCACTTCCCAGTCTGTAGTCTGTTCCCTTCTTTAAGAGAAAAAGGAAAGACAGCAAATCAAATGCCCCAGTCATTTTTACATTTTTTTCTCAGAAGTAGAAGATAATAAAGGAACCAGAAATTGTATATATCTCAAACAATCTGCTCCTTAGAAGTATCAAGTACAGATAAAAACTAAGATTCAATGCCCTTGAATCTCCAGTTCCCATTTACAGCTGTGAAACATGAGGCTCAGAGTTGGAAAGTGCATCATTATTGTTAAATGGTAACCAGTAGGGTCAGAACTCAAATCTTGGTCTTCAGTTTCTGGATCCTCTGCTTGTTCCAAGATGCACACCACTTCCCCCTATGGGATCAAATGTCTCAAAAGAGAAGACACATTGCTGGCAATAAAGAAAATATCACCAAGTTCCAGATTCTACTTCTGATGACTGCTCACATCCATTGTCCTTGGGTGGGAGCTGATCTCTGCTTCAGAATAATGCAGGTAAATTGATGCTCCCTGCTATCCTCTGTCCATCTGGGCCATCCCAGGGGCTTGCCCTCTGCACTGCCTCATCAGCTACCTTCCCTGTTCCAGAGTGACTGCAAAGGCTGGCCTTCCCTGGGCACATTTATCTTCAACCCCCAGTGAACAAGCAGAGCACAGAGTGGACTAACTCATTTATTTCTACTCATTTATTGATGGCCTTTCATAACCAAGTTATTAAGTCATCAATAACTTCAGAGAAATAAATGAATGGATCCAGAACTGGGCCAACAGATATTTAAGACGTGCACTGAACATTTTATCTCAGATCAGCAGAAAAGTCAATGCTGGGTGGGTCATCAGTGATATTTTCCTCACCTGAAAAAAACATGTTCTATGTTTTATTCCAATTGGAACCCAGTTTATTTCTCTACAAAGTAGTGAACTGAATAACATCTTCAGTCTCCCAAGTAAATTAAAGTTTGAAACAATAGATTACATGCATTAATATTATTCCAAAATACTACCTAGTATGTGTTGCTCTCATGGGCTGACAAAAAAAAAAAAAATTACCCTGCAAGATTTGCCAGAAATAGAGTATAAGCTCTTTCAGAAGTTCCTGTGTGTTCTAATATATTCCTCTCAAGAAATAAAATTAAAAAGAGAGAGAAAAGGGAGAGGAAGACACGGAAGGTTTCTAAGACCTTAGGAAACCCCTGAAACCAGTATCTAGGAGTCTAGAGAAATTTCTAACACTGAAGGTAGGTGTCTACAAGGACACTTGCAGAGCCATCAGAGGTTTACCCAGCTAGGGGGAGCCATGCATTGTCATTATGTTTGGGCATATATATACTGTTCCATCTTAAGCTCCATGAGCATCCTAGTATCCTGACCTCATCTCCCATTCACATACCAACTTGCCCTAGTTTGCTTTTCACTCACACCCTGGGGCCCTACCTAAATGACAGGAATCTTAGCAGCTGCTGAGAGGCCACAAATGTGCTTGGAAATCTCTCTGTGCCTCAGTTTTCTCATCTGTAAAATAGGAATAATAATATATGAAAAGCACCTAGAATAGTGTCTGACACATGGTATATGTTCAAGAAGTGTCAGCTGTTGTTGTTGTTGTTGTCATTCATGAAAATATAGTATTTTTCATATGATTAGGACCTCAGAGACCAGCCAGTCCAATTTCTTAGATTCCTTTTAAAAACAAGGAAACTGCAACCCAAGTAGTCTATCATACAATGTGTGTGCTTTCCAAAGTTTAAAGACCGAGTGAGACACTAGCAGAAAGAACATCATCTTTGAAGTCCTGAAGTCCTACGTTCAAATTCCAGCTCTGAAACTTTCTAGCTGTGTGACTTTAGACTCATCCTTCTCTTCTCTGAGCATCTCTAGGTCTTCCCTTGTAAAATAGGTACAATGCCACCTACCCTGATGGATTGTTGTGAAAATTGAAAAATAATGACTGAAAAGTTAATGACTGGATAATGTGACGTGCACGCTGCATAGGAATTAATGAGCATTCCATAGCTGGGGACTGTCATTATTGCAAACATCATTCAGCTAGGCTGCGGCAGAGTGGGCGCTAGAATCTAGGGCCCCTGACTGCCAGCCAGGCTTACCACTACACAGTCCACCTTTACTTAGAAACAAACAACCAAACAAAAAGGAATTTGCTTACACTGTGTTCTATCAGTTTTCTTCAGCGGCTTGGGAATGGGGCATGCAATCCATGTCCAGGTAAATTGAGAAGTGCTTCCCTCTAGAAGATTTACCACGCTCATTTATAAGTGAAAGATTCCAAAAATATCTGTCTATAAGAAGCCTTTTTAACACTCTCAGACCCATCTTTTTCTGAACAATTGGCCTAGAATTTCTCTCAACATCATGTAGAACAGTAGCATGCTAAGGAACACTGTTTAGGAAACTGTTGAGTGTTGGAAATAATATATTTTAAAACAACCAATGAGAAGGGATGCCAGTTTGGGTTTCATTTTATTGCGAGTCTCTGTTTCAACCACGTTAGACAAAGGATAAATGGCTGATTGGGAAGGGACCACCTTGTATTCGCATTTTATTTGTGAGGGATGGGACTGCAGCATCTGCTGTTACACATGTTTCAGAGAGCAGAATACAGCCTTTTGTACTCAGTTATTTAACATTAACCATGAGTGGACTTGTCTAGAAAGGGGCAAAAAAGTAAATAAAATAAAATGAAAGTAAATCAACTTGGGTTCATCTGAGGGCTGGCTCTGGAGCATCTAGTGGTTTGTCACTGTCCTCCATGCATCATGATTTCTTGAGCATGTTCACATTATTACTGGACTGTGAATTCCTTATACAATTGTGGGTTAGAAACCAGGGGCCCAAACAAAAGAATGAAATCCATGTTAAGATAGAAATGCTTTTAATGTTAGAGATAATCACAACTTACTGAAGCCGTGAATTCTCTTTTCTTAGTATGCAAAATGAAATAAGAAGTAAAAATGTTGCCGAATCTCCTTCTTACTGTTGCCAAAATTCAGCCTCTGTCTGCCGGTGCCGAACTGAAATGCAGAAACAGAGTTTTGGGTAAAGAAGAAAAAGATAGCTTTATTGCTTTGCCAGGCAAAGGAGGGCCACAGCAGGCTAATGCCTTAAAGACTGTGCCCCCCCCTTAGAAAGAATTGCAGGGAGTTTTATAGTAAAAAGGAGAAAAATAGGTTTTCAGATAGGAATCAAAATTGGGATAAACATGCTTTCTTCTTTCTTTGGGGGAATCTTAGTCATCAAAGCTGGAGTCAGGAGATCTCGACCTGATGATGATGGTGGTCTTCTGGCTTATTGTCTAGAATAATAGTACTTGCAAAAAGGGCACATTGATCAGAGATTAGAACAAACTAGGAAAGTTCCTGAAAAACATCATGGGCTAATAATCTTTAACCCACAGGCAATTATGCTCAGGGTGCCTAATCTTTAGCTTACGGGTGATTGTGTTTAGGGTGTAACTAAGTCCAGGAGAAGGACAACGAAGGACTCTAAGCTGTTTAATTACAAAGTATTCATTTCAAAAAGAAGCATAAGGAATATAACTTTTCTCTCAGGGGTATGAGGCTCCGGCATCATTACCACACTGCAATGTTCATTATCTACTGTCTCTAAAATCAGAAAAGTATTTCATCCTTTTCCCTCTCCTCAAATTTTCATCCTCTACTCTCACATAAACACCTATAAATACCCATTAAACGATTCCACTTGTCCTACTCAATTCCTTTTCTTCCTTCCTCCCACAGTGATCCTTTGGGGGGGGGACAAAAAAGAGAGTATGGGAGGGGAGGCGACTCAGGACAAACACGTTCAATTATTACAGGCTGTCTATCAGGAATATTTTTTCTGCCGAACTATGCCACAGCCACAGCTATGCCAGATCTGAGCCACCTCTGCAACCTATACCACAGCTCACAGCAATGCCAGATCGTTAACCCACTGAGAGAGGCCAGGGATTGAACCTGCAACCTCATGGTTCCTAGTCGGATTCGTTTCCTCTGTGTCATGACAGGAACTCCCCTATCAGGAATATTTATTTCACCACTCAAGAATCAAAGGGAGAAGAACTCCATAGGCTGGAGTTCCCATTATGACTTAGCAGAAACAAATCTGACTATTATCTATGAGGATGAGGGTTCGATCCCTGGTCTCATTCAGTGGGTTGGGGATCTGGTGTTGCTGTGAGCTGCAGTGTAAGTCACAGACATGGCTAGATCCTGTGTTGCTGTGGCTTGTGGCGTAGGCCGGCGGCTACAGAACCTATTGGACCCCTAGCCTGGGAACCTCCATAGGCCATGAGTGCGGCCCTAAAGAGCAAAAAAATGAAAAAAAAAAAATTAGCAATAGTCATTGGTGGTAATCTATCAAAAAATGAATGAAAACTGGTTTAACAATTATTAGACTGTTTTCATCCCTTTAGTCTTGACCTTTTGGTAAGTCATAAATAAATACCATCCAAATTGGACAGAAGTAACTGCAGAATTCCCACAACAATAATCTGACAGAAATATCACTTTTACTGGTATCAAAAATGTGGCATTTCTTAGCACTTTAATAAAGTGGGGATTATTAAGAAAAGTAAATGTTTTTTTTTCTTTTTCTTTTTTTGCCTTTTGTCATTTTTTTTTATGGCCACATCCGCGGCATGTGGAGGTTCCCAGGCTAGGGGTCTAATCGGAGCTGTAGCCACTGGCCTGCGCCGCAGCCACAGCAACGCAGGATCCGAGCCGCATCTGCGACCTACACCACAGCTCACGGCAACGCCGGATCGTTAACCCACTGAGCAAGGGCAGGGATCGAACCCGCAACCTCTTGGTTCCTAGTCGGATTCATTAACCACTGCGCCACAACGGGAACTCCAAGAAAAGTAAATGTTGAATTATGTCACAAGAGTCCCATCCATATGGCAAAATCTGTGAGCTAATTTGCTTGGCAGCTGCTTCACCCTTTAGATGAAAATACCTATATCTAGAAAGTTTTTTTTTTAAGTGGTTAAATTTAGGAGTTCCTGCTATGGTGCACTGGGTTAATGATCTGGCTTATCTCTTTGGAAGCACCGGTTTGATCCCTGGCCCAGCAGCTGTGGGTTAAGGATCCAGCATTGCTGCAGCTATGGTGTAGGGGGCAGCTCCAGTTCAGATTCAACACCTGGTCTGGGAATTTCCATATGCCACAGGTGCAGCCGAAAAAGAAAAAGAAAAAAAAAGTGGCTAAGTTTAATTTGGTTTGGCATGTATTTTCATATTTGAAACATTAATACTGGATTTTCCATTGTGACTCAGTAGTAATGGATCCGACTAGTATCCACGAGGATGCTGGTTCGATCTCTGGCCTCATTCAGTAGGTTAAGGGTCCAGCCGTGAGCTGTGGTGTAGGTCACAAGTGCGGCTCGGATCCTGCATTGCTGTGCCTGTGGTGTAGGCCGGCAGCTGTAGCTCCGATTCACCCCCTAGCCTGGGAACCTCCGTAAGCTGAGGGTGTGTCCCTAAAAAGACCAAAATAAATTAATATTATATTCGTACTCTATATTAATGTTAATATTATATCTCAATATTTTGTATTGATTAACTCATCCAATGCCTTTTTCTATTTGTCTCTCTCTCCAGGAAGCAAATAACTTGAATAAAAGCACAACAAAAACAGAGAGTGCCTGGCTCTTCAGAATGTGGTACGGCTTTGACCACAAGTATCCTTTGATAATGATAATCTCCCAGATCCTGCTGCCTGACAGTGACTAACCTGGAGCACTTAATCACTGAGGTATGCATGCCTGCTCATCAAGAAACACAGAAAGGTAAAGTAAATTCATCACCAAACTTAGCAAAAAGAGTGATTTCAAAACATAAAAAAGCTGTGCAGTCCATACTTAAGTGGTACAAAGAGCTAAAGTGAAATCTCTCAGAGGCAAATGAATTCAGTGTGTTTATGGCCATCTACTGTTTCCTAACGCCAGATGAAAAAATCATATGTCCTGAAAAGCTGACCTATTGTACTAATTTTACTCTTCTTTCCTTTGTAAAGAGTCTTACTTCCATTGAGCTGACCAGGATGACAGACCCCTTCACCCTTCTGCCAGGAACCCATCTGTGTGTTTTTGTTTCATGCTATAAAAAAATGAAGGGGGTGGAGGCAGGAACGATGACTGGTCCAAGGGGAAGGAGTCTGGTGATCAAACTGTAAAATAGCACTACTTTGTTTTCCAGGAAACACTTGAGTAAGCTTTTTCTAGAGAAGGGCAATTTTAAAATTCTGGCAATCAATGTAAACATAGTAGCTGTGGTGCACCCTGCCTTGTGACTCACAGGGCCGAGAAGTCAAGCCTGAAGGGCTTTGCCATTGTGAGTTGCAGTAAGCGGTCCATCTCTAATCCCAGGCAAAAGTGCCACAAAAGAAAGGAAAGAACTGCGCTGAAAATTGAATGTGTTGGGTCTTTGTAGTTAGTTTTCCACAGTCACAAATCCCTCTCCTTTCAGAGAGAAAATGTCAGTCACTGGGTGATTTTTAAAGCAGCTCAGCAATGATTAAAGCCACAACAGATCAGTGGGAGAGGAAGAATTAAGAACGGGGAAAAGCAACTCAAAGAGTAAGATGAAGAAGAGGTAAAAATGGAAAGGGGAGAGGAGGCCAGAGAAATACAGGAAATTCACAGCAGGAAGGAAAGGAAAGCAAGTTAGAGGAATGAATGTAGGGGGGAAAAAAGTAGAAGAGGAAAGTAGAGATTGCAGAGATAAGCAAAACATGGTTAAAATTAGAAAGCAATTCTGGAAAAGTAGAGCATCCCAAGAATTATGAAATGGAACTGTAGAAGGTAGGGGTTTTTTGAGGCTATAGTTTTGTTTTCCACACTTCTGTTACCTATGGGCAAATACCTCTCTTCACTCGATCTTGAGTTTTCATGGACAGTATAGGTTGCCATACCCTAAAAGCGGTCCACCTTGGCCATTAATTGCTTCTGGGAGGTTTTGGTACTTCATTAACCACCCAAAATTCTCCTGGTCTCTCTGAGGGAAGCCAATTCTTTGTAGATTATGCTGTTTTCTGTTCCAGGTTGGTTTCTCTTCTGGAAACACAATTTTCCCCTGCCATTGCTTACAGTATAGGAAGTTATAAAAATGTGGCTAAAGAGTCCATATAAAGACTGCTTGGTTATGACAAGATGTATGGTAAGAAAATGTCCACTGGGGTTCCTGGACCCGATTTCCAAATTGTGGAAGGGGGATTTCCCCATACCTGCAAGCAATGCCCCAGACACCACTCAGGATCCTACAACTCAACTCATTTCTGACACTGTCTACCCAGAGACAGTGTCAGATCTCACAAGTAAGCAGTCAGTCCCACCAGCCTGCCCTCCTGCAACCAGCAGTCATAAGCTCAGGTTGTTACCTAAGCTTCTGATCTATCAGCTACAGGTTGGAAGTTCCCATGACCTTCCTCCTTGAATTTGAATAATTGGCTAGAACAGCTCACAGAATTCAGAGAAATATATTACTTACTAGATCACTGTTTTATTATAAAATGAAGCAACTCAGGAACAGCCAGCTGGAAGAGGTGCATAGGGCAGGGTATGTCATCACTGTCCCCAATCTCCACCTGTTCGCCAACCTGAAAACTCTCCTAAACCTCATCCTTCTGAGTTTTCACAGAGGCTTCACGGCATAGGCACAGCTGCCTATTGGTGATTGAACTCCATCTCCAGCCTCTTTTCTCTTCCCCCCGGGGGTGGGAAGGGCAGGGACTGAAAGTTCCAACCTTCTAATCATAGGGTTGGTTCTCCATTAGCCAGCCCCAACCCTAGGTGGAGTCCAAATGCCACTCATTAACATAACAAAGGATGCCTCTGCTACTTTCCTCACTTAGGAAATTCTAGGGTTTTAAGAGCTAGGTGCCAAAACTGAGGATGAAGACCAAACATATTATTTCTTCTTATAAATCACAATCGTAAGTCAGAAATGAGATAAGAGATGTTTTTGTTCAAATTCTGACAGTGCTGTGAAAGATGCTTTTCAATGAAGAAAAGGAGCAAAATGGAAAAAAAATAAACTTGGAGACAATAAAAATGAAAGCGGAAACCCACTCAAGTTTTTAGCTTAGAGCAGTGACACTAAATTCAGATGACATCATAGTTTTTGTTTCACATTTCAGTAGGGGGTTATTTCCATATGATTATGGACGGACAAGCAAAAAAGGAAAGCAGACTTATACTCTCAGTAATATCTCTTCTCATGGTAATTTGTCCTCCTGTGTATTCATTCTAAAAATTGCAGGGCCACCATCACTGCATAAATATATTTTCACTTAGACAACAGAGTTTTTATATCCTAGTTATGCTCAGAATTCATACCCAGAGAGTAGCAAACCAACCACTTTCCACTCTGTAATCTCTTGATCTATCTGTATTTTTAGAGATAAATTACCCTCGGCATTTATGTTCATTCTATTGTCCACCTAGAACCCAGGAGAAGCACCCCATGAATCTCATGGGTAAGCTATGCCAGCTGCTATCATTGAGGAATGACCCCCAACCATCCCCTCCCTTGACACCAGGGTCAGGTTGCCTGGCAGAGGCCAAAAATAAATTGTTGCAAGGCTGAAAGAAATAGATTATGCAGTTTGGAGCTGCTCAAGTTTCATTTTAGTAAAACTGCATCATGCAAATGAGGCATCATAAAGAATTACTGACAAAGAAAAAGAAGAGCCTTCATGTGCACCATTATCAGTCAGGATTTGTTCTGGAGACTCAGCCTCTATCCACTGCTGCCAAATAGAAACACAGAGACAGAGTTTGGGCAGATTAGAAAAGAATGGTTTTTATTGCTTTGCCAGGCCAAGGAGGCCACAGCAGGCTAGTGCCCTAAAGACTGTGCCCTTCTTTGGGGAAATTTAGGAGGTGGTCTTGTAGTTTAGGGAATGGAAAATAGGGGCACAGATAAGGAATAGGGTAGAAACAAACTTACATTCTTCTTCAAAGCTGGTCTTTAGGGGCTGGGAACTGGTTCTGGTGGTCCCTGAGATTGCCGTGACCTTCTTTCTGGAAGGAAGAATGCTTCATCAAGTAGCTAACATCTTCTATTTGTTGGACACTTCAGTTCTGCAGAAGAACTCAAAGGTATGTTTGTGTATCCCTTGAGGAGCAACCAGAACCCTGCCAAAGGACAAACTATTGTTTCTTGACTGCTCCTCTCTGGTCTCTGCAGCCCCTCCCTGCCCTAGTTAGCAATAGTTTGAACCTGCCCTTTGGAACTCAAGGAAAGTAATGGAGGCTGAAGCCTATTCCCTATGAACAAGAAATGGGGGACACAAAGGCTTTTTGTGCCCAGGACCCCCATAGGGGCTTTGTTTCAGATTCTCCAGAGAAACAGAAACGGAACCAGTAAGTAGTACATACACACACACACACACACACAGATTAATTTCAAGAAATTAGTTTATGTGATTGTCGAGGTGGCAAGTCTAGAATTTATAGGATAGGCTCCCAGTCTAGAAACTCCCTGGCAGGAGCTGAGATGGTTTAATCTTGACACAAAATTTCTTCTTCCTCAGGAAAACCTGAGTTTTGCTCTTAAGTCTGTTATTGCTCTGAAGTCCACATTCTTGAGGACCGTCTCCTTAAAGTCAACTGTAGATATTAACCACACCTACAAAATACCTTCTCTGCAACACCTAGATTAGGGCTTAATTGACTAGGTAGCCTAGTCAAGTTAACACATAACACTAAACTTCCCAGTATTCAGCTGATGTTCATTTATGCCCAGTATTCAGGCCCAAGGATAGAAAAGATAGATTCTCTTAATTCATCATTGGTATCAATAAAGCAAGCCACTGTTGGTCATATAATTTTGCTTTATTTTTTTATATTTTTTCATGCCATAATTAGAACACATATACATTCCCATAAATTTTTTCCAAAAGCTACAGAAGAAAATAATAAAAATCAACATTCCTTGAGGACAAACAATGGCCAAGTGCTGTTGAGAGCTTTCCATTATAATTTTATTTCACCCCCCACACACAGCTCTGTAGGAGGGTGGGAGGGTCTAAGAGTATTATGCAGCACAAATGGACTGCTGATTGTGTCGGCCTCTGACGAAACAACCTGAGCTCTCCCGTTCAAGAACGCTGTGGGAAACCTGTGGTGCCAAAATTGATGACTAATTTAGATTTCATTATGATTCCCTGTGGGCAGCAGTTCTGAGTCATGCAGCGCAAAGCAGAAATTGAGAAGGGAGAGACATACAAGGGAACTCTGTTACTGAGCCCCAGTGCTTTGCCATCGAGAACATGATTTCATTCAATCCCAATAACCACCCTTTGGGTTTAATTCCCACAAAGACTCTCTTTGAGGTGGCAGAAATGAAGTCTCAGAGAACTTAAATAACTTTCTGAAGGATCCATAGCTAGTGTCAATTCCATGATTCCCGTCCAGATCTGCCTCACTCTAAAGTCCATAAATATACTTAAAGGAGCTTTATTTTTGACAACTCTATGTCCCTGATGTCCCTTATCTACATTTTAAACCCCATCTCCACGTGCTTAGAATGTCACCAATAAGGCAATGACTATTATGATTGCTCATTGCAGAGCTCATATCTCAAACATGTGCTGAAAGATATATGGGGCGAAAAGGTTAGGGGTCCTGTTTGGCCACCGTAAGAACACCACCATAAAGGAGTTTCCAGGTTTCTGAATCAGGTCCTCAGATTTTCAGAGGCAGAAAATTCAGTGTGCCAAAGACTTCAAGAATAGGTTTAGTTTCATAGAGATGGATGCACTGTAGCCAAGGTCAAAGGAGAAACCGGACATCAAATTCCTAATCATCCTAGGTATCATCATGGGGAGGAATATTATTTTCCAGCCCTTAGAAGGGTCAAGTCACAATCTGTTCCCTAGTGACTCTCTGACCCCCTTTCTTCTCTTGCTCCCTGGTCAGTGTGCTCCAACCATTCTTGCCTTCCTGAGATGCATCCTGCTTCTAGGCCTTTGCACTGGCTGCTCTCCCTTCAGATATTTGCATACCTCCCTCCCATACCTCCCTCCTTCACCTCTTTCATCCAAGTTAGGCACTCAGACCTCTCTGGTCCCATATTTAAATTAGCATACCCTCACCCTTTCCAGTCCATTTTTCACCTTTGCACTTCTTACCATCTGACACCATATGTACTTTATTTATTTGTTATAATATTCTCCTCCCACCGGAATATATGCTTTCTGCAGACAGAGATTTGAGTCTGTACTCATGGCAAAAAACCATGCTTGGCACATAGTAGACACTCAATCAATATTCATTGAATGAATCAAGCAAGCAAGCAAACAGTATTTTCCATCCAGGGCATCTTCATTCTAGACACTGATGTAGCAGAAAAATCCAGTGAATTCTCTGAAGGTTGCTAAGTGAGTCTGAAAGCAGAGCAAGGCAGAACAGGTAATCTTAGTGTTTTCACTCAGGCTGCCCTTCGGCACCCAAAAGGCAAACACCAGGTAGATACCCACCCACCCCAGCTTCAGTGTCCCTATTCCTCGGCAGGGACAGCCACCACAGCAGAATTGGATCCCTGTTGTACACTGAAGCCCAGCTCTGGCTTAGAAGCCATTCTCTGGGTATCTGTGTCTTATCTCCCCGATTATGCGTTGGTTTTATTTATATACAGAACTCAGAATTTTAGAGCCACCTATCATCCTCACTAACAATGTCTTATAATGAGACAAGCCAGAAGCAGAAATTGATGCCCCCTTAATCAGATTTTAAGCCATCAAATACAATGATTTGCTAAGCTTCGCACTGTTACAGCTGGTGTGGGGATCGTAGGTGGCCTTCTTCGTAGGTGACTAATGATGCTGCTTGGACTGTCTGCATCCTACAGTCTCTCTCTGTTCTGTCATTTATCATCTCTCTCCTTAAGCAAGTGTATGTATTAGTCCAACAAATGTGAATGACACAGGATATGAATGACCTTTTCCAAAATAAAAAGGGCAGCCTAAAATCATTTTTAGCAGTTCCTGTACGCCGACATCAACTGAAAATAAGGAGTTACCCTGTGGTAGCCAACATTTTACAAAAGTGTAAAGAAAGTGCAAAGATAACAATGGATTGGCAAGTTGACACTGTAACAGAATTACATAAAATCACATGGATGGAGACTTCCTTCCCATCCCTGGTTTGGAATAAATTCCGCACTGAGATATCATCAACAAAACGAAAGGTCCGTGGATGTGTGGATGCTGCAGCTCTTGAGTTTTCCATTACACGGCTTGGCAAGGAAAGTGGCGGATGGCAGACCACCCTGCTCTTGTACCAAAGTGTGACAGACAGGGACTGCATTCCAGGAAAGGTAAACATGAACATCAGGATCATCTAAAATGGTACTTGGAACCAAGTATTTAATGGCTTTTAATGTACTGGCATTGTAGTCTTAAAAAAAGAGGAGGGGGACTTTTTTCCTCCTAAAACTTGACAGAATTCATTATATCCCACACAGTCACGCTTATTCTAAATCATAGGTATGAATATTGTGAGCAGCAATTTCCATTTTAAATGATGATCACTGCATTGCAGTTTTTTTCTTATTCTGACTAGCTGAAGCATCTATGAATTATTTATCGGGTTGGTACTGTGGCCTTGTGAATGACTCAAGTTTACTTCTCAAAAAACTCTCAGAGGAACAAGGAATGTTAGCTCTGTGATTCTCGTTTTATAAATGAGGCAACTGAGCCCAAAGGAGGCAAAAGGCACATCCAAGGTCAGTGATGGACTGGGAGACAGACTTCGTAGTCAACAAAGAGCAAGCTGTGTCCACTTGAAGAATCCTGGTGTGAGTAGTCCTGCTGAATTCTGGTGGCATTAATATGTGTGTGATGCTGTTGTTGTAAGTGTGCCTGGCATACAGTTAATAGTTTTAAGTGATAGCATCTAGGGTAGCTCATCAAAATCTTCAACAGTCTGGAGGTAAGGTGCGTTTTACTTTAAGTAGAAAGCCAGAAGGATAGCAGAAGATATACCTGAGATGCCTTTTGTTCAACTTTATCAGTGCCAAGGCGATATACTAGGTACCGAGGGCCAACAGCAAGGAAGGGAGGCATGAGGGACTCTCATGAAGTCTTGCTTATTTGATTCATTGAGTCATGACCCCAAAGACCCTTGAAAATGACAGGTGGTCCTTAGTGTAGGAATGAGAAACACTGCCATCACCAGAATTTAATGGGAGAACTCTTTAGGGAGCCATAAATTAAAATCATTTGTAACCCTCACGTGCAAAATGTAGCCAGATAACTCCATGAGTGGTTTCAGAAAGCACCAAAAATTCAAAATATTTGAAACAAACACAGGGCATCAGCTTTCTAAACATTCTCCCTAAATACATTCCCACTGATATCCCCCATGAGGAAGCACGTGCCATTATACCTGCTTCCTACCTGGGAAGCTGGCTAGAGGGAGGAGCTGGGCTTGCACTAGGCAGTGGTGCAGCCGGCATGCCCATGCCGGTGGTTAACCCCCTGGGTCTGCAGCTTGGCTTTTGGTCATCTTTAACCTCACAATGCTTGTGTAGAAAGATCTTGTAGATGGCCCTTGACTTAGCGCTTAAGTGAAATGAAATTAAAATTCACAGAAAGAAAACACCAGCTTCCTGGATCCTTGTGTTTCTTGCCTTTTTGGTGAGAACCAATGTAGGGGTATGTTAACTCTACCCAGAAACCTGGTCTGTCTTTTGTTCAGATCTCAGCTTGGATCTTCCATGATTTCTTCTTCCATATAATGGGAACAGTAAATACTGTCCTCTGTTTTAGCTAAATCCATTAGAAAAGTTGGCTTAGTTATTAAAACAGCTTCCTAATGATAGTAATTTGTTTGCTTACCTCTCAGAGCCAAAACACGATTAACATGATTAAAACACGTAGTGCAATTTTCTTAAGACACTATGGCCTAAATACGTTGAGATATTCCATAACTGGACTAAAACTCTTCTGGAGTTCTGACAAGTGACAACAAGCATTGCACTGTGAACTGTTGCCCAAACATGTTGGATCCCCCACTGCAAATGTGAAAAGTTGTGGATCCCGAGATGATAATTGAGTTTTCTATAAAAATCCTAGGCTTCTACAAGAGTTTTGGCATCCCTGACTTGTTTTGCCTTTCCCACTGTAAAACTTTGAATAATATTGCTATTAAATGATAATACCTTCCCATTTCATCTTCGCCATAAGCAAGCAATATGAAAATCTGGATTTATTCAAAGAAGAAATCAGAAAATAACTCTTCTTCTAGAATGAATTCATAAAATAAATTTCTTTAAATCCAATATTAAAAAAGAAGCTACTGAGCACTTTCCCATTGCAAAGCTCTGTATTATACTCTCCTCTTTTCTCTCTTCACTCATGTATCCATCACATGCTTATCAAGAACCTACCATGAGCCATGTACTATACTGGGCACTAGGGATACAGCTGTTGACAAATTATCACAGAGCATGCATTCTAATCTGGTTCTGTTTTTAAGTTTCTGCTTTACAGATGTCTTTTCAGGAAATGACTACGGTATAAAGAAAGATACCCACATACATTCCACTGTGGTCTTTTCTCAAACAGAGGAAAGTCTGGATCAGTGGCCAGGATTTATTGGTTTGCTATTGGAGCTTACCTGCTTACTAGCTGTGTCATTGTTGGAAAGTTAGTTACCCTCTGTGTGCCTCAGTCTCTCAGCTGCAAAATGGGGATAATACAAGGCCCTACCTCATAGGTTTGTTTTGAGGATTAAATGAGTTAACACAAAGCACTCAGAAAAGTGGCAGATGATGTGATCTTTATTATTGACATCACTACCTGATGATGTCGACCTTAAATGGAGGCATCACGTAGTGTGTTTAGTGTTCATTGCCGTTTATTATCACTGAGTGACCAAAATGTCCATGATCTGTATGTGTGTCATAATTTTTAGTTGCAACAGCCATATTTTAATATCAGAAGAAAGTCTTCAGTCTCCATAAACAAAAGGTTCCAGTTAGGCTGTAAATAAGACATAATTCTTCTTTTTTGGTCTGGAATAAATGGATGTAGCTGGATGCTTGACATTCCTTTGTGTCCCCTGTTCTGCACATGTGATTGTTTCATTTATGATTTTTTTTAAGTGTTGGTATATCATCCCATAGTTATTTTTCTGGAAATTATACCACAGATAGCAAGTTTGACTTGATAAAGAAGTACAGCAATTTTTCTGTCCCACATGGCAGCAATACAAGTCTTTGATGGTAATTATCTCTCTTGTACCTTCTTGCGATAAAGGGAATCTTTTAATTGCAACTTGCAGGTGAAGGCGTCATGTTTTGTCATTAGCGGTGAGGTGTGATATTTGAAGATTTCTAGATCAGTATATATTGAATCATTTTATTAGAAATAAACAAAAAGGAAAAAATGTTGAGACTGACAAAAATATACGTATTACTTTAATGTTGCTAGTTTTGAATTTAGTTTCACCATTTCTTCCCTGCAGCGAAAATAAAAAAGAATATTTTGTTTAAATTTTCTTTAATTGCTATGTGGTCACTCCTTCTGCACTGTAGGAGCCAAAGCATTTGCAGGCTGCCAACAAATTCATGAGCTACCAGAAACACATTATCAGCATGAGCCATGACTGCCAGCCTCACATAATATCACCTGACAGGGAGGCAGAGGCAGAGTCCAGCAAGCTCCTGGACTGCAGTCCCCAGCCCTCATCTGCATGTGAAGCTGTGTAGACACAACACAAAATATGTGGGCAGACATGGCCCTGCCCTAATTAAAATTCACTCCACAAGGTGGATGGTGATGACACCGTCTCAATATATGTCAAACCAGCTCATAAATAGAGTGGGCAAAGAGATACCTGTGCTGGTGGTTAACAGAGGAAGAAACTGTGGGAGAAATGACTGCTGTTTTTCTAGTCATGTGGGAGAGATTCCATGGAGGAACTAGGATCTCCTAACATGAAATTAAACAATGGGAAGGGAAGAAGAGCATTCTGAGCCGAGAGAATAACATGGAGGGAGGTCCCATGACAAGTGTGGCTTGAATAGCTGAACGAAGCCTGAGTAAAGCTGCCTGTGAGGCACAGAACTGGGAGAAGAGAAAGGAGGTGGTCTCCAGAGAACTGTGTGTCAGCCTTTGAAATAAAGGAAACTCTCATTCCCTACACCTGGTATAATCAGAATTCTCTCTTATTGGTATTAATTTTATTTCTTTGTTTAGTGACTCAGATGGCTTATGGTAGGCCCAGGTGTCACAGGCTAAGGAGCCTTTAAAGTTTCCTTTCTGTCACGAATCTGCTTCATCTGTATGACAGTCATTTATCAGATACCTACACATTTAATGCTTCCAGAATTAAATTTTATTTTATTTTATTTTATTTTATTTTATTTTATTTTATTTTATTTTATTTTATTTCTTTTTAGGGCCACACCCGTAGCATATGGAGGTTCCCAGACTAGGGGTCCAATCAGAACTACAGCTGCCGGCCTATACCAAAGCCACAGCAATGCAGAATCCGAGCCGCATCTGTGACCTACACCTCCGCTCACGGCAATGCCAGATCCTTAACCCACGAGTGAGGCCAGGGATTGAACCCACACCCTCATGGTTCCTAATCGGATTCGTTTCCGCTGCACCACAACAGGAATTCCAGAATTAAATTCCACTTTAATATTTCCCCTGGTGGAGAAAAAGTATTTTGTTTAAATTTTCTTTCATTGTTTTATAACTGAATTTAGTTTCAATACTTCTTTCCTAGAAAAAAAATTATACGAGTATGTCTTCTGGCTTCTTCTGAAGCCACAAAGATAAATAAGAAATGATGGTTACCCTCAAGAGGCCAGCATCCTAACAAGGTAGAGACAGCAGCCGCCAAAGCACTAAACTATATTAAAGTTATAAGCAAACAGTGTTATGGAAGCTAATGGCGAGTATAGCCAACTCTTTCACCAACTTTGGAGAATCAGAGACCCCCCACAGAAGTAACTTTGAAACCAGATAGAGGGAAAAAAAGGATGAATCTGTAAGGACTGGGCTGAGGGTGTGAAGGACGTTCAGGCAGTGGAAACAGCCCAGGCAGAGGCACAGATGGGGTGCGAGGTGTTTGGAAAATAGCAAGAGTTTCAGCATGACTAGATCAGTGGGAAGTGAAACTAGAGAGCTCTTGTATGGACACAGTGGTCTGGACTACACGTATCGTGGTCAAGAAAATGGATTTTAGCTTCTTGACAACAGGAGACTGACACCACGCTTGAAGCATGGGGTCACACGGTCCAGTTCGTTACAATGAGGAGAACTCACGGCTGTGTGGAGGCAGGCCACGGGGAGGATGATAACCTTAGGTGATTCTGGACCGTTGCTCTCAAAACACACACTCGTTTTCTATATGGATAAAAGGAAAACATTCTTCTTTGAAAAACATTTTGGAACACTTAATATGTGTTTCAAAAGATACCTGTATTAAAATATAATATTTCATTAAGAGATTTATTCTTAAACCTCCCTTAAGGAAAATGATCCAGTGGTGAAATGATTAAGGTCCACCAGCATGTTTTTGGGTTCAAAAGCTAACTCAGTCTCTCAGCTCAGCCTCTGGTAGGGCAGTTGACGACCCATGGTCAAAAACAGAGCACTTCTGACAGGTTTTAACTAATCTAACAGAAAGTGTTGAGTTAAAAATCACTTCCAGCGAAAAGGCTGCTTTTTGTTCCTAAACTGATAAGCTGCCATGCCACCAGACCTCAAGCGACACTCAGCCTTGGAGTCAGCCACGTGCCAGTGGTAACTGATGATTTTAAATCAGGGGAAGAAGCACAGGAGACCTAACCTTTTTCCAAAGGAAACAGACACATCCTCAAAGCATTGCCTTTAACATCCCTTGAAGCAATTTCCTTGGAATTCCTTGAAGTAAATAGTGTGTTGCGTCGCACAGACCTGTTGCCTATAAACATAGCTAGAGCTGATTTCCATGTAGTACATACAGTACTTAATAACTGGAACAGGAAAGAATGTAACTGCTTTGTCCTTTTCCTCACTACCCTTTCCTAGAAGCCACAAGCACCTCTTTGCACATCCTCACTACCAGGAGGACTTGGGTTGCGTGCCGAGCCCTTTGCCTTTCCCTCTCCTGCTTCATGTAGATGCAGGTCATGCTTGCAGCTCCTGAGAGCAGCATGCCAAAGCCGGCTGCATGCGCTCAGAAGCAGGTGCCCCACATCTTAGCTCTAGGAGCATAAGCTCAGCAGCCTGGTCTTTGGCTTGATCAGTTCTTTTCCATTTATTTATTTATTTATTTATTTATTTATTTATTTATTTATTTATTTGTTATTTTTACTTAGTCTGAAGTCCTCAGGCCTTCTTTGAACTGCAGTGTTCAGAAGATGAACATTATGGTAATTGGTAACTGTACAAGCACTTTGCAAACATCAAGTGCTTCATAAAGTTGAAATGGTACTGAATTCAGTGACAGGTTTATAGGCCTGAAGGCCCTCAGACTCACTATGCAGATATAAACAAAGAATTTTATTACGTTTCTGTTATTTTAAAACTCTAGCTGATTTCTCGCTATATTCAAGATTATGACGAGCACATGCATCTCCTCTCAGTCTACAGATGTACCTTATTGAGAAATCTTTTTCCCCAGATCTCTGGTACCCATGATCCAACTCTTTTAAAGATGATCCACTATGAAATGGATGCATCCCACCCCTCTATCAATTAGCCCACTAAGAATGCCTACCCTTGGAGTTCCCTGGTGGCCTAGTAGTTATGGATCTGGCATTGCCACTGCTGTGGTGTGAGTTTCATCCGTGGCCCGGGAACTTCCGCATGCCATGGGCATAACAACAACAACAAAAAAAAAAAGATGCCTACCCTTGCATGATCTCACTTACATGTGGATTCCCAAAAATCAAATTCTTAAAAGCAGAGAGTAGAATGGTACTTACCAAGGGTGGGCACTGGGGGAAATGAAAATGTTGGTCAAAGGGTACAAAGTTTTGATTATGTAAGATGAATCAGCTCTGGAGAACTAATGGACAGTATAGTGACTAGAGTTAATAAATCTGTATTGGATACTGGAAATGTGCTAAGAGAGTAGATCTTAAGTGTTCTTACCACCAAAAAAAAAAAAGGGGGGGTAACTATGTGGGGTGATGGATTTGTTAATGAGTTTGGTTGTGGTAACCATTTCACAATGTATACATACATCAAAACATCATGTTGTACACATTACAAATACATAATTTTTATTTATCAACAATACTTCAGTAAAGCTGGGTGTAAAAAATCTTTATTCTTAACCTTCCAGCAAGTGGAAGCTGGTGCTCTCCAGCCTAGGCCCTTACTTCCTGGTTTAGCCATTGTGAGAGCTGAGAACAACAGATTAAACTCCTAAGGAACATAGTAGTCTTGCTAGCTCAGTCTTTTACAAGTCTTCGAAAATGTTGACTAGGCCATTTAAAAGGACAGATTAAATTTAAACCAGAGTTTTTCAAACTGCTGATCAGGACTCAGTGGTGCTCAAAATCAATTCATAGGTTCCTAAGCAGCACTTTTGAATAAAAGAAAGTAGACTAGAGAAAATATGATAGTACATTGCAGAATTAGAAGTAAATACTCTATCATGAAATTTTTTCAAAGGTCTGTGTGTGTATACTAGTTTGTGATATAAAATGTATTTCTTAATAGAAATTATTATCAAAAAGATTTGAAACCTTGATCTATGCTGGTCTCAAACCCTTATCCAGGAACTCTCAGGCCTTTTTACCTAATGGCTTTAAATGTCAGGGGAGCTAGACACAAGCTGTGAGAGTTTAGGGAAGAGAGAGCCATCAACTCTTATGGGTTATTATGGAAGAGTTCATGGAGTTAGTGGATTTGAGCCAAACTTTGAGAAAAAGGTAGAACTTGACAGGTGGAAACTGGAGGGAGCCAGAGGAAAGTCAGATAAGAGAGAAAGAGAGAAAGTAAATTATCCTGGAGCAATGTAGAGTGGGAATTTGAAGATCTGGCTCTTAGGCCTGCCTCAGATTCTCAGCTATGGAGACTCAGGCTCTAGGCCTGCCCACAGCCAATATTTTCTATTTTATTTTGTATTTTTTAATGATTTTTATTTTCTTCCATTATAGCTATTATACAGCGTTCTGTCAATTTTCTACTGTACAACAAGGCAACCCAGTCACACATACATATATACATTCTTTTTCTCACATTATCACACTCCATCATAAGCAACTCGATATAGTTCCCAGTGCAATACATCAGGGTCTCATTGCTTATCCATTCCAAAGGCAATAGTTTACATCTATTAACCCCAAATTCCGAGTCCATCCCACTCCCTCCCCCTCCCCATTGGCAAGCACAAGTCTCTCCTCCAAGTTCATGATTTTCTTTTCTGTGGAAAGTTTCATTTGTTCTGTATGTTAGATTCCAGATATAAGTGATATCATATGGTATTTGTCTTTCTTTTTCTGACTTACTTCACTTAGTATGAGAGTCCCTAGTTCCATCCATGGTGCTGCAAATGGCATTATTTTGTTCTTTTTTATGGGTGAGTAGTATTCTATTGTGTATATATACCACATCTTCTTAATCCAGTCATCTGTCGATGGACATTTAGGTTGTTTCCATGTCTTCACAGCCAATATTTTCTAATTTGCAAAATGAGTATAATATCTGCCCCACTTAGTAACTATAACTTTCAAATGGAAGCAGGTGGGTGAAACCACTGTAAAAAATAGGAAGTACCAACAAACACAAGATATGCTTAGTTAGTTTTTCCAGGCAAAGCAACGGTCACAAGTCGAGGGGTGACTGTGCCTGGGATGAAGCAAGGGTGGTGGCTTGGCACACAAGGGTTGGCTATTAAAGAGGAAGGGAATAAAAAGCTGTGTTTAGAGAAATCCATAAAGAGTTTGAGTATCAGGTGAAGATGCCTGGATTTGATTCAGTAGACAATAGGGAATCTGATGATTTATAGACACAGGAGTGACAAAGTCTTGTTTTAGAAAGATTGACCTGAGCATTGATTAGGGAGAAGTCACAGGACTTAAATGAAGGTGGTTGCAATGGGACTAGAAAGGAAAGGGTAGATGCTAGAAAACTCTGGCCCCAAATCTGTAGAATCCAATGCTGTGTTCTTGGGGGTGTCAGGGCTGCAGAGGGGAAGAGCCAGGGAGGTGCAGCTATTGGGGAAAGGGGACTGCAGGTAGGTGCAGGGTTCCAGCCCTCTGCTTCTGCCAGACACAGGAACAGGAGGCAGGAAGACTACTCTCATGGGGAGAAGATGAGAGATTGGAGCCCCCCAGGTGGAAACTGGTTTCCATGAACCCGCTCCATGTTCTTGGCAAGCCTATTCTTTGGGACAAACGAGTCACTGGCCCAGTCTTGCCTCGCGAGTTCTCTTGACCTCTGAGCGAACTTGGTTCTTTCTCCTGAGCTGCTCTCTCAGAGAGAGATGCTCTGTGATTAAAATTCTATTCAAAAGGAGGCAGAACACTTATTTTAGTATTTTGTGAAAATTCAGTCTCATCAATCTGTCTTCTATTTGTAGACTTTGTTTAAATTAACCCTCAGGTTAACTTATGTTATGAACACAACCCTGATACCATACCCTACCAAGTCAAGTTCAAACTCATTAGCCTGGAGCAGCCTGGAAGATGCGTCAAATAGCTAGGTTTAGATCTTTGTCACTTACTAGCTATGTCACACTGTGGCGTTTGCTCAAACTCTCTGAACCTTAACTTCCTAATCTGTAAAACGTAATGATGATCAAATAATGGTATCTCTTCCAGGACGATTGTTAAGATGCTCAATGTTAAACACACCTAGCATAGAGCTTAGGGAAAAAAAATAAGCCCTCAATAAAGGGCTGCTATTGTTACTCTTATTCAAGGATATGAATTGATGTGTTCTACCCACCTTGCTAACCACACTCTACGGTTTTTCACTACTTCCATGGAATGAATGAGACTTAGCCAGGTTCTGCCCAAGGAGAGGTGCTCCCGGGGCTGACCTGGCAGCACCTATGTCTGAAGGAGCAAAAAGGCTATTATTACCCCTCTCCTCTCAGGTTAACACCTTTAAACCCATCTATAGGCTCTTTAGGCAAAATAACTTTGTTTCAGCTCAAAATGGTCCAAAAATGCTCATGTCCCTCCCCAGGAGAAAGGGCACAGAGGCAGGACTATTTCACGTGTACCACTCTGGTCACCCAGTAGCCATGGGTGAGTGGTTGGGGCTCGGGGAACGCTGGGTTCCCGTGGCTGCCATCAGCTGAGGGCTAAGGTAGCTGGCTTCCTCCTGCTGGGGCAATCAGAAGAATCCTTGGGGATCTCATCGGGCCATGAAGTTTAAGTGCCTCTTTTTTTTTTACCATAAAATATGATTGCAAACATTACATTCAAACAGTAACTTAAATGCATAGAGTATTCCTTGTGAAAAAGTCAGTTTTTCTCCAGCTAAACCAGAAATCATATTCGAAGAGCATGCTGCTGGCACCCAGAGGTCACAAAGTGGCAGATTACGAGTCAAGAAGACTTGTTTTGGGGCCCTCTGCTTTGCTGCCATGTGAGCTTGAGACGACCCCTCCAAGCCCTGGTCTCCTCATCTGTGACGACCTGGAATGCCCCTTTCTGTTCTTAAACAATGAGAGCACTCCCCCAACACACAGCACGCCTCGCGCAAGCTCAGGAACCCAAGGTCTTGCCAGCTTGTGATTCCCACAGAGTGCCCCCCACATCTTTTAACACACTTGGAAATTAGAGCTCATTTTGCAGTTTTTCACATCCATCTATGCTTTCAGCCAACACCATACTGCATAATGGAAGTGCTTAAAGCAAATCCTTCTGTGAAAAGTTGGTCAAAACGAAAGCCACTTCTATGAAAAGGAGTATGTATTCTCCCATGGCTTTGTGTGGGGAAAAAAAAAAGGCTAAGACATCCTTGGCTCTCTATCGCACACTTGGAATTTGTTCTCCACAAACAGAGCACACTTGCCATGTTTTTAATCTCTGCAAACTTAACAAGATGTAATATCCCACTTTGATGGCATCTAGTAAATAAAGGTGCTTTCTTAGACTCCCAGGGAGTAAATACGGACACAGTAACTTCCTATGATTCAATCACAGGAAGCATACATGAAAATGAAAGAAATGGTGAAATAAAGTCCTATAAGCTGTGATCAGTAGCTGCTCACCTTCTCATCCAGCTTCCAGCAGGACCTGAGTTTGCCCTATTTCCGATAGAAACAAGGCAAGAAATCTTACATCATTTCCGACAAGCCATGATCTTATCTTTTTTTATGATGCTCCTTAAATTGTCACCTTACAAATATTTTTTCTAACTGGACCTCTTCATCATTTTGGTTTTGAAATAATTCTTTCAAGACAGACTTAGAAATACATGGTCACTCATAGATTATCTATAAACCACATCTCCAGTATTTGGAAGAAAGATTGAAAACATAGCTACCGTAAATCTGGCTGTGGATGAGAATGGGCAGGTGACAACGGTGGCAGCCTTTTTCTCTCAGCACAGAGCAGGAAGCTCTCCTCTTTTTACACGTAGAAACTGAGGATTAACAGAGCTGGAACTGAAGCCCAAGGCATGGGACACCCTCGCCCAGGGGCTCTTTCCCTATCTGTGTTTTATCGCTCTAGATTTCAGCTTGAAGTGGCTGTCACTTGATTGCTGGTTTAGCTGAAAATGTCTACATTTTCTTATAACAAATTTTCTCTGGAGGAATTTTGAATTTTGCTTTTATTCCTCCACTTATCTGTTTCCTTGAGTGATTTTCTTGATTTGCCCTTTTATCCTTCTCATCATTCCCTGTGTTAATGCAAACAAATGTAACCATTCCTGCTCCTTTCCCATGCTACCAGCTGGTTAAACCACACATAAAGCCACTTCTCTAGTTAAGCCCTAAGTGATTAGTTGCCCTGTTTGTGAAAGTTCTCGAGCCAGTACATGGCCAAATTCAGTGATGAAATATATCTTGGATGTTCCTTGCTGAGGAAAATGTTATCCATTATTTCAGAGGCTCACAGATTGGCACCTTCTGGGAGTCTAGCAATTGCTTCAGTATGTCCCCTACCAGGTCCAAGTTCAGGGCCTTGAATTGTTAGATGCTTTTTGTTCATTTGAGGCTTAGTTGGGGAGGAGAAATTCCGTTTCCTTTCATTTGCTTTTCCGGAATAACTAGTCATTTTCCTTCCTGGAAAAAAAGAAAAGTTAGACTTGCTTCTTGGCTGTGATATTAGTTATTATCTGGTGAAGGAAATTCACAGTTCACAACAATCATCTGAAAAGTTTTGTGGATATTGACTGTAATGTTCTTTCTCATGACTGTTCTCTTGTTTTCTAATAGCTAGTGTTTTATTTCTTTTCCTTTTCATTTTACCCAAAGGTTTTAATGAAAATAGTATAATATTAAAAGGCTACAGGGTGCAGAGGAAGAAATGAGACTTCAGTATGATTATTCTTAAGTATATCTTTTATAACATCAAGTATCAGTTTTCTCTAGCAATTAGCTCAGCATTCATTTTGCTGAGAATAATGGAAAAATTAAATGAGGTTCCTCTTTGAGTAAAGTTATGCTTTTCATCCTCTCTCTCCATTTTTTTCCTCATCTGGACTCCAGTTCTTTGTACACAGTGGTGTCCCTTTACCCTTAGCCAAATAAAAGGAAGAGAGCATTTTTTTTTCCCACAAATTTACTCTGCTGAGAGAGTTTTAACTGGTATAAAGGGAGAAATCTATGTTCAGATAAGAATTTATACAAGTCTGAGCTTGCCTTTGAAATTTGTTTTGACTTTCCTACAAATTTGAGGGGATACAGAGGAGTTAAAATTGGACTTAGTTCTCTTTTGCCCCTCAGTTCAATTAAAAAGGATATTTATATTCAGTGACTTTAAATATTTATAACTTTAAGTAAGACATTATTGGAGTTCTCTTGTGGTGCAATGGGTTAAGAATCTGGCATTGTCATTGCAGCAACCTAGGTCTCTGCTGTGGCATGGGTTTGATTCCTGGCCCAGAGACTTACATATGTCACAGGTACGACCAAAAAAAATCAATAAAGTAAAATAAAATAACAAAGAAACAGAGATGTCACAAATTCAAACCGCCGTCAAACTCCAGGTACACAGATGCAACTTACTTGGTATCTCCACTTATATGCCTTATATTCAGGAATTTCCCCTCCAGACCTAATTCATGTCCTGAATCCCCTCTATTCTGTTATGCGGACAAAAAGCTTGAGCACTCCCCCCACACCCAATACTCTCTCCTTCTCCAGCTGTTTTGTAAATCATCTCTCACCAGTTTTACTACTTTCAGAGTTTATGTTCAGGATAGCTTAGAATATTCTGCTTGTTATTTGGTTGATTTTTTAAAGAACTGTGTAACACCTTTTTTTCCTCCAACACACTGAGAGAAGAAAGAATTGTAAATGGGAAATGATGTAAGTGTGAAATACTGCAAAGGGTCAAGTATTTTTTTGAAAAAAAAAAAAAAGCAAAACAATTACATGCCAGGAAATATTTTGCCTTAAAAGACGAACAACATTAATAGTAGGAATCATTCTTGTCACCTTCTCAAAGTCAGAGTCACTACATTACACAGAACTGAGGCATATACAGGACTGCAGCTACACCAAGAGTTTCAAAATGTCCAAATGGATTTAGGTCTTCCCTTCGTGGATACATACATTTCCTTCCTTTGCTGAAGTTAGAGTTTTAATTTTCTGATCATAAAATCTTGTAAATGGGCATCATCATCACACTGGATTTCTCAAGAGATCTATAACTTGGTCTATGAGAGTGATGTCTCAATATATTTGAAAATATTACCTTTGTTTCTAAACAGAAAGCACTATGGAGTTAGAATAACCATTTTACCCGGTTTTCTTTGAGTCTTGACTATTTATACACTAGTTAAGAATGATTTGTTTTCTGTAAAGCATCCTGAGAATGTAGAACTAAGTGCATCAGAATATTAAATTGGGAGTTCTCATTGTGCTCAGCAGAAACGAACCCAACTAGTATCCATGAGGATGAGGGTTCGATCCCTGGCCTCACACTCAGTGGGTTAAGGATTCATCATTGCCATGAGCTGTGGTGTAGGTCACAGATGCAGCTCAGATCCACCATTGTTGTGGCTGTGGTGTAACCCGGCAGCTGCAGCTCCAATTTGACCCCTAGCATGGGAACTTCCATATGCCACAAGTGCGGCCCTAAAAAGTCAAAAAAAGAATATTGAATTGTTTAGATAAATAAGAGTTGCAGTTTTTCTGTAGCATGTGGAGGTTCCTAGGCCAGAAACCAAAGTTGTACCATAACAGTGACCCAAGCCACTGCTGTGACAACAGCTAATCCTTAACACATTGTGCCACAAGAGAACTCCAAGAGTTGCATTTTTGCAAATAAACCCTCTACCTATATTGAAAGCTTGATATTCATAGTTTTCCCAAATAAATATTCCTCCCTCTGTCAAAACACAAAGCAACCTCCATCAGTTAATAATGAGCATGACTAATTATTAACCTGAACAACAGATGACATCAGAAAAACTGGCATAAATTATCCTAAAATGAACTGTGAGTGAATCTGTCCACTTAATGAAGCTAATTTACATGATTCTTCTCCCTGCTGCTCCCTTTGTAAATAATCTTTCATTTAAATAATTTTCAGCCCCAAAGCTGAAATAATCATTATTCTGGGAGTTATATGGGTTTGATGAGTAAGCCGTTCTTTCAGCCATAACTTCCAAGCTGTTCAGATCGTTGATCACTACACCTGGCTGTTAGATATAATGTTGCTCAGATAGTCAGCTCAGGACCTTACTCAGAGCTCAGATAACAGAGAGACTTGTTAAATAGGAACTCATGGGACCTAGAACCAGGCTTCCAAGGAAGCAGCACTGGGTAAATAGCCTAGGTAAAAATGTATGTCCTCTGTCGTTTTTAAAGTATGAATAGCAGACAAAAGTGCTTCCCTTTATACATAACCATGAATCATCTATGACACTATCAGAAGAATCAATGGTAGTCACACCACTTTCACAGCCCTCCAAGTTCCAGCAGACCCTTTAAATTCATTTTGGGGGACACAATAGGGACTCCTGCAGTTTTCTCTTTATACAATTTTCTTGCTGAATCCAGGACCGCATTATGAAGCCATGTCATTGATTTGATCGACTACCACTTGTGGCAGTTCTCTCTTTACTGTTGAAAATTACTTTTTTTCCCCCTTTTAACATCTTGCTGGAACATCTCATTCCGAAAATTGGCTTACTCTCGCCCTTCATTCCCACACTTTGCCTAGAAAAAGAAAAGAATTTTAAAAGAATGCCTTCCTGTTCCTGTCACTACAAAACGAAAAATCAAAAGGAATTTAATATTTCCTGTCATACATGTGCTTGGGTATGCATGATCACAGAAAATTAGTCCCTTCATAATAAAATGAAGAGAACCAAGGGGAAAAATCCATAACCTCTTTTGGTATTAAGTCTATGGAATGTGCTGCACAATCAAACCATCTATTAAGGTCAAAACCATTATCTCCTCCCCTGGGTGTCTAAACTGCCCATCTCACTCATTTCAGTAGATAAAGGAATAAAGGGTGGAAAATGGGGTAGTTGCGGATTTGAGAAACAGTAAAAGTGGTATTAATGCCATTCACTGATGTACTGTGAATGGCAGTAGCGCTACTTGTATCGCTTTTATATTACTAGCATTGGAGGTCTACATTATTTAGCACTAGAATATTGTTTCACAGTTTGTTCAAAGAAATAAGATAGAAAGAAGGAAGAGTCTTTTTCATGAAGAGGGACATGTTTGTGTGTGCACATGCAAATGCGTGTGCATGCCCGTGTGTCCCAGCTTGACCACACACTAGGCACACCACACCCAACCTGGGTGATTAGATAGATCCATCGTCCAATAGGAATTCTTGTTGCTAATTTTCTGTTTGCTTGGTCTTTTGAAATAAGGTGATATGCTATGGTGTCTATGGGGTCTGTGTCTACAAGTACTGCCCGATTTTAACAACTTGCTCAAATTAATCTTGACAGAGCCAGTTCTTGGCAGCTCTTTGGCCTTTAAATTTAGCATTGGGTGTGGTGTTTTATTTGTTTTTTCCTTTCCCTTTTTTTTTTTTTTGGTCTTTTTAAGGTTCCCCCCGCGTCATATGGACGTTCCCAGGCTGAGGGTCAAATCAGAGCTGTAGCTGCTGGCCTATGCCACAGCCACAGCAATGCCAGATCTGGGTCTCATCTGTGACCTACACCACAGTTCACAGCAATGCCTGATCCTTAACCCACTGAGTGAGGCCAGGGATCGAACCTGCATCCTCATGGATACTAGTCAGATTCGTTTCCACTGAGCCACAATGGGAACTCCAGGTGCCCTGTTTTAAATGTAATGTACTTCCATGATAAACAGGAATATGTCCCCAAAAGCTTTATAAGTTGCCTTATGAGGACTCTTCCAGCTCAGTAAATTCTGGATCAGAGACTGCTGGTCACAAGGAAGCAGAAGTTCTGGTGTTTGTTTCACTGAAATTTCCCTTCCTAAGGGATCAAAAAGCAACTTCTGGAGTTCCCGTCATGGCACAGTGGGAACGAATCCGACTAGGAACCATGAGCTTGCAGGTTTGATCTCGGGCCTTGCTCAGTGGGTTAAGGATCCAGCGTTGAGCTGTGGTGTAGATCTCAGACACAGCTCGGATCTGGTGTTGCTGTGGCTGTGGCATAGGCCAGCAGCTGTAGCTCCGATTAGACCCTAGCCTGGGAACCTCCATATGCCTCAGGTGGAACCCTAAAAAAAAAAAAACAAAGAAAACTTCTAAGATGGTCAGCAAAGCACTCAGATGTGCTAAGTAAAATGTGAAACTTAAGTTTCCACATTTACCTTTGCTGGCCTCCTACTGGGTGGCAGGAGAGCTGGTCCTGCCCATGACATGGCTTTTAACACAGGTCTACATCCAAAGGTGTATTTGCCAAGAATCAAGGACACTCAACTCTCAGGGCCCTTCACTTGAGGGAGCCCCTTGTAAAGAATCTGTCCTTATTTTATGTTCAAAGTTTATATGCTTTTCAAGGAGGGTCCCCCAAATTGGAGAACCCTCAGGCTCACAAAATCTGGATCCACTCCTATTCATTTGAGTAAGCAAGATGGAGAAAATACGACAAATTTATCATCTTTTGGTAATAATATATCACATCATTGTGAAAGATTTCAATTTCTACTACCGATTTAGCACTATTTTCTGCATGTGCTTATTGGAATAGTTTTGGTAAGAGAATATATTTTCAATTTACTTGAGCAGGTTTCAAAGATTCCTTAAGAAGTTTAATTCTCAATTCGATGTCTGAAACTAATGTTATTCCTCCTCACATCTCTCCCAAATATTTTGCGCAGCTTCTCCTGTTCATCATACTATGGCAAATACCTTGTCACCTCCTAAAAAGTGTGCTTAAATTCACAGGTCCCCAGTAATGATAACTACAAAATGTCCTCCGATAGCTTTCATTCTTCAGTTTAAATTTGCTTTGGAAGTTCCCATAGTGGCTCAGTGGTTAACAAATCCGACTAGGAACCATGAGGTTGCAGGTTCAATCCCTGCTTTTGTTCAGTGGGTTAAGGATCCGGCGTTGCCATGAGCTGTGGTGTAGGCTGCAGACACGGCTTGGATCCTGCGTTGCTGTGGCTGTGGCGTAGGCCGGCGGCTACAGCTCTGATTAGATCCCTAGCCTGGGAACTTCATATGCCACGTGGGTGCGGCCCTGAAAAGACCAAAAAAAAAAAAAATTTGCATTGTACAGCTAATGACTAGGATGGCTCTCTTGCCCTCCTTTGCTAATCAAACCAATTATGAATTGATTATTTTAAAATCTTATACCTGATCCCCAAAACCACTCCAGATCACAAATTCCTTTTTTTATAACAATGAATTTTATTTCAATTATAGGTGTACAAAGATCATCACAAGGCAATGTGATAGATTTTGTGTCCCAACCCACAGTGCATCCCCCCACCCCCCAGATTGTCTTATTTGAAAAACTAAGGTTTTCCAAAATGTGAGTCATTGTCTGTTCTTCAAAGAAGTTCATGGTGTCTCTTTAGTTTCCACATGTAAGTGGTAGCATTGGGTGTTGCTGTCTAATTGTCTGACTGGTTTCACTTCACATGATAATTTCTAGGTCCATCCATGTTGCTGCAAATGCCGTTATTTCGTTCCTTTTAATGGCTGAGTAATATTCCATTGTATGTATCTACCATAGCTTCCCTATCCACTCCTCTGTCAATGGGCATTTAGGTTGTTTCCATGACCTGGCTTCTTCCCTCTCTAGCTGCTTTAGATGTAAAGTTAGGTTGTTTATGTGAGCTTTTTCTTGTTTCCTGAGGTAGGCTTGTATTGCTATATACTTTCCTCTTAGAACTGCTTTTGCTGCATCCCAGAGGTTTTGGAGTGTCATATCTTTGTTGTCATTTGCTTCTAGGTATTTTTTAATTTCCTCTTTGATTTCTTCAGTGATCCTTTGGTTTTTTAGTAGCGTGTTGTTTAGTCTCCACATATTCATATTTTTTGCCATTTTTTTCTTGTTGTTGATTTCCATTCATATAGCATTGTGGTCAGAGAAGATGCTTGACATGATTTCAATTTTCTTAAAGTTACTGAGGCTTGATTTGTAGCCCAGAATGTGATCAATCTTAGAGAATGTTCCATGCGCACTTGAGAAGAATGTATATTCTGTTGCTTTTGGATGGAATGTCCTATAAATATCTGTTAAGTCCATCTGATCTAATGCTTCATTCCGGGCCTGTGGTTCCTTACTGATTTTCTGTCTGGATGACCTGTCCATTGCTATAAGCGGGGTGTTAACGTCCTCCACTATGATTGTGTTCTTGTTGATTTCTCCTTTTAAGGTTGCTAGCAGTTGCCTTATATATTGTGGTGGTCCTATGTTGGGTGCATAGATATTTAAAGTTATTATATCTTCTTCTTGGATTGATCCTTTGATCATTATGTAGTGCCCTTCGTTGTCTCTTAAAATGTTCTTCATCTTGAAGTCTATTTTGTCTGATGGGAGTATTCCTACTCTGGCTTTCTGTCGATGCCTGTTTGCATGGAATATTTTCTTCCATCCTCTCACTTTCAATTTGTATGTGTCTCTAGAAGTGAAGTGGGTCTCTTGTATATATGGGTCTTGTTTTTGTATCCATTCCGCTAGTCTATGTCTTTTGGTTGGGGAATTCAGTTCATTAACATTTAAGGTAATTACTGATATATATGTTCTTATTGCCATTGTATTAACTGTTTGGGGTTTTTGTTGCTCTTTTTTTTACCCTGAAGTTTTGATATAGGAGTCTATATACAAATGAGATTGTTTTAAGTTGTTGGTTTCTTAAATGCATGTGTGTCTCCAATGACCTGCATTTGTGCTCTCTTCTCATGATTTCTGACTTTAGTAGCATAATTGTGCATGGATGATTTAGTATCTTTACTGTATATAAGCTTTTCCTGGTGAGCCTTGTCATTTGTGGTGGTTTTGTTTCTGGTTGTGGCCTTTTCTTTTCTGACTAGAGAAGTTCCTTTAAGATTTTTTGTAAAGCTGGTTTAGTGTTGCAGAAATCTCTTAGTTTTTGCTTATCTGTAAAGGTTTTGATTTCTCCTTCAAATCTGAATGAGAACCTTGCAGGGTAAAGCAATCTTGGTTGGAAGTTTTTCCCCTTCATCACATTAAGTATATCCTGCCGCTCCCTTCTAGCCTGCAGAGTTTCAGCTGAAAAATCTGCTGATAACCTTATCGGGCTTCCCTTGGATGTCATTTGTTTCTTGTCCCTAGCTGCTTTCAAAATTTTCTCTTTGTCTTTAATTTTGGTCATTTTGATTAATATGTGTCTTGGGGTGTTCCTCCTAGGGTTTATTTTACATGGTACTCATTGTGCTTCCTGGATTTGACTGAGTGGTTCCTTTCCCATATTAGGGAAGTTTTCAGCTAGTATCTCCTCGAATATTTTTTCTGTCCCCTTCTCTCTCTCTCTTCTCCCTCTGGCACCCCTATAATAGGGATGTTGGTGCGTTTAACATTATCCCAGAGTTCACTGAGACTCAGTTCATTTCCTTTCAATCTTTTATCTCTTTTCTCTTCTGCACTAGTGAGTTCCACTAATCTGTCCTCCACCTCACTGATTCATTCTTCTGCCTCCTGTATTCTACTGTTGGCTGCTTCTAATGAATTTTTTATTTCAGTGATTGTATTTTGCATCTCTTCTTGTTTAATTTTTACAGTTTGTATTTCTTTGCTCAGTGTTTCCTGTAAATGATCAATCTTTGCCTCCAGTCTATTTCCAATGCCTTGCATCATCTTCAGCATCAACAGTCTAAAGTCTCTTTCTGGGAGGCTGATAATTTCCTCATCACTGAGCTGTTTTTCTGGGCTTTTCCCTTTCTCCCTTATCTGAGTTAGAGCTTTCTGTCTTTTCATTTTTATAGGTTTTTGGTGTGGTGACTTTTTGCCAGCAATAGAGTTGTAGCCTCTTTTAGTTCTGGCGTTTGCCTCCCAGAACTGGTATGGAGGGGGCTTGCTATAGGCTTCGCGATGGGAGGGACTGATGCCTGCTCAGTGGTAGGTGGGGTTGATTCTTATCCATCTGATGGGTGGGGCTTTGTCTCTGGATGAGATTAGATGCTGGTTGTGTGCCTGAGGGGTCTTTAGGCAGCCTGTTTACTGAAGGGTGGGGCTGTGATCCCACCTGGATTATTGTTTGGCCTGGGGCTTCTCAGTGCTGATGGGAGGGACCAGATTTTCCCAGAAATGGCCCCCTCCAGAGAAATGCAGGCTGATGAATGTTCTCGAGAGCCAATGCCCTTCCCCCACAACAAGGCACAGTCACCCCTGTTTTCCCAGGAGATCCTCCAAGAATTGCAGTCAGGTTCCACCCGGATTCCTATGGAGACTGCTTTGCCCTGGGACCCAGTGCACGTGAAAGTCTGTGTGTGCCTTTCAAGAGTGGGGTCTCTGTTTCCCCCAGTCCTGTGGAGCTCCTGCACACAAGCCCCGCTGGTCTTCAATGCCAGATGCTCCGAGGGCTCTTTCTCCCTGTGCCCAATCCCCAGGCATGGGGTTTTGATGTAGGGCTCAGAACTCTCAGTCCTGTAGCTGAGTCTCTGTGAAGCAGTTACTTTCCAGTCTGTGGGGCTTCCCACCCAGGAGGTATGGGGTTGTTTCTATTGCGTAATTGTCCCTTCTACCTGTTGATGTGGTCTCCTCTTTGTCTTCTGGAGTAGAATATCTTTTTTGGAAGTTTACCGTCCAGTTGGTTGAAGGCTTCTCGGCATTTGGTTGTAGTTTTGTTGTTTTTTGGAAAAGAAGTTGAGCTCCAGTCCTTCTATTCCACCATCTTAATCCAATCTCCCTCCAGATCACAAATTCTTAGCTTCAAGCTTTGGAGACTCCCAAACTGGTCCCATCTCAGGCATGTGTTCTCATGACAAAAGTTCATAGTAGCCAGGCACCCACAAGCCCTCTGCTCCAAAGGGTCTACACAATAGAAGCACTAAAGAATAGTGAAAAAGATCCTAATTAAAGAAAATTACTCCTCAATCATTAATGCTAACCAGAGAAAAGAACTGACTATGTTCAATATAAGTGCCAAAAGTCATCTGGGCAGACTTTTCAGCCTAAGGGATGGTGGGAGGGTTAGTCTTAAGAACTGTGTTGGAGTTCCCGTCATGGCTCAGCCATAAGCAACCCAGCTAGAATCCATGAGGATGTGGGTTCCATCCCTGGCCTCGCTCAGTGGGTTAAGAATCTGGCGTCGCTGTGAGCTGTGGTGTAGGTCACAGATGCGTCTTTGATCTTGCATTGCTGTGGCCGTAGGCTGGCAGCTATAGCTTGAGTTTGACCCCTAGCCTGGGAATCTCCATATGCTGAGGTTGCAGTTCTAAAAAGCAAAAAAAAAGAATTTTCTTCAAAGTACTCTTTTCAGCTTTAATTATGATTCTTCTACCAGCAAGAGTGATAAAGTTCAGATGATCCTAATTGCACAAAATATGTAGAAATGAATGAAAACTTTGCCCTGATGACCGACAAATTTCACTAAATTCCTCATCTCTCTTCTTTTCATTCCCCATACCAACCCATTCTTACTGTCATCTCAGAAAGAACAAATGAAAGGGTGCCTGAAGATAGGCTTTTTGGACCTTAAGAGAATCTTTACTGAGTGGAGATAAAATCTGAGCAGAAGACCTTTTCTGAGTATATTCTGAAATACAGACAGATGAATATAGTAAGGGCATTTGCCCTTACTATATTCATAATAATAATATGAATTATTCTTGAAATAAATAGCTAATAAATAATATGACTTTATTCTTAAAATATAATAATATGACTTTATTCATAAAATAAAATAATAATTACTTATTATTATGAATTACATCTGAAAAAGATTGGTGCCCCCTTTCCAGTAGAAATCTTGAAGAAGGTGCAAACAGAGAGCCCCAGGAAAGTCACCAAAGACCTGAACCAAAACCTCACTGACAGAGTCTCTTCAAAGACTCCACTCTACAGAGTGGTTGAGATGCAGAAACCCATCTTGGTTTTCCATTGAGATATTCCAACCACACATTAGTACCTGTTTTCTCACTATGATAGCCTCCAGGTCTGCCACCATGCCTGGCACATAGCAGGTATTCTAGTAAATGTCTAAGCAGCTGGTAATCAGAAAGGTCCTTCAGTTAAATGATAGTAAAAACATTAATGTATTCCACAAAAAGACTTGCTCTAATTGAGACTGTGTTGGGCATTATCTTTTGACCTCTGCCCACCTCTTTATATATTTATTTGGTTGCATTCAGTTTTTGTGGTTTTGCATGGTTGTGCACAGCATTTGGAACCTAAGTTCGTGTTAAGCAAGTCAAGCATGAAATCATAGTTTGTTGGCCCACAATGCGCAAGGGTGCCTAGGAGTCTAAGCATGATATAATAGTACTAAGGACTTCTAACGTGAATTTAATCAACCATGATTCCAAGACATTTATTATTTTGTTTACAATGTCATGATGCAAAAGTTCTCGTGTTGTGTCCTTAGTGCTTTTGAGACTTTTTCCTATGCATTAGTCTTTGACCTGATTGCTTTTTTTTCCACGTCAGTTAACACCCTTTTGGGAGCTGTAATCGCATGTAGCGCACCCCATAATTCAGGCAGCACCATTTTTTTACAGAAGCAGTTGTCACTCCCAGAGTTGTATTAGTAATTGTAAGAAAACAGTGAGTTGAGCAACAGATGTTAACACAAACCTAACGATCAGAACTAACACGCCAAGCTTGGCTTTAGAACAGGAAAAGAAGTTCTCAGAGTGGATGTGATTACTGAGAACTCCAGAGAACACCTCAATAATCTGCTCTTTTAGTAAGAACTGTTGTTCACCAGGCGCAGCAAGTTTCCAGTGATGTAGCAGTGCAGCGTGATGGAAACCTTAAGAACATCTATGAAAAGGATCTGAAGAGTTATTTATTCATGTTAAAAACAAAGTAGTTTATCAGTGCAGAAGGAGGGAATGTGATGCAGAGGAGGGCAAGAGAGAAAAGCAGTCCTGCACACTGACCAAGAATGAAGCATCCTGGAACCCCAGGATGATCCCCATCCAAGGTTTAAGCCAAGTAGGTGAGCAAGAGGTCCAGAAATGCATTTCTGTCCTCCAGCCACTCAGTCCCTATGCAGCAAACTGTAATAAATTACAAAAGCAAACGTGACAGCCAACACTTACTAGCAGGGGGGGCAGCTGAGGGCACCTGGCCAAGGAGTGGAATGATGAGCCTCCGCACCAGGAGGGGGCACTAGTGAGCAGACTGTGAGAGAGAGCAGTGTGGAATTCCAGGGACTCACAAGTAATTACTGATGATGGTTGAGAGTGAACCCGCTGGGGGCAGAGCGTGGTATGGGGAAGGCAAAGTCCCATCCTTCCAGTTGACATGGAGGCTTGTGTAGTTGGTAAGATATATATTATGGAATCTGAAGGTTTCCAGCATTCTCAACCACTCCTTGGCTTTAATTCCAGCAAGGCCTAATAGGGAAGGGATCACAGAACAATCTTTTACGCTAAGAGTTAGAGGTGGTGTGACTTGTGGAACTTAGAAGGTCTTTGAATTCAAAACACATGGATTCAGAGCCCTGTCTCTTTCACTTAATAACTGAGTGACTTGGGCAAGTCACTTAACTTTTTTAAATCTCTGTTTTCTAATCTTCAAAATATTAAGAAGCTGTTGTCATAATAGTAAAGGGCCAAGAACCATACACACATTCATAATTATTTTAAGAACTTGGCAACCTGAACATACAAATCCTCAGGCTGATTTAAGTCATTTTTTAATGTCAAGGTGATTGATTGCCCTGGACCATTCTGATTCTTTTCCTCTACCTAGCAGCTGCCATGAGTGGAAGCAAACCCCTGCAAGGCCATCACCTGGTTTGGATGCAGTCAGATGTGTCATTATTTTTAAAGAATCTTTTTAAAATGCATGTATGCAGGTCCCAGGTTCTGAACACACAGTTTTGGCTGGGACTGAGTTAAATCAAAAGTAAATTATTAAATAGAGCTGACTGGCTCCCACTTGCTCCCCCTCTCTCTATGAGCTTTACAAAGGTGTCTGTTAATATAACACTGTCCTATCTGCCTGTCAGGAATTTCAGTCTGACACAGAAAACCACAGACCAAATTGGGCCAAAAATATTCACAATACGTTTCCCTTGGCCACATTTTTTGTGAAAACTGAAATATTACAGAAAACAGGATTCAGTTTTATTTAAAATGAAGCCTCTTAAAATGTATTTAGGCACAACTGGATTGACAACGATAACACTTAAACATTGCAATACAAAATGAGAGCTCTTTTCTTTCTTGAAACTCTCCAAGACCACCATGATAACATAGCCAGTTTGTAGCCTGGTACAAAAAATACACTCTCCAAAAAGATATGAGTGTATGTTTTCATGGGATTTTTTCTTTAAAGAGATATCCATATTAGTCTCTTATATACAAAAGCCACTTAATTGGCATTCAAGGATCCTCCCCCCTTTTTTTTTCTACCCTTTCCTTAAGGACAGAAAAGCAAAAATCATGTGACTCTGTTCTCAGGGTCATGACTGGTTGGTTCCACCTTGGCCCTGACAAGAAGCAGCAGTGGGTTCTGACTTTTGAAGTACTCAAGGAAATGTTCCTCTGCCAACAGAGAGGATGCAGTTCTAGGAAGAAAGGGATGTGAGTACAAGGTCAGGGTCACCATAGGCTGGAGGTACCCCTTTCAATTCTTTAGTTCCCCAAAAACCTTCATTGGGGTTTGTGAAGCTGCCTCTAAAGTAGTGTCTAAACATAGAGGCAGCTCAGAATCCCCCAAGGCTTTGATAGAAAGCCCAGAGCCCTGGGAGTTCCCTTCGTGGCTCAGTGGAAATGAATCCGACTGGGAACCATGAGGTTTTCGGGTTCGATCCCTGGCATCGCTCAGTAGGTTAAGGATCCGGCATTGCCATGAGCTGTGGTATAGGTTGCAGATGTGGCTCGGATCCCGCACTGCTGTGGATCCGGCATAGGCCTGCTGCTGTAGCTCCGATTAGACCCCTAGCCTGGGAACCTTCACATGCCATGGGTGTGGCCCTAAAACAACAACAACAACAACAAAAATTCGGGGACCTGACCCTTCCCCTGACAATTCCGATTCAGGCAGCCTGAGGGTAGAGCTAGGGCATCCATATGTTTAACCAGTGTCCCAGGAGATTCTGCTAGAGCAGCTTGGCAGGAAACTTTGGGAGAGTCCCGAAGCTCTCTGAGGGAGCTGCCCTGTCAGATTCGAGTAGAGCCTGACTACTGTGCCCATTTTACAGAGGAGAACACTGAGGCTCAAAGTTACAAAGTAAGTTAAGGGGCAAAATTGAGTCATGAACCACAATCTGTTAGATTCCAGAGTCCACACGTGGACACTGTATGGGATAGTCCCTCCAATGCACTGGGTGACTGAGTCTCAACTCATTTCTTTTGCTGTGGATTCTATTAGTTTTCAGCATGTCAGCTTCTCTCTGCCAATATGTGCTGTTGAAATCTAATAACCAGGATTGTTAAACCACAAATTTTGTCTTTAAACCCATTTGAAGTCTATGGTCATGGTATAGGGCATGTAGGTAGATCTGGACTGCTCCTGAGAGTCAAGTTCATGGGCTTTGTGACAGCTCTTTTCTGCTACATTCAGGCCACTTTTTTCAGACATGCACAGGATCAAAACTGGATTTCTAGACTATTAAAATTAAAAGTCCAAATGATTGACACATGCAGGTGCTTACCCAGGGATTTCTCCTGTCTAGTGCAGCGCTTTTCACATCAATTATAGCCTTTTTAAAAAATATATACAAAGTTAGTCAAAGCAAAACTGCTCGGGTTGAAGATGAGATGAACATCCTAGGGCCTAGAGTCCCACCATTTCTCACTGAGGTCCCTCCCATACACAAAGCAATCCTTTTTTTTTTTTTTTCAGATTTTGTTTTTAATTACTTAGTGAATTTTATTACAATTATAGGTGTACAAAAATCATCACATCCAAATTTTATGGCATTTCCATCCCAAACCCTCAGTACATCTTCCCACCCCCCAACTTGTCTCATTTGGAAATCATAAGTTTTCCAAAGTCTGTGAGTCAGTATCTGTTCTGCAAAGAAGTTCATTGTGTCCTTTTTTTAGTTTCCACATGTAAGCGTTAGCATTTGATGTTGGTGTCTCATTGTCTGACTGGTTTCACTTCACATGATAATTTCTAGGTCCATCCATGTTGCTGTAAATGCTATTATTCAATTTCTCTTCATGGCTGAGTAATATTCCATTGTGTACATGTACCACATCTTCCCTATCCATTCTTCTGTCAATGGGCGTTTAGGTTGTTTGCATGACTTGGCTATTGTATAGAGTACTGCAATGAACATTGGAGTACATGTGTCTTTTCGAGTCATGGATTTCTCTGGATAGATGCCCACGAGTGGGACTGCTGGATCAAATGGTAATTCTATTTTTAGTTTTCTAAGGAATCTCCATAGTGTTTTCCAATTTGCATTCCCACCAACAGCATAATAGTGTTCCTCTTTTTCCACACCCCTCCAGCACTTATTGTTTGTAGACTTTTTGATAATGGCTATTCTGGCTGGTATAAGGTGGTACTTCATAGTGGTTTTGACTTGCATTTCTCTAATAATTAGTGACGCTGAACATCTTTTCATGTGTTTTTTGGCCACCTGTATGTCTTCTTTGGAGAAATGTCTGTTTAGATCTTCTGCCCATTTTCACAAAGGAATCCTTGAGCTCCACAGAACATAGCTGGAAAGTCAAGGTCCTAAGGTCTCCTTCCAATAATTACAAAAAAAAAATCAGATGCTAATGACATGCATAAGATTTTGCCAAGGGAGTAAATCATAACGAATAAAGAAGACACTCCTTACTTGGCTCCATTGTTAGGAATTAATACTAACTGATAATTGAAAATTCAAGACTTGGAGTTAGGACTTCTGCACTGTCCTGCAGTCCTCTGCTGGCGTCTTTTATGGTCAGGGCAAACTATAGGGCTCACCTGGCTCCAGTAACATGCTTCTCCTCAAGCCCAACCTTCATGGCCTATCACCCAGCCCAGAAAGCAACCTGCTGGCCTGTAGATGAGATACAGGTTATCAAATTAAACAAAAATCATGGCTGCTGGCTATTATAGCTGCCTTGATTGTATAGAGAGATAGTATAATTGAAACTTGAGCCCAAGTAAGAATAGCGATTCCCTGTGAATCACTAATTTCTTGCTTACTAGTTCTGAAATGATCCAAATACTTAGGTAGCCACAGAGCACTAATTGGTCACTAAATAACAACTGGTGAAACAAATTCAAATTTTATAGACATTTGCAGAAAGACATTTAAAATGAGCCAGTGTGGGAAGTTCCCTTGTGGCACCATGGGTTAAGGATCCGGTGTTGTCACTGCAGCAGCTTGGGTTGCTGCTGTGGTGGGGGTTTGATCCCAGGCCCAGAAACTCCCACATGCCATGGGTGAGGCCAAAAAAAAAAAAAGAGCCAGTGTGTCTTTTAAAAATTTCTTAGTTTTCTTTGTACCGTTTGCTCACAGGAATCACAACCAAGCAAATGCATCTAGTCAGGGCAATGATGTGATGTGCATACAAGGAGGATTTAGGGCGGCCAGCACAGAGTGAAAACACACTTCCTGGTAGGTGGGAATTACTTGTCTAGACCTGAGGGAACCGCTCATATTTCCGTCAGTCTCCCCCCAAAAACTCTGTAGTAGGTGTAAAATCACCATTTCCTGGGCCACACGGCCGGCTCAGTCTACTTGACAAAGCAAGAGGCCCAGGTTTCAGTGCCCCCAAAGTGAACTTAATTATAACAACACAGTCCCCAGCTGCTCTTATTTCTTCTAATATATTTCTTGTGTTTTATATGTGGTCTAAATTAAAGTTCTGGAGTGTAACACGAAGGAGAGAAAAAAATATAACTCTTGCTTTCAGACTACCCTGTGATTGTAAGCAAGTTACTTAAGGTCTCTGAGACACAATTACTTCACCTATAAATTGGTGATGATAAATACATATTTAGAGGATTAATCTAGGGATCAAATGAAATGATATATCTGCATATAAGTTAGCAAACACGTAAACACATAGGTTTTCTTGAGAAGACTCCCAAGAAAGCACAGCCATTATTAGTTATGTTGTTAAAGACCAAACAATGGCAAATCCTGTCCCATCTTCCACAAGTCGTCTTTTCTTCTCTCCCAGCTCATCACGAAGGAGGATTAATTCTCTTCTGTTATATGTATGACTGATTCTCTTTGCTATACATCTGAAACTAATACAACATTGTAAATCAACTACAGTCCTATAAAATTAAATTTTTTTAAAAAGGAAAACCTCAAAGTAAAAAAAATTTTTTTTAAATAAAATGAATGTTCTCATTAATTAATACCCAGACAAGTGGGTCTCAAGCCTTAGGCACACATGAATCAGCTGGGTTCATTTGTTTGGGGTGAGACCTAGGTATAAGATTTTCAACAAGTACTCAAGTATTTCAGTGTGCATCTGGGGTAGAAAACCAATGGCTTAAACTATTAAATAGTTTACTCTCAGTTTTTTTGATTCAAGATTCTGCCCACTCCAATCCATTCTCTAGTGTACTAGTAAAATGGGCTTCTCAACAATTGAATCTAACCTTGTCATCTGTATATTTAAAAACCTTGGGTAGCTTCCTTTGCCTGCAGCCAAGATGGTGAATATACCTTTACTCTGTTCCAATTCCAGAAAGGTGGAGGTGGCTTCCTAAAGCCCTGTGTAGAAAAGAATTCCAAGGGTTGTCCTGGGCTCAGCAGGAAAGAACACCATTGATGGCAGCCCGCTGACATCTGCCAAGAGGGCAGAAAGGGGGGAGCTCTGAGATTTGCCATTCCCGTTATACGGACTGAAGATAAAGCTCTAACGTGACACTGAGTTCCCGTCGTGGCTCAGTGGTTAACGAATCTGACTAGGAACCATGAGGTTGTGGGTTCGATCCCTGGCCTTGCTCAGTAGGTTAAGGATCCCGCATTGCTGTGAGCTGTGGTGTAGGTTGCAGACACGGCTCGGACCCCGCGTTGCTGTGACTGTGGTGAAGGCCGGTGGCTACAGCTCCGATTAGACCCCTAGCCTGGGAACCTCCATATGCCGCGGTGCGGCCCTAGGTAAGGCAAAAAGACAAAAAAAAAAAGAGAGAGAGAGAGAGAGAGAGAAACTCTAACGTGACATTGAAGATCCTGCAGAGGTTATTTCTCTAGATCCATTTCCTGGTTATGAAGCCGCAAGCTTTATCCACAATCAGTTTCTTATTTTCTTATTTTTCCTCCCAAACAATAATCTTTAACTCCATGGCTTTGCTTATACTATTTCTTTGCTAGGAAAGGAAAGGGCCTTGCCCTCCTTCCACCCCACCACCACCTCACGATCCCCGATTCCATCTTCGAAATGCAGGTTAAATGCCACATTTTCTCAGAAATTTCCTATGACTACACCAGGTATAATTAGTCTCTCTCTCCGCCTCTAAACCTATAAAGCATTTCCCCCTATTTTTATAACTGACTTTGTCATAATACCATTTATACTGTTTACATAGTCAAATCCCCTAATATACGTATGATGTACATCATTAATGCTCAGTAAATGTTGATGAATGAATGAATGAATGAATGAATGAAGTCCTCAGCAGCAGATACCATCACTTAACTCATCTTTGTTTCCCAATGCCCAGCTAGTAACTGACGCATAGTAGGAATTCAGGAGTCTGCTGAGTGACTGAGTCAGTGTCTGAAGGCTCTTCTGCCATCCATACGGCACAGTGATCTGGGCTGCTTCTGAATCACAAATCACAATCTGCCAGAAAACTTCCATCTGGAGAGATCACTCCCCGCAGCAGCTTTTTCTTTCGGTCTTTAGGCCTGTTTTGTTCCTTATTCAACAGGAAATAATTGAATGCTAGCGTGGACTCAAAAATAACTCGGGAAGCTATAAAAATTGTAAACGATCTATTAGTAATATTGTGAGGGACGCTTTATGGCAGCCCTGCAGAGTACCATCCATCTAATTCCCAGGGTTTCTTTATGCATTTCTGTTGCGCGTGTTCTTTTTATCCATGTGGTCAAGGCAGCCCACCAGCCCCTCACAACCCTCTTGTGAGTCACTCAGTCTTGCTGACAGCTCGGTGTTGTGAAACTGATCAGCTGTCCATGTTGGAAAGTGCTCAGGGTTTGCTCAGGATGATCCCTAATTAGTTAACATCGTGCAGAAGAAATGTTGCATCCATCCTTTCTCACCCCATCCCACCTGAAACATAAGTACTCTCTCCACTAACTAAAGGTGAAATTCTGCCCCAAGAGAAGAGGAAGCACCGCAACCAGCCTGAAAAGCACAAAGAGTTAAGCTTTCTGGATTCCTTGGGGTTTACACATTTAAATCGGCATCGCTACAGAGCAGAAACTATTTTGGCTCCATGCATAAGTGGAATATCTAATATAGAATTACATTATAATGAAATATGCATTAATGCAAGCCTCATAAAGTGCTTTTCATGTTCTGTGGGCATCCAAAAGTTGAAAATGCCTATAATCTTATTTTAGTTGCTGCTCGAGTGATGATACATCAGGTTAATATACTTAATTAAAAGTCATATTTGAAACATTTAAAGGGATAGTTAATTCGCTAGTGACATTTGCTGTAACACAGTTAAGCATTGTGGAAACAAGACAATGGGATGTGTCACTGCTGCTAGGAACAGAAGGAAGATCTTTTATGATTTTTAGGAAACAGCATGTGCTTGACACTCAAGAAAATGTAACTAACCATATCCTAAAATATTTGCCACTAATCATAAATTAGTATTTAAAGAGATACTCTCAGAATAGTATCCAAACCACTTGTCTGCTTTTAAATGAAAATTAATGATAACGAGATATTTCCAGGTGCCGCTTATTCCACAGTTCAAGTCTGATTACTTGACTTTTGGGCACCATCCTCAGAAATGGATGGAAACTGTCTGGAAACTGTCCCTTTCAGCTTTTGATGTCCACAGTGTTGAAGGTGAGACTTGAGGCTAATAAAGTCCACTCCCTACCACTTGGCACTGAATTTAAAATGAAACGACTGAGCGCTTTCCATTCACAAATGTCTTGACTTCCCACTTATAAAGCTTTATCCTTCTCTTCTCCGGCGCCTAAGTCCATGGTGGTTTAAAATGCACTCGAGCCGCCCTCTGTTCAGCCTGCTCCTGCCTGTGGCTCTGGCCAGTACATGGAGTGACACACGCAGCCCCTCACCTCACCATCTGTTTCCTCCACCCGGGACTCAAAGCTCAGCGTGGCAGGTCATAGCCAGGCCAAACTCCGCTCTTCCTAGAATTAGACCTCCAGCATTTTTTTTTTTAAGTATCTTGAAAGCTGTTTCTCAGGATTTCCTCCTAGTTACCCTTCCTCCTTTACGACCAAGAAAAAAACCACAGAGCCCAGTCTGCAGGGAGTACGGTGCTATGAAAAGCTGGGGGGAAGGGAGCTGCTCCCAGGATCCCAGGACCAGGCTCCTGAGGCGCCGCCAGCGAGACACCCCTACAGTCCCTGAGGAGGAGCGGACCTTCAAGTCCGGGGCTGGACTGCTGAATGGAACATAAATGGTGCACGCTGTTGCTGTGTTTTCAGGCTGTTCAGAATGGTTCTGTGAAACAATCTTTGGTATAATCAAAGGTCTTGAAACCAAAGGGATTATAAACTGCTTTGCATTTTTTTACTCACTAGCCTTTGCTTTTTTTTTTTTTTGTCTTTTTGCCTTATCTGGGGCCGCACCCGCGGTATATGGAGGTTCCCAGGCTAGGGGTCTAACAGGAGCTATAGCTGCCAGCCTACACCACAGCCACAGCAACGCAGGATGCGAGCCGCGTCTGCAGCCTACACCACAGGTCACGGCAACGCCGGATCCTTAACCCACTGAGCAAGGCCAGGGATTGAACCCGCAACCTCATGGTTTCTAGTCGGATTCGTTAACCACTGAGCCACGATGGGAACTCCGCCTTTGCTTTTTAGAGCAGTTTTAGGTTTACAGAATTTTGAGTTGAAAGTACAGTTTCCATATACTCTCTCTGTGCTTAGTTTCCCCTATTGCTACTATTTTGCTCTAGCGTGGTACGTTTACTGTAACAGATGATCCACTAGTGATACATTATTATGAGCTAAAGTCCATAGTTTACTTTGGGGTCCAGTCTTTGTGTTGTACATTCTATGACAAATATGACAAATATGAAATGACATGTGTCCATTGTTACAGTAACATATGTAATAGTTTACTTTTTCCAAAGACAGCTTAGATTCTTTTTCTAGATATTTATCTATCATTAGTGAAAACCTGTGTAGGCAGGGAAGACATAATATTTGCACATGCAGCAGAAATGTCCATTTTGACAAACTCCCTCTGTGGACACACATTGCGAGCCGGAAGAAAGAAGCCTCTCTTTTCTTAGTAAGAATAGCTTATCCAGGTTCGCAACTTTTAATGGAACGTGAAAGTGGAGGATCGGACTAGTGAGCACCCAAAGACTTTAGAACGAATTTGGAGGAATTGGCACTTCTCCTCATAAGGTTACAACATGTACTTGATTTTTCCCCAAGACAGCCTGGAAACTCCAGTTACTACCCCATTCTAGAACAGTGTGCGAACACCACTCACCAAAATTTTGCAGTCAAAATGTCCTGTTAATCCTGTAACGTTCAGAGTATTACCCTCCAGTACACTGAGCACCAAAAAATGTTCTCTCCAGTAGGTGGCCGGCCGTAGATGGAGAATGTCTGTGGAAGAACTAAGAATAGTGAAGGGGAGAAGGATAGGAAACAAGAAAAGCCTGAGGGCACAAGAAATGGAATCAATCTACTGGTAATAATAAGAGGAGATGGAAAAAATTAAACGGACGAAAGCTATGTCTCCTTCTCTTGAATTAAAATTCATAGTTGCTCCGTATGGCACTGTACTGAGGGACTTCTTTTCACACGGTCTGATCCAGTATCTAAGCTGGCTTCCTTCTTCAGTGCCCACATTTAATGGCCAAGTTCCTCTGCTGTTCATTCACCCCACTCGACCTCACCCCCACGAGTCTACTTTTATAGATTTTGTTTTCTTTAATTGTAGGAGGTGGTGATTTTTTTTCAGAGAGGAAATTTTGCTCTCATTTGGATTTATCATTTGCAATTTTGGGTGAATTTAGACTTCCTTCCTTTCTTTCCTGTCTGAAAGAGCCTCTGCAAGTGAGAGTTCTAGCTGCAATCCTGGAGAAGTATGTTTCCAGCTCTCCACTGTACTCTGAGAATACTTGCAAGGACTATTTCTGAGCTGTTTCAACTGAAATTATCCTAAAAAGACTTCTTTCCGAATGTGTGTCTGCTGACAGATTCAAGGGGATCATTATTGCTGATGACCAAAACTTATTTGATTTCACCACAAAATGGTTGAGTGACCTCTGTCACCATTTGTAAGAACTATGAGCACAAGGCGAGAGAAAATGGACTCCTGAGGGAGAGAAAGGCATGACCATTGGTTTAAGTGTGCAAAGATGTAACACCTTTTTGATTCTCCAACTATATATATATATATTTTTTTGCCTTTTGTCCTTTTAGGGCTGCACCTACGGCATATGGAGTTTCCCAGGCCAGGGGTCCAGTCGGAGCTGTAGGCTCCAGCCTACGCCACAGCCACAGCCACAGCCACAGCCACAGCCACAGCAACGTGGGATCCGAGCCTCGTCTGCAACCTACACCACAGCTCACGGCAAGGCCGGATCCTTAACCCACTGAGCGAGGCCAGGGATCAAACCCGCATCCTCATGGTGGCTAGTCGGGTCCATTAACCACTGAACCACGACGGGAACTCCTGATTCTCCAAATATTTAGTCAGTGCCTCTCAGCACCAGGCACCATGCTGGGAGCTGGGATAGAAGACACGGTCCCTGTTATCATGAAGCTTACAGCCTAACAATCGAGCAGGGAAGTAAAACAGAAATCAAATTAATCAAGCGGAGTAATTACACAGTCGGTCATTGTTTACCACGATGGAGAATAACCACAAAGGGAAAAAGCTACATTAAAGAAGGCAGTCAGGAAGGGGCTTTCTGAAACTAAAAACGAGAAGAAGCCAGCGTCTTGAGGAGCTAAGAGGAGAGGGTTCCAGGCCAAAGGAACTGTGTGGAAAGACCTGGCAGGGAAAGATGTTAGCGTGTTTTAGCAACAGTGGGACTGAAGAGTGGGAGGGAGAGGATGCCTCAGATGCTGAGCCAGTAGGAAGGCAGATCACGCAGGGCCTGGAGGCCAGACTGAGGAGTGTAGCTTTTGTTCTAAGTGAAGTAAGCATCCATCAAGCAGGGGAATCATGTGATCTAATTTACTTTTTCAGGGGTCATTCTGGTTATGCTATGCAGAACTGTAGGAAAGTGCGCGTGGTGTCTGGGAAGCCAGTTGAGAGGCTGTTGCATCAGTACAAGCAGGAGACAAGGGGGGCCAGGATGCCGGGAATCGTGGGGACCCTGAATCTAGTCTAGAGGAAGAATCACAGGACCTTCAGGCGTGTGGTGTGGGAGTTGGGGGCGCGGGGGCACGGAAAAGGAGGGATCAAGACTCACTCCCAGGTTTCTGACTCCAGCAACCGTGTGGATGGTGATGCCATTTACAGAGATAGGGAGGGCTGGTTAGGGGCAGGGAGGACTGGTTAGGGGCAGGGAGGACTGGTTAGGGGCAGGAGGACTGGTTAGGGGCAGGGAAGATTCAACAACTCAGGTTTAGATAAGTTTGAGAATGGCCAATGGAAATGATAAGTAGCCAGCTGGAGATAGGAGTCTAGAGCTCAGAAAATACATGAAGATTTAGTATTTGTTACCTATGACTTGTTAATCTCTAGATGCTGTCTAAAGCCGTAGACGAGATCACCTGGAGAGATGGTGTCTGGGGGAAGAGAGGAGGTCCCAGGACAGCCCCTCTAGGAAACTAGATTCCAGACCTAAGTGGACAGGTGGTAATCTGCAAAGAGGACGTCACAGACGAGGCCCATGAGTAGGTGGGATGCCAGGATGGTGCCGCATCTTGAGAGCTCAGGTAGCAGGGTGTGTGGAGAAGGGTGGTCACTGGGCCCAGGGAGTGGAGGGACACAGAGAAAAGTCCTCTGGAGTTGGCAACACAGAGGTCATTGGCTGACCCTGACAAGAGCAAATCCAGTGAGAGACAGGAGCAAAAGCTGGGGGTAGATTGAGGAGTGAATAAAAATGAGACAGTGAAGGTAATGAACATAAATGAACTCCTCTGAGTGTTTGAGCTCCAAAAGGAAGCAAAGAAATAGGGCCAAATGGGGAGGAGAGTTAAATATGGAAGATTCCAGATCACATTTGTGTGTGGCTGATGGAAACGACTCAGGAGGGAGGGAGACAGCAGTGCCGAAGAGCGAATAAAAAAGGAATTCCCTAAAAAAGGTGTCGGGGATGGAATCCAGATCCCAGGGGGAAGAACTGGCCTTCGATGGGGTGGGACAAACCCTAGGAAGAAAGAGGAGCAGAGGAGGAGTGTGCAAGCCAGAGCGGGGTTTGACAGAGGGCAGAGGAGGTGGCTCCTGACTATTACAGCTGACGGTTCCTCTTTATTTTCAGCAGAGTGTGTGGCGAGGTCATGGGTTGACAGCAAGGGTAGAACAGGAAGCTGGAGGGGAGAAAAGCAAGTCATTTCAGGGAAGAAAAGCAAATCTTCTCAAAAAAAGAAAAAAAAACAAAAAAGAAACCACAATAAGGTCCTCCAACAAAATTAAGCAGCCAATTAAGATTTGTTACCACAACTCAGTTGAATTAATTTTCTCCAACTCTGTCCAGAGGGAGGATCGTCCTTGCTTCCTCCAGAAGAAGCCCGTTTACCTGCCACACAATGTGTCCCTGTTCAGGCGCTAACACTAAGTCACTTGAGAAACACCTGCAGGCCTAGAAGCTTTCTGTGAAATGGAACCCAGACACTGTGCAGGTCCCCGGGAGCGAGGGATACCCAGGAAGGGCCACAGAGGATGAAATGGACCTAGGGAGAAATGCCTTCTAATTCTCCCCCCTCCCCTTCGAAGTATTCAGTTCTCCAATAATTGGGTCCAAAGACAGGCCACACCTCCTCTCACTGCCCATCCAAGATTTGTATTTTTTCCCATCGTTGCTACAACTTTTTATTGAATTTTCTATGAATGTTCCCATGTCAGCAAACACATAAAGTGCTCACAGAACAGTTGAATGCATGAAGAGAAAACCACTACCAAGTGGTATCAGTGTTTCAACCGTAAGGAAACAAAGTCATCCTTCCTAAAGCAATACATTAAGCCAGGACACATTATGATGCCTCAGGACTGACAGAGGGCACATCTGTACATTCCAGAACCTTCACAGACACCCCTCTCTGTCTGCCCTGAGCTCATCTTATAGGCAGAGACCAGGTTACAGGATTCACTTTAAACTGTTACTGACAAGGCACCAATGAATAGTCCTCCACTGTCCCTTTTGATGCCACTGCTGATAGTCCTGACTGACATGAGGCCATGGTCTTTCAAAGATTTGAACACGCCAGAGCCCAAGGGGATGTCTTGTCCTGTGGAACAGACCACAGCCTTCCAGGAGGGTCTCAGTTCCTCCTGCCCCCAGCATCCTTGCCCTTAGTAAAGGGAGGTAAATTTTTGATCCCGATTTGCACGTGCGGCATATAAGGTGCAGGACTCTGGTCAGGGAGCTTACAGTCAGACAGAGGAAATACCAGAAGGACAGCCAGCCTGACCCAGCCAGAGCCCAACCCGACAGTAAACTGTCTGAACTGAGGCCAGGGCGAAGTTCCACGTTACGGAGAGTGAGGAAATGAGAGATGTAGTTGGCTATGTTCTGCAGATCTATTGACAAATACTTAGCAAGGCCAGTATTTCAGGTGCTTCCTGGGGATCAAAGCTCTCAGTGCTTACGCACTCTGCTGGGTGTTTTATATGCATATTCCCATTCCCATTTCCCATTACACAAACACTGTTTTACAGGTAAGATAAATCTGAGATTGAGGGAGTTTAAGTGACTTGGTGACACAATCAGTGAGGATAAATTCAGACAGGACCAATGGAGGGTGGGCTTGGAACTGTTCTCACCATCATGGAAAAAGGGGACGTGCTAGAGGCTTGCTTTTATTTTTTATTTTTTATTTCTTTCTGGTCAGTGAGAAGAGACAGAAACATACTTAAAAAAAAGAAAACAGCAGGTCGTCTGTAATCTGACCAAACAGAGTAACAGACTGGGGGAATTTTTGCATATTTCCCATAGAAGATTTCTAATCACAACAAGATGCTTAAGCTGACAGCCGTGTTCACGTTGGGAGCGGCAGCCTTTAGGAAGTTGCCCTGAGAGCCTTAATGTAGATTAATGGAGAAGCTGCTACTATTTACTAAGTGTCCACACTCTAACAGCACCGTCCAGGGTCATTGACATCTGCACTGTCCTCACTCAGCCCCAGAAGACAGGCATTGCTTCCAGAGCTGGAGGAACTCACATGGTGGGAGTCAAACTAAGAGTAAGCATCCTGACTGCAGTTAAAGGCCAGGCTGCTCTGACTGCAGAGTGCTTTCCCACCGGCCTGTGTTATTGGAGATCTGGGGACCCAAATAGGCTGTAGGAATGGAGAGGAGACCTAGGCCATGCTCCCTCGATGCCTAGGGAGCATTACGTTGACCCCATGGTTTTCCTACCTGTTCAGCAGGTCCCCTTCAAAGAAGGTTGAGGTCATTCCCCTGCCCCTATCTCTGCACCTCCCTAAGAGAGCAGGAATTTGAAGTCACACAAAGGAGAGAGTTGATGAGAACAGCAGAGAACAGCAAAGGGAAATAACTTCCAATCTGGACCGTCACCTCCACCACCAAGAACAGACTGATAAACATAATGCAAAGAAAAATGGATACACTGGGACCAAGTATGCAGGCCAGTTAAATAACTGGAAGATTAGGTAACCATTTTCTTAGGCTGACAAACTGAAGACTAACGTTGACCAGCTTCAAGAATCCATTTTAAAAATATTACTTTCCTCGGGGCACATATGTATTATAAATGGAGCCACATGCTGGAAACAAAGCAAACATAACCATCTTTTATGATTACAACTGTGTAAAGACCATGCCAGGCACTCTGATCTGGAAGACTTCTTTTTTCTTTTAATCTGTAGGCGTCCTATTTTGTACTAATTAATACCCTCAAAGTCACTCTTGGAATTTCTAGTTTGAACACAGACACACACACACACACACACACACACATACACACACAAGAAAGGCCTAGATCCACTGAGGAAGAAGCAGTTTACAGGCAAAATGAGGTAAGATCCTGACTCCACTTTCACTTGTTATATTAGGGCCCTTCAGAAAAAGAGAATAAATAGGATATATATATTTATACATATATATAGTGTATATATGTATATAAATAGTGTATACAGTATATATAAAGAAATATTTATAGTGTTGTATATATAAATAGTTTATAGATATAAACACTATTTATATAAATATATGTATACATACACACGTATACACACTGAGGAAAGCAATCTTCTTTACTCAGTTTTCTGATTCAAATGTTAATCTCATCCAGAAACACTCTCACAGCCACACTCAGGATAATGTTTGACCAAATTTCTGGACACCTGTAGCCTGGTCAAGTTGACACATAATATTAGCCATCATACTGGTGAATTATGTAAACATAGAAAAAAAAGAGTCAATGACATCAACCAAAAGGTCAAGGTTCCTCCATTATCCTCCTGAAAGCCAGAGGCCAGGACTCTTCCGAGAAGTCTGTGGAAGGGTCAAGCAGCTTCCCCTTTTGACAAACGGAGTTGAGGCAGATGACCCACCGAGGGCGGAGCAGGGTCCCTAACTCAGGATCCAGGGCCTAAAGCATCATCCAAATGATGTGTGGATGTTCACCTGTCAGGAGAGGCTCAAAGGGCCTGTTACCTACACAAGTCTAAGAACCACTGCTCCAGAGTGAGCAGAACCTTCTGAAGGAGCAAAAAATCAAAATTAAGAACCATTGAAGTTTTAAATATTCATAAGTTACAAGAAGAAGGAACATACTTCAGAGCAATGAGTGTATGATCTCCGCTGACTCTTTGGGCCCTAGTTATTATGACTAAAGTGAGGGGAAATGTCCTAGAACATAAGTGACACACAGACCACAGTGCCCATAGCAGACCCCTGGGTCTCACTTGGAACAGGGAATACAGACCACACAGAGTAAGAACTTGAAGCTCCTGAATGAAGGGCAGCCAGTCCATAAGTAGCTGCTGGTATCATGATGGTGAATAGGCCACGTGAAGCTAACCGTGGGAGAAATGCCTTCTGGAACGTGAAGAACAGACCTAGGAGGGTTAGAGGGCTCGTGGGCACAGAGGGAAGGCCTCGGCGAGTTCCACTCGCTTCCCTCTCTTCCCACGCGTATCTGTTACCACTCTGACAAAGCTGCTATGATTAAAGAGCAGTGGAGGCCATAAGTAAACTGAGCTTCCAGGCAAAAGTGAGGGGAGCTTCCTGTGTCATTCCCCAAAAGGTCTCTTGTTGATCTATAGTAACCTTCACATATTCATTTCCTAGGGTTGTTGTAACAAAGTACCACAAACTGGGTGGCTTAAAACAACAGAAAGTTATTTCCTCACAGTTCTGAAGCCCAGGTGTTTGAAATTAATGAGTCAGCAGGGCCAGGCTCCCTCCAGAAGCTTCTGGGAGGTATCCTTCCTTGCTCTTCTAGCTTCGTGGTTGTTGTCAGAGGATCTTTGCCTTTCCTTGGTTTAAAGATGCCTCACTCCAATCTCTGCCTCCATCCTGACATCCTCTTCTCCCGTGTGTCTCTATGTACAAATTCTCATTTGCCTATAAAGATATCAGTCGTTGAATTTAGGGCCCACCCTGATCCAATGTGACCTCAGCCTAACTTGATTACCCTTGCAAGTGCGCTGTTTCCAAATAAGGCCAGATTCACTGTTCCTCAGGGTTAGAGCTTGAATATGCAGTGTGGGGGGACACATTTCAGCCACAATAATTCAAATGTAGAAACTTCCCCTTCTAGGAATTCCCTTCGTGGCACGGCAGAAACGAATCCAACTAGAAACCATGAGGTTGCAGGTTCAATCCCTGGCCTTGCTCAGTGTGTTAAGTGCTGTGGTATAGGTCGCAGACGTGGCGTTGCTGTGGCTGTGGCGTAGGCTGGCACCTGTAACTCCAGTGAGACCCCCTAGCCTGGGAACCTCCATATGCAGCAGGTGTGGCCCTAAAAAAAAGAAAGAAAGGAACTTTCTCTTCTAGATGGGAGTTTGTTGTCATTGGAGTGGTGAGGCTAGTCAGTGTATAACAACCACCATGCACCAGGCCAGTCTCAGGCACTGAGGATGCCGTCGGGAATAAGATGGACAAGGAGCCTGCCCTCGTGGAGCTCTCAGCGCAGTGGAGAGAGACAAAGTGTGAACAAGCAGACAAGCAAAATAATTTCAGAGAGTGGTAAGAAGTGTCACTCCAGCAGCTCCAAAGTGGCCATCCAGGTGGCAGAGAACTGAGTGGACCTTCAATGACAGACAGCTTGTGTCTGCGGCCGTGCTGTAGCAGAGACCTTGAAGTAGTGGTGCTAATGAATGATACCAGCCCACAGAGTGTGGGTAGGTGAATTAGCTAATGTTGGTCAAGTGGTTTGAAGATCAGGGCTCTACCTACTGTAAAAGCTTTTTACTGCTGTTCCCAAGAAGTCAATCCCCTTAGAAAAAGAGGCCACCTCGCAGGGCAGTGGCTGCTCTCCATCTGATGGGATAAGATCTTCACCATGTTTTCATCTGTCAGGAGGAAAAAAAAGGTGGGGGGGTTTGTTTAATTAGCAGGCAGTGTTTTTCTGGAAACAGCTTCTGTGAATTAGCAAAGAGACTGCAACTCCCAGTGTATTATTATCATTTGTCTTTCCCCCCAGCTGACATTTACAGTCTGTCGCAAGTCACAAATTCCTGAAGGATAAATGTACTGGGGGGAAAGCTAGGTGGTGAGAGTGACAAGCCACTAAGGATTCCCGTTGCAATTCAAATTTAAGATCTTGTAAGAAACATCTGCAAGATCATCAGGGCAAAATGGTAGCAGGGAGAGTGGAAGCCTGGAGGAACTAATGAGTAAATGCCTTCCTATTTTGTGTTTCTATTTCCCTAACTCTGAAGTGGGCTGATAGTCCTTGCCTGTCCCTTTGCTTCCCTGTCATTTTATTTGGGTTGGTCCTGTCACCTGTGTGCACTGTTTATACCTCATTCTCAGGCAGGCAACAGAAACAGGTATCGTGGGCTAAGTAAAGACCAGGAATGCCAAGAGAGACTCCACCCCATGTCAGGGAGGAGCGGTGGGGACTCTGGCAAGTCCAAGGTTCGTGCCCCATAAAGGGCAGTCATTTGTGACTGACAGGTTGTTTTGGTTTATGTGGTCCAGTGTATGCTTCCAGATGGTTCACTATTACATTTACTGGCTAACTGGGAGATCTGTACGCAGTTACAAGTTCTGCTTGAGTGCAGTATGTACTTTGAACCAGCGAATCACTTCTCCTCTCCACGTTTACTTCTTCATGAGGAAAATGCACCCGATAACACTTTTCTCATATTTACTTCACAGAGCTAGCTGAATGTTACTTTGAGTTCTGTAGGCATTGGTGGTTCAGTGGTAGAATTCTCACCTGCCTCAAAGAAATAATACAATATAATACAAAATGCTGCTTATCTCTTAAAGGTTACAGTAATGACAGCTTCTTCTCAATACAGTTTTAATTTATTTCTCATCTTCCCTTTGAAATATCCTAGACTTGATTTGTTGAAAGAAGTGTAAAATGCATTAGGAGCGTTTCTTAGTCGATAGTTAGGTGTAGTTTTTGAAAGCCGGTTGCCAAAGAAAAAGTATAAATAAAAACGTGACTCTATGTCAATATCCAGCACCCCTGCTGGTGCTTGTACCAATCTTCCTGAAATCTCACTGGGTCGCAGAAGCCTACGAAGAGATTGGGATGAGGAGAGAAGGAAGAAATCGAACACTGAACCTGTCAAATCTCTAGAAATAATGAATTTTGTAGACACTGCTTTCTTTAAAAGAAAGAAAATAGATGTCTGCTTTCTCCAGTGCCCAGAGTGGGAAACACTGAGGGGAAGTGTGGTTTTGCAGAATCTCATCTGTCCCTCTAACCCCAGCCCAGCCCCACCCAAGACCTCACGCACTCATGCTGACATGGGAGTCAGGAGGATTTTAACTGAACAAAATCTTTTAGTCTCAGTAATATCAAGCCATCCAGCCCGAGAGAATAGGGAGGCACAAATGAGACAGGACTTGTCCTGACCTTGGGCTCCCAGAGCCACACTGGGTTCCGCCTGGCCAAGGAGCAAAGCTGCCCACGGAACTGGCTCCTTGGAGGGGTGCCTGCTCTGAGCATGCAAGCCGGACCCTGGCTGGACCCCTGGAGGAGGCTGGCCAGCTCCTGCCGCATCTCTTTTCTCCATTGGGGGCAGGTAATCAATGCCTTTAATCACCGAGGGGTCCTCATTAAGTTGGCTTTTTGAAGGGAAATCATTTCTTTTTCTCTTTGACGGGATCTGCAGGAGAGATTTCCCTGTGTTGGTAATAATGATTCACAGTCATTGACGGCTGGCCACTGCTTTGAGCCTGGTTCCTAGCTCGTTGCATGTATTTGGTCCTCAACTGGAGGATCAGAGCTAAGACTGACTCCTATGCTTACCACTTACTGTTTGTGTGATACTGTGCCCACATAAGCTGCTTGATCTCTCTGAGCCTCAGTTTCCTCATCTATAAAATGGAAATAATAATCACTTCTTCCTGGGAAGGTTGTTGGGAGAATTAAAGGCAGTAACACTTATAAATTGTTTTAAGTGCTCAGTAAGAATTTGCTGTTAATATTGTCAATATCGTTTTTCTCTAGTCCTTCCCTGGTGTGTCCATGAGATCCTGCTGATTCCCAGCAGGGCTAATTTTCCCCACTGTCCTGTTTTTCATCCATGTCAGGTGGTCAAGGTTTTAGCAGATGTTGAGAGTGCATTACTTCAAGTGCCTGGTATGGGGTCAACTAAGTACTTTATTAATATCACTGTGGTATCATGTCTGCACAGTCTTAAAGGCCCATCTCCAAAGCAGTTCACACATGTAATACTTTCTGCTTGGCATCTCGTTGTGTACCAGCTCTTCTGGAAATGTAAGAGAGGTCCTCTTGCCAATGAGTTTGGTGATAACTTCCCATCCTGTGTGCTCCCAAAGATTCCTATCCAGCCCCTCTCAGAGCACCAAGCATAGGAACTGAAGTTGCCGGTTTACTTTCTGTCTCCCTCACTGGAATCAGAGCAAGTCTGAGGGCAGGGACTACGTCATAATCATATCACCATTGGTTAGCAAGCTCCTTGACATGTAGTAATTGCACATGGTAAATGCTGGGTGGATCAACTGAGAAACAGAAATACAACTGGCAGCCCCCTTTGCCCATGTGGCTGAACTTGTGGTCTTGTGAGCGGCAAGTGGTTTTCACTGTTTAAAAATGGGGGAATGTCTTCACCTGTGCAGTTTCAACAGCACGTCACTTCCTCCTCATACCTAGTTTCAAACCTTCCAACTCCCTAACCCCAGTGTCCTTCAGTCCTGGTTGCCTCAGCTAAGTATAACCCAATTTGTCCACTCAGACACTCAGATACCTATCACAAAACCTTCTGGCTCTAGCTTTGGGCAAGGGGACTTAGGCGTCACCATCTTCCTTCGCTGCCTCTGACTTCTTTCATCCAACAAAAGTCCTTCCTGGTTGCCATTTGGAGCTTTTTCTCTCCATCTAGATCCCAGTATCCGTCTTCTCCGGGACTTTCCATAGCCCAGGGACGTGGGATCGAGTTCACTCTACCGGCACACAATTAATATGCATTTTAGCATTACCCCAGGGAAGCATTAAACATTGGATTTATTTTAGCTCTGCCCGAGAGGGAATTTCTCCAATTAAAGAAGATAATGTAAAAGCCTAAAACTGGTACAGACAATAAGTAAGCGCTATCAAGTCTCCTTGACCGAAGGACAAGCAACCCCCTGGGTCTTTCTCATCTTCTGGTTCCTGAGCCATGATCATCACACATGGTTTTAAACAAAATTGGCATCTACAGCTCTCCTTGGGGGTGACACCATGTTGCTTCGGGCCGCCATGTACTCCCTCAGCACTAGGCAGAGGAGGGCAGGGGAGCGGCCCACTGGGTTTTGTTTCGTCACGCTGCCCAGCAGTACATCAACTCTTGACACACAAAGAAATCTTTATAGAGCTGAGCAGAACAGAATCTTCCCAGATGGAGTGTGTTGCTGCTAGAGGCTCTCACCACCCATCAGCCCTGTCAGGAGGAGCCAACTATATCTTTGCAAAGATCTAATTTTAGAGAGATCAGAGCTCGGTACCATTCGCCCAGAATAATGGGAATAAAATGTGACTTCCATTAGTTAGATGACCAGAAGATGTACTATAGCTTGTCTTTGCTGGGGACTTACAGCTGATGCGTTTTAAATTTAATTTATTCTCAAAAATTGATTTTCCTTATTTGATTTGCCTCCTCTATCAGACTTTCGACTAAGACTGCCATTGTACGGCTATTAATAACCACAGGACTCTCTGAAATTTCCTTGAGTGTTACACCTTGAGGTTATTTGTTTCTGTGAATTAGACTCTTAAATTCTCAAATAAGAACATTTAAAAAGGCAAACAGATGCTAAAGGGCTGACGGAAACGGCACTGCCCACCAGCCTTTCAGCTACTCACTGTTGAGTGCTGTGATAGCGTCCCAAGGGCTGCTCTGAGGTTCATCTCCAAGAATACGGCTCTTGCCCCAAAAGTGAAGTAAGATTAGCCTGGCTGCCTCCTTCTTGGGTGACATTTTACCTCCAGCTTTGCAGAGAGGGAATCTGCTCAGGACCCATTAAAATTCATAATAAGCAGCCAGCAAGAAAGACTTGGGATTCATTGTAGCTGCGCGATGGGGGCAGGGACTGCTGCCTTCAGAAGGGCTGACTAGTCAGGGGAAAGTGGGACTAAAGGACATCTTTTCAGTCTTCAGCTGGAGAAACTTCTTTCCTTCAACCCGCTTAGCATGATTTAGAACGATTCGTTTCCATGGAGTTTTCTTTTAAATTCTGAGTTCATTTGTAGTGATACTTGCTAATCAATTTTAAATGGAAACAGCTGCTGAGTGTCACTCACACAGCCCCCCTTCAAACCCAGAAAACTATAATTCAAACCATTTTCTCCCCACCCCCCAAGCCTGCTCGTGATACTCCTTCGTATGGCTCCGTCTGTAGGATTCCTTACCTCTCTTCCCTGGGGCCAGCCCCGCTGCGGGGACAGGTCAGAGGGAGAAGGGCCAGGACAACATGCAGAGAGGTGGATGAGCAAGAAGAGTGTGGGATCTTGACAACCTAAGGCATAGAGCCACTCGTGGTCTCAGCAGGAAGGCAGGGGATCTTCATGAGGCAGCCGTGTTTCTCCTTCCACTCAGCCGGCACTTATTATTGAGCAGTCACTGCATGCTAACAAACTATGCTGCCTGCTGGAGATGAAATGAGAAGATGCAAACCCTGTTCTCAAGGAGCTCACAGTCCAATGGGGAGACGAGGGCTTAAAAAGTCATGATGCAGGGTTAAGTCCTGTGACAGAGGTGGGCACAGGGACAGTGGGAGCTCCCAACAGGGTTACTGAACACACTTTCCACTCCACCCATGTACACACACATCCTCAGTGCCATGCAGAGGCAGGTAGCAGCAGCATGGTCAGCTCCTGCGCCTGGCATGGCCACTCCCTGGAGATGGGTTCTGCCCATGTGGGATCAAGGTGAAGCATGCCCCCTCTGCCTCTGTGCTCTGCGGCACTTCTCATGAATGACAGGCCCACTGTGAAGGCCAGCATCTCAGCCAGGGCCATTCTCAGGGAAAGTCCAGGAGAAGAGATACATGCTGCCTTGCCTCTACCGGAAATGCAAGAAATTGGAGGACCCAAGTGTTCCCAAAAGCCAAGAGGTCAAAAGATTGAATTGTGAACTTTTATTCCCATTGCTCTCAGCCTGTGGGTTTCTCTATCCATAGGATGGGAAAAACACTTGGAACATTTCAAGGAAGATTCAGGGAGTAAATAGAACTTGCGATTCTGGTGAGAAGGCTGCAAGCAGTGTTCCGGGCCATTGTGGCTCCAGGACGGAGCAGGACTGTAGCTTTGGTCACTCTGCCATCCCAACCCAGCTGGGCCCTGGCTGTGTTTTGTGAGTTATGCGAGGAGCTTTGTTCCTGTGGGTACAGGGGGACCAAAAAATTTAAAAAGATGCAGGGATGGGATTTAACCTTGAGGATCTTACCCTTCCCCATCACTGGGCCCCAGTCCTGCTTGTGTATAGCCTTAGAGAGTCAGTAAGACACCAGACTGCAGTTTTTCTGTTCACAGCAGAACTGAGGCTCCATCTCCTCCAATATAAAGCCAGAAACAGCCAAACCTACCCTGAAGAACCATCCTGAGGCTTATCTGTGAAGGTCTGCCTGGTCCACAGTAGAAGATCAATTAATTCTAGTTTTTAAGGGGCTCATTTTTAGCCTCCCTACCCTTTATGTGGTTCCTGTGTAATGCTATTAACTTCATCGAAGTCTCACAAGATGAACTAGTTAGCTCTCTCACCCAGAGAATAACCTGAAAGAAGATGTCTGAAAAAAGAGGGAGATATAATCTTGAAAAGAATTTGTTCTGCTGTAATCAATCTCATGGGATAGACCATGATGGAAAATATTTTTTAAAAAGGAATACATATATGTAAGACTGAGTCACTTTGCTGTACAGCAGAAATTGGCACAACATTGTAAATCAACTAAAATTAAAAAAAAAAGAGAGAGAGCTTATTCTCTGGGCTGGAAGATTGGGCAGCTCTTTGAGTCAGCAACTTCAGACAGGCTGTCACAGGGCAGGAGATGCATCTTTGTCTGAGCAATGGTCAGAGGTAAGAGGGGTATAACGCCACTCCCCAAATGTCTGATAGTCTTAGAAGACAGTAGCCAGCTGCGCTGAAGGAAATGCAACATGAGGGACTCAGTTTCAAAAATGAGAAGACCTTCTAGGAAGCTCGGGTTGCTACCCCATGGAATGAGTTGCCCGAAGGAAGGTGTGGAACATTACATCTCTGTCAGTCAGCTGTGTAAAGCAGGGTAGGTTTTTGTCTAATAGACAGAAAGGCAGGATGAGGGAACCGGTGACTTCACTCAGTCACACTTCATCCTCAGGCCTAGTGAGCCAGTGTCCAGTTTGGAAAGACCATGCTTCCTGCCCTTAGGTGACAGCAAGCAGCTATAACCTCCTTCTCTCCTTGGGGACAGAGTCAGAGAGTCAGATGGAAGCTGGAGCAAGGATTTGAGAGCAGCCTTTCTCCAGACAAATGCTCATGCTTCCAAAAACAGCAAGGCAAGACTTGTTGTAGAGGTGCTTTTGTGACATTATAATGGAGGCTCAACTTTCTGGCAACCATTTCTGTGTTTCCTGCAAAGTTCATTCTGGCTCCTCTGACTTGCTGTTGGATTGAGCCTTGTTGCAATACATTTTCAACCATCCACCACGGCCCCTCACCCGCACACCCACGCATCAATCCTTGTTCAGTAAATGACAGAAGTAGGTTACACCATGTCCTCTGACATTGTGGGAGGCCAACTGAGTGTTTTGATGCTCTATAATTTAAAAAAGATTTAACGGACCAAATGACCAGCATTCAGATTTTGTTCCCCATGAAGACTGGAACTTAATGCTTTTTTGCACCTTCTGGTGGACAAATAGAATGTGTCTCATCTCTCAAAAGAACTAATTCATTTCATTTTTCCCCAACGTTAGGAAACTACGATATACGTTCAAAATATTTTCTAAGGCTAAACTTAGGAGGATCTCAGAGAAACTAAAATGGGGAATAGCAACCTTCACTTTTCAGTCTCATAATGTTTAGGTTTAGTATTCAGTACACAGGGGGGAAAAAGTCTGCCAGAGCAACAGACAGAGACAAAAAAAAAAAAAAAAAATGGAACACAGTTCCTCTCCCCACATTGCCAATGTAATTAGAAGAGACATTTTTCCCAATATTTTTATTTTATAAAATAATATCTGACATATCTAATACAACTTTACTTGTCCAACTCCTCCCCATGACTGTGGTTTAGTTCTGCACCATTAAAGGTGTCCTTATTGTTAGTAGAAGCATCTAACCTGCCTGGGAGTGAAATCCACTTTTACCTGGGTCCTAGAGAAGAATTTCTCATAACTGGAAACACTGAATTATTTTAAGATGGAAAGAGAGTTTTGAGTTGGAATAAGAAGTCCCTGAGTCAAGCCCCACATCTGCTACTTAATTGTATGCCCTTCAGCAAGTCATTCTTTCCTATGCTTTTCATTTCCTTATCTGTGAAAAGTGGGAACACATACCTCACAAAACAGACATTTAAAGCTGAAGAAACATTGTGTTCTCGTTAATGTTAAGTGCTATACAAATGTGGAATAATGCATGGTATTTACATTGTATCATTCCGTTAAATTTCCCAATTCACTGTAAGAGAAGGTCATAACCAACAGGGAAAGCAGACACATAAAGTTATTAATGTAGGATATTTAGAACCCATCCCATACCAAAATAATACGTCATTTCACTTCACCAGCCATGGAAGGTCTTCCCTAGGTATGCCCAAATTATCAAAATCTGGACTATCAAGGCATACTTTGGTTTCTGGCTATCAGGAATATTTCATTGTCTTTTTTGTTCACTGAGACATATTTCCCTGTATTGCTAAAGGGTAAGCCCTCCTATAAGAGAGAACTACCAGGCAGGTGAGAAGAGCCCTGGCCACTGTAGACATAGCAGTTGACCAAGGGCCAATTAGTGCACAATGGACTTGCTTTTAAGAAAAGACCACCTTCTCCCTCTGCCTGTGTCGATAGGAAGCCAGTTTTAGTCTTGCTCAACTGGATGGGAAAACTCTGGAAATCAAATTCTTTACTCAGAGAGTTTTTATAGCCTCAGGCAACTCAACCTTTCCAGGTGCCCATTTTCTGATTTCTAAAATGAGAGGCCTAAGGACATCTGACATCCTCCCAAGTAAGCAATCCAGTCTGACTTGAGGACATTCTTAGCCCCAAAGGATTTTCAGCCCAGAATAGCTTTCTAGAACTTAAATTTTCTTGATTTTCTATTCATGAAATTCATGACCACCTGGGCTTATTATAAGCATTTCCACAGTCTTGTGAGGTGTGAGACACAAATTCTTGTGAATACCCCAATACTCACGGCTGCCCTCTCTGTACACACAGGATTTGGCCCCTAGTTTTCTTAGTCCCTCTAGAGAATGTCCTGTCTACCCAAACAACCATAACTGTCCCTAAACTCTACAACCTCTACAGCGAGAAAGCCACATCCATTGTGTCAGGATGGGGACAGGAAGCAGGAAGTATCCGTTTCTGAAATTGGTGCAAACCTAGATTCTAAAAAAGGGTTTTTTTTTTTAAAGTGCAAGACTTTAAAGTGTGGGTTTGTTTTGTAAAGGCCATACCACCCCCGCATTTCGCTCCCAGCTTCTCAGCCCTCGTGCTGGCTTGATGCCAGTTGCAAATTCATAGCAGCCCCAGATTTATTTGACATTCTTCTAGAAAGGAGGTTATTGCACAGCCTATGGAGAAGGAAGAAGAGTGCCCACTGGAAACTGTTCTTAGTTTACAATCTTCATTCTCAGGCTGATCCAGACTGGTTGGCAAAGCACAGTTCCTTAGAATCTGAGCCTTTGGGCTTCCTTTCTAAGCTATTTGAAAGCAGAGAAAATGGCATATTGCCATTGGTGAGGGTGGCACCAAAAAAACCCTTCCAGTTGACTCTGAATCATCTGTCAGTTCAGTGCCACTGAAGCAGGAGAAGGGCAGATTCAACCAAGAGAAGAGGGTGAAATTACAGTCTTCACTCCCGTTAAAACAGCATGAGTAGCCTGGTCCTGAGCTAGTTTATGTGAAAAGTGCAACCTGAAATTTAAAAATATATTACTCAACAAGTGAGTTGGAGTTCCCTTGTGGTCTAGTAGCTAAGGACAGGGCCTTGGCATTGCTGTGGGGTGTGTTCAATCCCTAGCCCAGGAAATTCCATATGCTGCAGGCTTAGCCGAAAAAAAAAAAAAAAAAAAAAAAAAGTGAGGTGGGTCCGTTGTCCAGCCAGGGCTCCCTCTGTAAAAGATCAGCAAAAATGAGGCTGGCACCACTTTAGGGAGTAATAAGATTTCCAGAGACAGAGAGACTTATTTTTGTCTCAAACTCTCACCCTTGGGAAAAGTTCAAAAATTTCCAACCACAGGCACATGACCAGATGCCCCATGGAGAGGTCTTCTGGGAATTCACGTGGCCCAGACTCAGGGATGGCTGAGAACATCTCTTCCTTCTTTTCTCCATTTTCTTTTAAGGAAGTGATTAGCTAGAACCCCCCCTCCCCCAAAAGGAGACAAAGGCTAAGATGTGCCTTTAAAGAAACACCTGATTATTCACTGTGGAATACAGAAATGTGAGAAGAAAGGGTCTGGGAATCCTACATTCAAATGGGGAAAGAAGGACCCCCTCATTCTTACTAAATAGAAACTGCTTGAGAAATCATGAATCCAAACCTGGCTCAGGTGTCCTGGGTTTGAGGAAATGGAAATGTACTTGGGAAAAAAAACCGTCTAGTAAGCCTAAATGAAAAGTTACTATTTTTTACTTTTCTATTTCCTCTTTGTTTTTATGAGAAATTTTTCGGGGAAAAATCATTGCAAAGTGTGATTATAAAGATTAACTCTGGGGTTTCCTTGGCCAGGAAAGAAATATTATAATACTGTGGAGGAACAGGGCTGTATTCCTACCCTCCTCCGTGTCATTCCAGTGCCGCAGGCGAGGCAGTCAGCCATCCCAAGCCTCAGACTGCTCGTGTATAAAATGGGTGGACCTTTGAATTAGAGGAACTTAGAAATCATCTAAGAACCCTTGATTTACACATTCAGGGTTGGAAAGAGAGACTCTTTGATATGAATGGGACTTGAAGGCCAAATAGAATCTCAGCAAACCCAGGGATGGAGAAACTGCTTTCAAAAGAACTTTAAGACCTTGCTCTCTTTATGTATAAATGTCATGGGGTTGGCCAAAATAGATTTAGAGCTGGTAAGCTCTTTACAGATTTCCTGCAATCCCCATGTTTTATAGAGGGAAAATTCTGAGCCTAGAGAAGCTGAAGGGACTTACAAAAGATCACCCAATTCACATTACTGTCAAGGTAAGAATTCAGGAGTCTGTTCTGAAATAGGCTGAGCAAGCCAGTGGCAGCCAGGCCAGACCTCAGAAACAGTCACACCCCATCCCACCCCCACCTTCTGGACCTTTTTCCCTGGGCCAGTACCATGCTCAATGCTGTTGATGCTTTGGGCCATTGAATCCCCACAACTCTGAATGATAGGTGTTAACTCTCTCCAGGACCAGCTTCATGGGATTGAGAATAATTTTTGAAGATTGCATTTCATTTCACACTGAGCCCTAGAAATTATGCAGCTGGACTTCAATATGTCCATGTTATAGATGACTAACAGAGACTGAGAGAAATTAAATAGCTTGCTCTTGGTCCTGGCTACTCACAAAGAGGGGGACACAAACACACAGAGTCAGCAGGCAGTGTGAAAGTGACCGAAGGGAATGGCTAAGTGATGCTGTGCTTTCAGAGCCCCTTTGGGATTTCCCTTCCTCTGCTGGCCTCAGAGTGCTCTGTGCTCTGATGTGAGTGACCAACCCTTCCAGACGGCCTGGAACTGTAGGGGGTTCCCAGGACATGGGACTTTCAGGGCTAAAATCAGAAAAGCCCCAGGCAAACCAGGATGAGCTGCTTACCCTACTGTCCATTTGCAAGCATGGAGTTCTAGAGGCTCCCCAGACCTTAAATGTTATGGCATGTTTTGTGCCCGCTGGGCCACACATAAGTCCTGAAAGGCAGAGCCCATCCGTAGAGCAGGCCATCAACCTTGATCTGGAACAGACCCCCAGGGCACAAGCTCAAGGGATCTTCAGCTTACTTGTTCTGTGACATTGGTGAAATCACTTTGCTGAGCATAACTCTCTTCATTTGAAAAATGGAAGACACAACACGAACTTCCCAAGGTCATTGTCAAGATGAAAGATTATATAGAGATAGGTAGGAAGATATAGATAGATGATAGATAGATAGATAGATAGATAGATAGATAGATAGAGTGCACAGTTCAGGGTGGTCACTCTAAAAGTATCAATTTATGCTTATTTAATTCCATAAATATTTAAAGAACTCTGTTACGAACCAGCTTCTATGGGAGGGGCTAGGATACCTTCTGCTCTTGTGGAACTAACCAATAGTGTACTAACAAATGTTTAACAACCAGCAATTTGGAGAAAAAGTAAAAAAAAAAAAAAAAACTGCTTCATAGCATATGCCAATTTCCATGGTATAAATATTCCCACCATGGCTGATAACCATCTACCAATATGAGCTCACCTAATACAGAGTTGGGAAAGTTGTGCTGAATCTGCTCTAGGGAGTCTATACCAGCATATCACCCAGCTACCTCTATTAGAAAGAACAAACCATAACACCAGAAGTGTTCTAGAAGAGGAAGGAGAGGGGAAAACAGCTCAATATAACTTTAGACAGAGAGCAGGGAGGACCTCCTTGAAGGAGATTTCTACTGAGACCTGAAGGATGCATAGACATGACCAGAGGAAGGAGAAAGCATGTTTGCAGGCCAGGAGGAAAAAGAGGGAGGCAGAGAGAAAAGTATGTCTGAAAAAGGCCTGGAGCAGGGAAAGAGAAGGCTGCAGAGGAGCAGAGACCAGACAATACAGGGGTCAGGTTCATCAGCTTCCAGACCTAGGTTTTATGCTAAGGCAGCCACAGGCACAGTACTTATATTTTAGAACCATCACCCTGGCTAAAGGGTGAGAGACAAGAGGGCAAGCAGGGAGGCCAGGGAAGCCATGGCAATATCCCAGGTGGAAGATGCTGGTGTCCTAGACCAGGACTTATGTATTTGTTTTTATCATATATTTATTGAACTCAAGCCATGTACCTATACCTGTGTGAGGCCCTGGTGATTCATCAACAAGAACACTGTCCCAGCTTTCATGAAGCTTCTAGGCAAGTGGATAAATTGTTTTAAAAGACATAATAAGAGTTAACTCCGGAGTTTCTAGTGCATGTCAGGCATAATACTTAACATTTTACATGCATTTGTCTAATATAACTCTCAGATAATTCTAGGAGGTAGGTCCACATGTTACCCTTGCATGAGATACTAGGTCATCAACTGGGTTCACAGTGCAGGTGCCTGGGTTACCTGGAAGGCAGGTGGATGCCATCGTGATGGCAGAAGGGGGCCAGGTCCTCTTCGGAGCCAACAAACCCTGAGCTTCCCACAGCCTCACTGATGGTGCTTCTGGGGTTGCATTAGAATCTTTCAGGAGGAAGTAAGGCTAGAGTGAGACAGTAAAGAAAATAATGTCCACGCTTGTTAGTGTCTCATTTTAGAATGTTTTGTTTTGTTTTGTTTTGTTTTTTGTTTTGTTTTTAGGTCCTCACCCACAGCATATAGATGTTCCCATATTAGGGGTCCAGTCGGAGCTGTAGCCTCCGGCCTACGCCACACCCACAGCAATGCAGGATCTGAGCCTCATCTGTGACCTTCACCGCAGCTCATGACAACGCCAGATCCTTAACCCACTGAGTGAGGCCAGAGATCAAACCCACAGCCTCATGGTTCCTAGTTGGATTTGTTTCTGCTGCACCACAATGGGAACTCCTCATTTTAGAATATTTTTAAGGAATTCTATTTTTATGATTTTTCAGGTCATATACACCAAAGAGAAAAAAAAAGCAATCATTTGTAATCTGATTAAATTGCCAAATTTACCACAAAAAGAGGTTTTGTTAGAATGTTTTGTTCATTCTCAAATAAATATGACTTTGACAAATAACAAACATTTTTCTCTACCACTTGACAGCTGAAAAACTGAGACAAGTTGGGAAAGAAGCTTAGGAGAGGGATCAACGACTTGAGCTGTGTTTTTGCCAACCCACTTCTGGTAAAAAATGTATTTCTTTTTATCTTCAGTCATTCCTTTTTATGGGGTGATGGGCAGTTAGTTTTGATCAGGGACTTTAAAGAGAATTCACCTTCATTAACCAGCTCCATTAAATTTGCTAAAAGATCTCCTTGAGACCATTCGACACTAGAGAATTTGAATTTCCGTTTGCAGCCTCTTCCCTAGACTTTCTTTTACTACCAACTCACTTCCCCACATCCCTGTCATAAAGAGAGTGAATTCCAAATAGTTGTGAACTTTTCTGAAGGCAACAAAATTGCTTTTAGGACTTTAAGGTCAGACAAACCTGGTTCAAGTACCAGTTTCCACAATTTATAAGCTGTGTGACTTTGCAAAATATACTTAACTTCTCTGAAGCTCATTTTCCCAACTGTGAAATGGTATTACCCACCTTACATGGTTGTCAAGAAGAATAAGGGAGGTAAAGAATATAAAATTCTCAGCACTCAGTGTATCTATTGCTATTATCACCACCGTCAGTAGCCTCTGTTGCCTAAGAAAACAATCGTGATTCAGTGAAAAGTTTATTTATTTATTTATTTATTTACTTACTTACTTACTTACTTATTTAATTTTATTTGTACTGGCACACCTGCAGCATACGGAAGTTCCCAGGCTAAGGGTCAAATCAGAGCCACAGCTGGGGCCTATGCCACAGCCAAGGCAATACTGCATTCAAGCCATGTCTGCAAACTACATCACAACTTATGGCAATGCCAGATCCTTAACCCACTGAGTGAGGCTAGGGTTCAAACCTGTCTCTTCCGAGAGACAATGTTGGGTCCTTAACCTGCTGAGCCACAATGGAAACTCCATGGGGAGAGATTTAGAAGAGGAAAAGGGGCCATTTGTTAGAACAGGGTGAAAAGCAACAGAAGAAATGCCTAATAGAGCTTCTCAAAAAATTGGCCTCCACTCTCCCTTTCCCAATCTACCCAAATGGCCCACACCAGCGGCACTGGGATTCTTGAGCACACAGAGATTAAAATAAAAGCTCTAACTTTACTCTGTAACTCCCTGAGCAAAGGAAAAGGGAATCTTTTTCTTAATCTCCAAAATTAATTATAATTTAGACATCTGGTCCAGGTCAAATATCAAAATATAAAATATTCTGCAAAGTTGCCTGTGGTAGACCCAGATCAACTGGCTGACCTTGAGTTATAAAGTTATAAGCAAAGCTGAGTGGCCACCAGCAGGAGGAGCTAGAATGCGTGTGTATGTCTGTGTGTGTGTGTGTGTGTGTGTGTGTGTGTGTGTGTAGGAATTGTGACCCAAGGTTGGAGATGCTCTTCACGTGGGCTTGCAAACAGTCAACCCTTACAAAGATCAGTGTGTAAAACTAGGGCAATTAAGGTTTTAAAATGGACCTAAATTTTAATAGGAATGCTCTAGAAAGAAGGGAAGAATGTTAAACTAACCTTTAAAAAAAATTACTGATAGGAGGAGTTCCCCGGTGGTGCAATGGGTGCAATCCAGCATTGTCACTGCTGTGGCTGGGGTCACAGTTATGATGCAGGTTTGATCCCTGGCCCAGGAATTTCAGGATGCCATGGGCACAGCAACAACAACAATAACAAAAAAAAAAAAAAAAAAATTACTAACAGGAGATGGATTTTGAATGTCTGAGGGAAAATTCAAAGAGGTCATTATTGTTCTCATTATCTTGCATTATTATTACTATAGTTGATTTACAAAGTTCTGTCAATTTCTGCTGTACAGCATAGTGACCCAGTCATATATATATATATATATATATATATATATATATATATATATACACACACACACAAATTCTTTTTTCACATTATCTTCTATCATGTTCCATCACAGTGATTAGATATAGTTCTTTGGGCTTTACAGCAGAATCTCATTGCTTATCCACTCCAAATGCAAGAGTTTGCATCTACTAACCTCAAACTCCCAGTCCCTCCCAGTCCCTCCTCTTCCCTCTTGGTAACCACAAGTCTGTTCTCCATGTCCACGAGTTTGTTTCTTTTCTATAGATAGGTTTATTTGTGCCATATTAGATTCCAGATATGTGATATCATATGGTATTTGTATTTCTCTTTCTGACTTACTTCACTTAGTATGAGAGTCTCTAGTTCTATCCATGTTGCTGAAAATGGCATTATTTTGTTCTTTTTTATGGCTGAGTAGTATTCCATTGTGCATATATACCACTTCTTTTTTAATGATTTTTATTTTTTCCATTATATTTGGTTTATAGCATTCTGTCAGTTTTCTACTGTACAGCAAAGTGACCCAGTCACACATTTTTATATAAATTCTTTTTCTCTTATTATCCTCCATCATGTTCCATCACGAGTGACTAGATTTAGTTCCCTATGCTATAGAGCAGGATCTCATTGCTTAGCCACTCCAAATACAATAGTTTGCATCTATAAACCCCCTATGCCAGTCCATCCCACTCCCTCCTCCTCCCCCTTGGCAACCACAAGTCTGTTCTCCAAGTCCATGTGTTTCTTTTCTGTGGAAAGATTCATTTGTGCTGTGTATTAGATTCCAGATATAACTGATATCATATGGTATTTATTTTTCTCTTTCTGACTTACTTCACTTAGCATGAGAGTCTCTAGTTCTATCCATGTTGCTGAAAAATGGCATTATTTTGTTCTTTTTTATGGCTGAGTAGTATTCTGTTGTGTATGTATACCACATCTTCTTAATCCATTCATCTGTTAATGGACATTTACGTTGTTTCCATGTCTTGGCTATTGTGAATAGTGCTGCAGTGAACATAGGGGTGCATGTATTTTTTTCAATGAATGCTTTGTCTAGAGTAGGATTGCTGGATCATATGGTAGTTCTATATTTAGTTTTGTGAGGTACCTCCATACTGTTTTCCCTAGTGGTTGTACCAATCTACATTTCCACCAGCAGTCCAGGAGGGTTCCCTTTTCTCCACACCCTCTCCAACATTTGTTATTTGGAGACTTACAAATGATGGCCATCTCACTATCTTTATTGAGAGAAGTCTCAAAGAGACTCAGCCTTATCGGCAGTGATAATAGTAATTCACTGGCTTCTCTGAAGCTAGAACTTGGGTGTCTAATTTATGAGCCAACCTTGGCTAGACTATTGTCAATTCTGTCTACTTGAAACCAAGTTCTTGACTGAGGCCTAAATGACACCAAGATGAAGCCAGGTGTAAACAAGGTATAACCATCTCCTCTAATCCCGAACTGCCTCCCTTGTAGAACTCCAGTTAGTAAAGAGACTTAGGGTTCCTCTCTCAGTTTCATGTCTTAGACTCAGTGTGCAATTTCTCACCGCTGGAGGTAACAAGGGGCACTTCCCAGGCACCACTGTTAAGGTGGCTGTTTCCTGGATGGCTCTGCCACCAGTGACTCAGAAATTGGATTTTCAAGGCTCTTTCTCATCTCTCTCCTCTCTGGCCTGTGCTTGGTAGAAATTCACCCCTGCACAGGAAACAAGGAAAGGAGAAAAAACTGAAGACATTCCATTTTGTTTTCATGAATTTATGAATTATTTATGTTGAAGTCACAGACCAAAACCAGTGGCCACCATTCCAGTGGCCACTAAGAATCAACCATAGTTGCTGTCTTCCCACAGAGAACTAAGAGACTGATGAGTCCTCTTTCTTCCAGTTGCCCTCTTTCCCTCTTTCAGGTGACAATATAAATATTTTCTGGAAATTGGTGCCAGTAAATGCCCGATGGAGTATTTTTGGTTTGGCTCTCTAAAGACTAACCCTGTATGAATAGTCTTTCTGTTAAGAAATAAAGGAGCTAGATTTCTAAAAGCACCTCTTTAGGAGCCCAAGGGGCATTATCTGAGCTGGCCTGAATCTAGTCTTTTTTGACTTTTGAGGGAGGTGAAATGGGTCTAGCAAGTTCTGTAAGGGTAATTTCATGGGTCACTCAGAACTCCAGGTTTAGCACAACAAAATGGAGTCAAGTTCTGGTTCTGCCATTAACTGCGCAGCATGGAGCAGGTCATTTATAAATACCCCTTTGCAGCTGAGTTTGCTAATATCTAAAAAACCAATAACTATATCTTTCCAAAGTAAGGTATGCAAATCTCACGTCTCATCTGGGCTTAAAACCAGACACTCTCTCTTTCCTGTAAAGTGACGTCAGAGTCTGAGCCTGGCATTCAAGTTCCTTTATGACCTGGTCCTTTCTACTCATTCTAACCTCATCTCCACCACTGGGATGCCTCTTAACCACTTTTCATACAAACCCTCCAGCAACACTGACAGTCATACTGTTCCCCACCTCTGCTCCTTTGCACACACTATTCCTGGGCCAAAGCCATTCTCTCCCCGTTCCACCTTCCCCTACCCAAAAACCACCCGGAACAGGGAAAATGTTTGCTCATCATTGAAATCTCAATTCAAATATCACTTTTGGGAGTTCCCGTCATGGCTCGGTGGAAACAAATCCTACCAGGAACCATAAGGTTGCAGGTTCAATCCCTGGCCTTGCTCAGTGGGTTAAAGATCCAGCATTGCCGTGAGCCGTGGTATAGGTTGCAGACGCGGCTTGGATCCCACGTTGCTGTGGCTGTGGCAAAGGCCGGTGGCTACAGCTCCTGTTAGACCCTTAGCCTGGGAACCTCCACATGCCGCTGGTGCGGCCTTAAAAAGACAAAAGACAAATATCACTTTTGATGAGCAGCTTTTCCCAAACACCTCTCTACACACACCCCTCCCCCACCACACACACAGGGCTTCTCTGTAGAGTCTCTGGCTCTGAGACACAAGTCTTGCTTTAGTCTACCTGAACTTTGCCCTAAGTCATCTGCCCAAGACCCCATGGGCCCCCTTTTCCAATCTGCGCAAAGGCTGCAGATAGGCTGGCAGTGGCCCTGGAGGAACAAGGGTCCGTGGGGACAGGAAATCGGCTTAGGAGTCCATGTGTCACCGGCCGGAAGTGCCTGGGAGTCGGGAGGGGAAGTGCCCGGAGCTGGAGTAGAGGCTCTGCTGGGAGGGGCAGGATGTGGTGGCTGGAAAGGGAGGGCAGGCGGTGCTGCCAGGAGTCGTGGTGTTGGTAGTGGCTGTCTGGGGCTTAACTAAGGTGGATTTGTGATGTGGGAGGGACTGAGAGGATAACGGAGAATAAAGAGGATTATGTCATTTAAAAATATCCAACTCTCGAAAACGGGATGAACCCTGACAGTGACCCACTTCACTCGCATCAGTTTGGCTTTTCCCTCCAATTCTGCGTCATTCAGACCTGAGCCACTCCCGTCTGTCCTCAGCTGGGGGACCAGCTGTCCCGTGGGAGGATCTGTCCCCGTGACAACTCTCCCTCTCTGCCACCTCCTTCTTCCTGCCTTTACTCCTTCCGCCATCTTCAACTTCCCTAGGTCCCTCATCAGTCACTACCTTTATTCTTTCTCTCTGGTCATTTACCCCCTTTTTTCTGGCTCTCTCAGGGGCCCTCTCCCCTCCCTGCCCCACACAAACCTCACTCAGGTCTCCTGGCCTTTTCTGCATCTCCGTTATTGGGTTTTTTTCAGACCTTCACTTCATATCCTTTCAATATTTATTGGCATCAATACCTTATTTTTACCTACTTTTTCCCTTCAGTATTGTTCCCTTTCTGTTTTCTGGAAAGTTTTGGTTCCTCTGTGCTGCCGATGTTACTTCTTTCTGTCACTTCATTTGTTGGACTGGCTCTTCTTGAGCACCTACTACGTTCTGGGCGGCGTGCTAAGTCCTAAGGAAGCAAAGCTGTATGAGCCCGTTTTATATGCTGAAGTACAGGCAATCATCCAGAAGAAGTGTGGGCTGGGGACCAAGTGGACCACTGGAAAGTTGTGGGACATTTCCATCGGGGGGTGCGGTGGTGGGGTAGCGTCAAGAAAAAGACTGACCCTGCCAAGCCTGCGAAACCACAGCTTTTAAAAAACCATTTCCTCCCTCTTGCTGATTTCTCTGAATCTCTGGGATGTGTTAAGTCTAAACTTTGTGTGACTAGAACAGAAAGCAACTGGTACCCTTGAGAGAGAAAGAAAACTATAGTCTAAATGGGCTGGGTTTTCAAGACTCACAACGTATGCATTTTTTGCATAAAAGTCCAGATTTCATTAGCAAATCAGAACAATTTGGGAGCCGTGAGCAGGAGTGTTTTTGAAGCCGCAGCTGACCATACCCCAGTCCTGTGGTCTCTTTGTAGGATTAGCCAGGCTTCAAAAATGAGAAAATATGGAAACATAAACATGAAAAGATTTTCCAATGTCACACTGAAGGCGGTAATGGAAGGGATTAGAAGCTAAATGCTCTCTCTCGAGCCTATTTCTGAGCTACTGTACAACACAGCTTCCCGAATACAGATGTTAAATAGGTTTTTGCCTTTAAAATAAGAGTAAAAAAATATTCTGATTTTGGCCATATTTCAGAGCAGATCTCCCAGGGAAAAAGGGGGTCCTTTTGAAGGCAAGCTAATTGCTTCAAACTCCTAGAAGACGAATCAATCCAACTTCTGCCTTTGCCTCACTAAAGAGTCCTTTGGACTTTAGAGAGAGGTTCTCAGACTTTACTGCTCTTTAAAATATCAGGGAGCTTTTGAAAACCTTTATGCTCAGGCCTCACCCTGGACCAAATCAGAATCTCTGGGAACTTTTCTAAAACTCTTCATGCATGCAGCCATGTCGAAACCAACACTGTTGAAACTGTACACGCTGGGATCAGCTGTGGAGCTTCAGCCATGACCGATATTTGTATCCCACACCAGAGATTGAGATCTAATTGGTTTGGACTATGGTCTAGACTTCTTAGAGGTCCCCAAATGATTCCAACGTGCAACCAAGTTTAAGAGCAACTGCTGAGGAGACTTGCTACTCAAAGTGCTAAGTCCGTGGACAAAGAACTGGACCAGGAAGGTGGGCATTTCCTGAGAGCTGCTTAGAAAGGCAGACTCTCAGGCCCCACCCCAGACCTACTGAATCTGAACTTGCATTTTTTTTTTTTTTTGTCTTTTGTCTTTTTAGGGCCACACCCACGGCATATGGAGGCTCCCAGGCTAGGGGTCCAATTGGAGCTACGGCTGCAGGCCTACGCCACAGCCATGTCTGAGCCACATCTGTGACCTACACCACAGCTCACAGGAACATCCTTAACCCACTGAGCGAGGCCAGGGATCCAACCCACAACTTCGTGGTTCCTAGTCGGATTCGTTTCCGCTGCTCCACGATGGGAACCTACATTTTAATCAGATCCCTAGTTGATATGGATGCCTGTTCGAGTTTGAGGAACATTCTTTTAGAGCAGTGACTGCTCCAAAGTAAAAAAATTTAAAGAGCAAAAAAGTTTTACATTTCTAAACGCTTAAGGTTTAGCTCCTTCTTCTAGTAAGGTACAGAATAGGCACAAGAATGAATCAAAGAATTTTAGAAATGGAAATAATGATAGTAATAGGAAACAATACCTAGTATTTATTAGCATCCACTGTACATAAGTTACTTTGCATGCCAGGCACTCTATGTGCACTATTTTGTTTGATATTTACCACAAACCTGTGATAGAGATATAAGCACTGTGCCCATTTCACAACTGACCAGACTGAGGCTTGGACCTAGGTGAACAGCTGCGAGACCACACAGATAAGCAGAGGGAAGACTTACCCTAAGATTTCCAAGACTGAAAGCACATGCTTTTAGCAACTTGGTCTGATTTTCCCAACCAAACCCCCAGATGTGCCAAGATTTTGATCCCCTCAGCTCTCCATCAGTCCAGCAGGGCCTGGGGTGGCCACGCACTAGAAGCAAAAAAGAAGCTCTGCTCTAAATTACACTTTTCCAGAGTTCTCCTGTGGCGCAGCAGGTTGAGGGTCCAGCATTGCCACTCCTGCAGCTTGGGTTGCTGCTATGGTACGCGTTTGATCCCTGGCCCAGGAATTTCCACATGCTGCAGGTGTGGTTAAAAAAATTAAATAAATAAATAATACCTGTGTTGCTGTGGCTATGGCATAGGCTGGCAGCTGCAGCTCCTATTTGACCCCTGTCCTGGGAACCTCCATGTGCTGTGGGTGTGGCCCTAAAAAGACATCAATAAAAATAAACTGTACTTCTTGCAATTTATACTTTTTGCCCATTTTTACACATAGAGAAAGCTGTGACTCCTAGGGCTTAAGTGACTTGCCTAAGGTCATGCAGCCTCTCAAAGCCAGGCTGGGCCCAGAACCTAGGACTCCCAACTGCTTGCCTGTCTCCTTCCACTCAGCAGTGTTTCTACAAGTATGATTCCTAGGCCAGGAGCATCAGCACCATCTGGTAATTGTGAGACATACGAATGTTCAGTCCTATCTAGCAAGCTGTTTTAACAAGTCCTCCAGGCCATCCTGATGTTTGCTCCTTTGAGAATCAGTGCACTAAGGCAAGCGGCCCTGCCAGTGTGCTTGCTCACAGCTCCTGTGCTTGAGCCTCTGTTACAAGCTGCAGCTTCTCTTAAGGGGCTTAGCTTTGAACTAAGCTGAAATTTACATGCTGATTTAATCTTCTTAAAGCCTTCTTTACCTCTCAGGAAAGAACTGTAATGCTCTAGAAGAAAGAAAGAAAGTGACAGATAACTGATAAAATATTAAGCACTCTTTCCATGCCTTTAAGTCACTTTGTGTTAGGACAGCAAACGTGGGCATCAGAAAAGGAAAAGAGAACGGGCATTTCTTGAGCACCTACTATATGTCAGGGATCAGGCATTCAGTGATACAGTATATATACCCTGCTTACTCATCATCTCATTTAATAGGGTGATCCCAGTCTGAGAAATAGAGAAACTGAGGTTCAGAGAGATGAAGCGACTTGCCTAAAGTCACAAAGTGACAACAGTACTTTGTCCGTCAGCCTGTGCTCCTATGTTCCTTGCCCTCCAGCAGGAAAGGTAAAGAGCTTAGGATACACTCCATATCTGGAATGATCGGATTTCAGAATTCTCAGAACAAGCGCCCAAAACAGATCCGCCTACTGAAAGCCCCGGGGATGCCTAGCTCAACAACCCTTTTCTGTGTTCTGTGTTCTCGCTGCTCTATGGAAGCTGCTCTCAAAGCATAAGAATAGACCAGCCACAAAAAGTGAAATAGTTCAGCTGTGCTTAAGCACCCTGAAACATTTGGAAATCTATTATTAACTGGCAGCGTCTGTTCCAAGGCAGCTGGTCCTGCAGTGCCAGTGCCCTGCTAACTATCCTTGAGCTTTGCTCTTCAGAAGACTAGCAAACCTCTTTGCCACACCTAGAACTTGGGACGTGAACTGTCCAGAGAGTGGAACATATGAAGATCGATCGTGCTAATGAGCCATGGCCTACCCCCATCTCCCCAGTAAGAGATCGTTTTCATGCCATTAAATGCAACAAGTCTCTGAGCTATGCTCCAACTAGTAGGACGAAAAGGACACTAGCTAATTCAATCACAGACTGAGGTGAACACCCGCTTAGAGGGTCGCATTGGAGCCTGCATTCATACAGACTTCCTTCTGCGTCTGCTTGCCCCAGCATCTGCCCAACACAACTTCTGAACACCCTCTTTCCAATCGCCATGTTCATCCACAGTGGACCAGTGATAACCAGTGATATGCACTGGTTAGCCTGTACTCCAAGATGTGGGAAGCCCTTCCAACACTTGTTCCAAATAGATAAATTCTATAGAGAATTCAATAGCCAAAACAAAAATTTCATCTCAGCCTTTCTCATTCATGCAAGGAGAAAGCCATTTTCCACCCTGAGTAATTTTACTTGAATTGTACGCTTTCGCCAAAATGCAGGTCAGTTATTCCCGTAAGGGCCTCCATGGGCCATTTCCCTCTTGTTTGAGGTTAAGTCAGGGACTCTGAAAACCTGAATCCAGCTCAAAGGTTACCATTTACTTGTCGCTGTTGGGACTCCAAGTTCCACTTCCCAGAGCCGCTTTCAGGTACAGTAACCATCACCATGGCTGGCTCCTAAAGTGAGGAAAAAATTATTCAGACATCATGGACAATATCATATTATCCGGAGTTGTAGGCCCTTGAAACAGGAGTGATGATGGAAAGGTCCACAATGGAAGCCACATACCAGAAAGTGTGGGAGTCTCAGTTCCCAGTGGGCAAAGAAGGGGTGCCAGGAGCAGCTGTGTGAAGGTGTTGGGGGGTAGGGCAGAAACCTTTGCGTGTTTTGCTCAATTGTTCCATTTCATATTATGAAAAGATGTTGGTATGTAATTATAGCAATGCTGAAAATGGTCTGAAGCACAATTAAAACTCACTTGACTAAAGGAAGAATGAAAGGGGGAAATGGTCTAGAAAAAAAGGATAGGTGATTAGAAAGTTTAGCTGTAAGATGAATATGAGAAGCTGTAGGTACATTGTCATTTTTAGCATCCTCTGTGGATTGGTGTCAGGGTGGAAAAATTTATTGGACAACTGTTTTTTAAGAATGTCTTAAAGTCAGTTAGTATTTACTGAGCATAACCTCATGGATGATTTTACTTAATCTTCCCCAAACCATTCATCATTCCTGTATAACAGATGAGGAATCTGAGGCCCAGAGTGGTTAATGGGCTAGCCTGAGATCACAGAACTGATTAGTGGCATGGTAGATTCTTGACTAGCAAGTCTTCTACTTCTTTCTGTACCAGGAAACCCCGGTAAAAGTGCCCACGGGGACAAGGCAGGCAGACCAATAAAGGGAGCTGCCAGATTTGACAGGGGAAAAAGAAGTAAAAGCAATTGATATATGGCTTCAATGTCAGAGAGGCATTAGGTGTCAGTGGGGACTGGGGTAAAGTAAAAAATTACAGACAGCATCTAAATTGAACAAAACCAACCGGCAGGCACGCGAATTTGATTGCCAGATCTGCTTATTGTTCAGATGTTTATATATCTGAATAGGTTTCCTATTAGTTTGTTTCAACGTTCAAAAAAAAAAAAAATCCTAAACATCAGATGTTTATCTGTTCTATCAACAGATAAAAAAAAAAAAAACCTTATCTGCAAACTAATTTCAAATCATGGACTTCCAGAGGTAACTTCAGCTTTTTCTAAACCTGTAATAGCAGATCATTCAGTTTTATCAATGAGAGGACTTCAATGAATGATCTTCTGATCAGCCCCTCATCTTGTCCATGAAACATTTTACAATAAGTAATAAATACTAATTGAAATTGTAAATACTGATCTTCATGATAATGTTATTTTTCACATAATTGTTTTTCCCATGTGGGACCTGTGTAGAAAAAACATGTCTAAGGTTAGAATCCCAGTTCTGCTAAGTAGGAGCTGTATGACCTTAGAGCATACAACCTAACCTCTCTGAGTACTCAGCTTTGTCATCTGCAATATGGAGACACTGACATGTGAGTTACAGAGTCGAAATAAGATTTAAAGAAGGCAATTATTAGCAGTTATTGTACACAAGGTCTGTCAGGAAGCGCTTGGGCAAGGCCTTACCCTATACCCCTCTACCCTTCCTCGTCTGTGAATTTCTTTTCTTGCAAGTATTTGAATAACCCACTTAGAATTCAACTGGCTTTCTCAAAAAGTTAATGTAAAATAGGAATGGTAACTTCTACTCCTGTCTGGAAGCAGGCTCCTCCACTAGATTTCTGTGCTTCCTTGTCACACACTTACTGGGTACCTTGTTAAGCAATGGTCTTGCCTTATCAAGATTTGAAAATGCATAGTAAGCATTTGAGCCTTCCCCTACTCTAGAGGAAGAATTCGTATTTCCCCTTCTTGAGTGGGGGAACCCGGTTCTTCCCTGCTGTGTTCTTTCCTCTGAGTCTCCTTTACTAGAGCTAACAGTGCCTTTCACTTCTGACACTCCTAGTCACCAGATGTGGCCAGGGTTCAGGGGGATGGGAGAGGGAGTTGCCCCACAACAACAAGCAAGTCTTGGACACCAGCTGGGTATCCTACAATTTAGCTCAGTTCTTTTTTTTTCCTTTCCTTTTTTTTTTAAAGGGCCACAGGTGCGGCATATGGAGGTTCCCAGGCTAGGAGTCAAATGGGAGCTGCAGCTGCTGGCCTACACCACAGCCACAGCAACACAGGATCCATTGCATCTTTGACCTACACCGCAACTCATGGCAATGCCGGATCCTTAACCCACTGAGCAGGGCCAGGGATTGAACCTGTGTCCTCATGGAGACTAGTCGGGTTCTTAACCAACTGAGCCACAAGGGCAACTCAAACTCAGTTCTGACACTATCTACCAGGAGATAGCGTCAGAGCTCATGGTGAAGGACTCAGCCCCACAGGACTGCTCCCCTCACCCCCACTTCAGACACCAGCACGAGCCCAGGTTATCACCTGTGCTGCAGATTGGGGGTTCTGGCCACTCCCTCTAAGGTTTGATTGACTTGCTAGAGAGGCTCCCAGAACGCAGAAGTACTTACATGTACCAAATTTATTAAAGAATATAATGAAAGATACAGATGAAGAGCAGAGAGGAAATACACAGGGCAAGGTCTGGGAGGCATCCGTGTGCAGAGGATTCTGGCCCTGTGGAGTCAGGGTGCATCACCCTTCTGGTGCGGGTGACTTTGCCTACCTGGAAGCTCTCGCAACTCTTGCTGTTGGGAATTTGCGGAGGCAACCTCATGTTGTCATGAGCAATTTTTAACTCCATTTCTGGAGTCTCTCTCGCCTCTAGAGGATGAGCAGTGGGGCTGAAAATTCTAAGCTTCCAATCATAGCTTGTCCTTCTGGTCACGAGCCCCCATCCAGGAGCCCACCCAGAGTAACCTCATTAGAACAAAAGATGTTCCTAGTGCTCTTAGCACCCAGGAATTTACAGGGATTCAGGAGTCCTGTGTCAGGAATCAGGTAAAGACAAATTTTATATATTATATAAAATTTATATATATATATATTCTATTATTTCAATCCTAATATAGGTGTTTGTTAAAAACAAGTAGATAAACAAGTTCCTACATCTCTTCCCCTTCCCCCATCAGTCACCTAAATTCAACATGTTCTTTCCCACTGTAAACACAACATTTACAAGAGAGAGTAGGCGATTGGGGTTTAGTTTTCTTTAGTTTTATTTGCGGTTAAATGAATCCCACAGCAATGAAAAATCAATATTGTATTTGGCCAGCTAGACATTATTAAAGCACCTAGATTAAATGGAACATAAATAATAGTCCATTGATTTTTTTTATCCAACTTTTTGTAATTTAGTTTACAAGAAACAGTTCTTCACAATGCACCAAGTGCCTGACTTGGCTTAGTATATGCTACAATATTTTACATGAACTTATGTTTCATCATCTTATCTTACTTGTTCTATTTGTTTTTACAGATGTGTATAAGTAAAGAGGCTTCTAATTTTTTTCTTCTCTTTTTTTACTCTCTGCTCCCTAATTGAATGCTTGATTTTAACAAGGGATATCTCCTGCAAGGGGTACAGATGCAATCAAAACACTGCCTTGTGCTCCAAGATGGAATTCTTCAGTATTAGTAAATATTGTAGGAATCATATTTTAAATCTCATCATGGAGATTAAACTGCCTTCTGATTCTGAGACTACCCAATGCTTGAGTGTCACATTATTCAGGAATTTCCAGTTCCAGGCCAAATAAGACTCAGATAAGTTCCCGTGATTGACAGTAACACACTGAAATTCATTGCCACCAGCCTCAGGTGGGTTCCATTTTGAAGGTCCTCTCTCCCCTAAGTACTAAAGATCCTGAGGCAATTATCAGGAAAACGCCGATTATGTCAATAACAGAACAGCGGTGGAATGGTAAACAGCATGAATTAGTCTCCCCTCCTGAGCCATTTCCAAAAGTATCTGTTGGTGACAGGTCTCCTATGTAAAGGTGTGATTGCAAAGCTAACTTTGTGCACATACTATTGATTTTTGGCGGAGTGAAGCCAAAGAATACTAAAACCACGTAAGAATGAAGAATACATGCAGATGCACATATCTGCCAGACCACTTGCTAAAACCCTGCCTGAACCAGTGCCTACAAGTAGGTCACTGAAAGTCAATGCAAACCAGGGCAGCTCCCCTGGCAGAAGACATTAACCTGCAGGAGGAATCTTGCCGACAAGTGATACATTTTAGCGGAGCAGCTGTATATTTTATTTATGAATTGATAGAAGCATAGAGATATATGGGGAGAGGAATGCATATTGCATGTATCCTTAAACACATTTCAGAATAAAGATAGATGGGAAGAGAGGTTTATAGCCACATAATCTCCAATTTAAAGGGTTTCTTTCCCACCTCTACCTCTCTTTTAAATAGATAAATAAATAAATAAATAGATAGATAGATAGATAGATAGATAAATTAGAGCTCCAATTACAGTTCTAGGGCCTTAGTGCCCTTAAGCGCCTTTTACTTTAACTAGCCCCAGGCTCCTGCCTGGGCTGAGACCACCCATGCTGCAGCCAGAGTAGCACCATCATGGCGCAGAGAGATGGGGGGACTGACGTGTGTCACTTAGTCCAAAAGGCACCAGTATCTTGCATTTTGGAAAGGAGGTCCTATAGGGGGTAGATTGCCCTTCCTAGGCATCCATTTGGATGTGAACTTCATTTTAAACAGTGGAACTTGTGTTTGCTTAGAGTTATGGTATGAGAGGTCAGGAAGGAACCTTCTAGATCATCCAGTCCACAGCTCTCATTTTACCAGTTGTGAGACATTCCCCAGACACATAGTCTGCTCCAAAGGCGGAGGAAAGCACAGACAGAGGACTTCCATATGGCCAGAAGGAGGCAGGATGTTACAGAAAGAACATGGGTTCTGGAACTAGAGTGGGTCGGTTTCAAATCACAGATTTGAACTGTAGAAAGTATAGAAACTGAACCAGATTCCCTAACCTTTCTGATCCTCAGGTACTCGCCTGCACAATGGAAATAATCATATAAATCCACAATTGTCATTGGTGTTTCAGAAATCCAACTGCCCTGAAAACCAAAAGCATTTCCGTCCATCTGGTGGCAAAGTCAGCCCCAACTAGAGCCGGCCTGAGGGAAAGAGGCCACATGTCCCCATCACTTATCCCACAGCAGCTGAGCACCATGCCAGGGACCAGGGCAGGGTCTTCTAGGCCAAATGCAAAGGTTCTGTGCCCTCATCCCATGCTCGGTGTAGAGGCTTCTGATGCTTCATGACTGCTGTCCTACTTGGAGTAGTAGGTTAGGCCAAGAGGATGGTTCTTTATAAAGCACTCTTAGTAAGGCACAGGGAGAAGTCACGTTAATTCATAATCTAGTTGAGAGTAATTCATTTACCCACAGAGGGACCCCCTTTTCCCTAGCAGAGTCCCGTTGACCCTACCTCTGCTGTCTTAGAGAGGCAGAGCAAGTGGCAGTCCTACCAACCGACTCACTTGCTGCACCTATTGGCTCAACCTCAGAGTTTCACTGTGGCATTTTCTGACTTTTTTGCCCCTTTTAGACTGGAAAAGGGACAGTGAAAAAGAAGGAGATTCGGCTTGTAGCCTCATGAAAATTTGTCATTTACCATAAATAATTAATTTGAAAGAAAAATATAGTATCTCAGAAGAAAAAAAATCAAAGTTACACTGCAAAAAAAAAAAAAGACCTTCAAGACAGATTTGGTAAGCCTGCTCTAAGGCAGCAGGATTTAACTTCTGAATGACCTCTTTCTTTTCTCTTTCGTCACTGAGTGGTTTTAAGTTGTGTTTGTGTTTTGTTTTGTTTTGTTTTCCTGAGGTCTCAGGACCATCAGCAGCCCCGTTCTCATCCTTTCTGAATGCTGCCCCGTGAAGCCCCCTTTGGGTAACGGAGAGAACATTTGGATTTGGTGCGTGATCAGGGCTGCCCTTACACATGGGTGGGGTGAGAAATATGATGTATGCAGTGGAGCGGCAGGATCCTGCTCACAGTACGCCCTGCTGCCAGGCCTTCTGCCACTCAAGCTGCTCTCCCTTGAGGCCGGAAGGGTGTTGGTCAGCAGGAACCATCTAAGCAAACACCCCTGGATGAGACTAAGCCACATTACCTTAGGATTTTGGTGAACAGTGGCCACCAAACCCGGTGGGAGTGGACGCTGGGGAGGTGGGATGGGGACAGAGTGTGAGGCCAAGGAGAGCACTGCTCAAAGGGAGGGCGACAGGGTGATAGACAAGCTTCACCAACCTCCTTACTTCCCATGTCATTTTCAGGCACGTTGTCATCCTCCCCTTTCCTAGGTCACCTGCAGTGTAGCTGTGGTAGAATGGCGAGGCTACCCCAACCCCAAGCTCTTGTGTCCTCAGTTGAATGCATGGCATTCCAGTCCATAAGCAACAAACATATTTTGAGTGTCAACTCTGTGCCAACTAGTCTAGGCAATGGAGAGAGATTAGTAAACTACAGCCCTGGCCTTGACGAACTCAAAACTTTCATCTGCCTAGAGATGTCCGGGCGACATGACTTTATTGATTCCCAAATCAGGTTCCATGGAACATGAAGGCTGGGAGATGGGAGAAGTAAGGCAGATAGGTTCTGTTGCCATCTAAAATTCAGAAACACCACCTATTTCAGTGTTTAAAAAAGTCTTAGCAATAAAGAGATATGCTTAATTTCTATGACTCACTTGGGCCCAGAATCCATTTAGCATTTACTATTTCTTAACATCCTAAGGTGCTTATCCATCAGGAAACACACTTCAGGACCCGACCCATCTGCTTTCTTTCAGCCAGATGTGCTTTAGGATTCAGAATTTTAGGAGTGTTAGCAAGGCAATCTAGTACACCCCTCTTCTGCGCCATTTGTGAAAGCTGAGGGCTTCTTCAGAGGAGAAAAAGAAAAAAATCTAGCTTAGACATAAAGGCCTACCAGCAGAATTAAGGCACAAATGACCACATCCGACTCTGGAGTTTAGGAATCCATGGCCAGACTATTTGTTTCAGTCGTATTCATCCCTTTTTTCACTTATTTAAAACACATGTACTGATCACCTACTATGGAAGCGACTGTGTTGAAAACTGGGCATTGTCTGTCATCTGTCTGTGGCCTAGGGCTGGGGGAGACCTGGCCAGTTAACAAACAATTTGAAGGTTTTATAAATACCATGATTAAGGTGACCATACATCCTGGTTTGCCTGGATCAGTTCCAGTTTATACCTGTTGTCCATGCGTAACACGTACAGGTAACCCCTTCACTCCCGTAGGTGTCCTAGTTCTGACATTAGATTACGAGATCCCTGTGGTTATCATGAGTGTGGGAATCCAGAGGAGGGAGGGTCAGGGGAATTTCTGGGATGACCTGAAACTTGAGTCCTGAAATCTGAGGGGGAGGAGGAGCCAGGGACTGATGGAATCAGCACTTGGGTCGAGGAAATAGCAAGTGTGAAGGATGAGAAAGGGCAGGACTCGGCACACATGGTTACATTGAAGGAGGTAGGAGGTAGGTCTCAAGGAGTCCAGTTGTGTCATGCTAAGGAGTTGAGGCTTTTCAGGGCCATGAGAAACCCTTGATGGGGTCATAGGCAGGGAAGTGTCATGATCTAGTCAACACTGTGGAAAAACCGCTCTGGCTGTGACTGGAAGTTGAAGTGGGGCAGTGAGCTGGGGCCAGTCAGCAGAGCCCCCAGTGAGGAGACTGTTGCAGCCACCCAAGGGAGAGGTGCTGGCAGCTGCGGGCTGGAAAGAAGTAGATGGATAAATGGATGGATGGATGGATGGATGGTTGGATGGGGAGATCTTCAGCAGGTGGAATAGACAAAACTTGGTGATTAATTACTTGATTGGCTGATTGACTCTGGTGGGGATGGAAGACAAGAGAGTTGAAGGGCAGACTCATTCTTGAGCATGAAAGTGGATGATGGAGTCTTCCTCAACGAGACATGGGGCTTAGGTGTAGGAACAGATCTTGGGGAGAAGGACACACGGAGGTTGATTTTGATCTGGACAACTGTGAAGTGACCTTGCTGTGTCTTGGCCTTTTCCAGAGCTTCAGGACTGAAAGGATAAGGACAAAAGGGCATTTTTTTAAATGATTCACAAACATTCTTGAAACTGAATGAAACAAAAAGCCAAGTCAAAGTGTACCAGAGCAGCCTTGTTACTGGCACGATGTGTCACTGGCTGCTGTTGTCTGGGAGGCAGTGAATTGAGCCTCCAACACCAAGCTCCTCTGTTAAGCCCTGCAACAAAGCAGGTGTAGACAAGGGCCCTGTAAGCCTCCCTCCCACCCACCCTGAGCACAGAACCTTCTGCTTCCAGCCCATGCTACCACTGACAGCCCCACTGAAGAGACCAGCAGTTATCAAGTGGTCTCAATCCTTCCTCAGGCTGAGGCAGGTTTATAGGCTGATGGTGGAATGCTCTCGAAGCCATTCACCAGCCGGCCCTAGCCATCTACCAACAGTGTCAGTTCTCTTGTCACTGCTTCCTCATCATCCCTGGGGCCACTTTGCTGACTGGATGAGGGCAGAGGCAAGGGGCTTTATGGCTGCTTTTGGCCAGAGAGGATCAGAGCTTAAAACTGCATGACAACTCTTGGATCTTCCAGGTTTGTTTGAAGTCCCCTACTTAATTGTCCAATCATTTTTGTCTTTAGGTTCTTGGTTCAAGATTTATTAATATTATTCATCTTGATCATGTTCTGGGAAGTTAAGGTGACTGCGTGTCCATAATGGCCCTACTGTTTCCAAGCAAAGAACAAGAAAAATCGCTTCATGCAACATGGCTGCCAAGAGGGCTTGTCTTGATAGCGGCGCTGTGGCTGGAGGCAGCCCCTCTGTAGCAATGATGAAATTATCTCACCCAAAATGATCCTGTGGTCTGAAACCCTGAGCCACCAGCAGATGTATTAGTCACCCCCAAAGGCCCCATGTTGTAATCCAGAGGGCCAACCTTTGCATGCAAAGCAAGAAATTTCCAAGTTCAAGTTTCATTTCATAAGCTGTTAGAGTGACCCAGGGCCAAGGTAAACCTTTTAAAGAAAGCCTAAAAAGAATTCTTGGCTCTGAAAACACAAACAAGTAGAACCTGAGCTGTATTTTTATATTGTACTCTGGAGTCCCAAAAAACCAATGAGCATTTGGATTTTATGAAGTGTGATGTGTTCCTTGGTTTTTGTTATAACAGGAGTCTAGGCTTAGCTTTTTTCCATGCTCTCTTTTTGTATAGCTGGAATTACAATCATCATAATCAAGCATTTAAGCAAACAAAAATAATCATTTGAAAGCTGTTTTCCATAAGCTCTTTAGTTCTCAATTCACTACAATTCTGTTCAGAAGGAAATGTTCCATTTTTTTTCCTATTGTAGTACTTACTGTCAGCCGTGGAAGCAATGACCAGTTCTCCACATATAAAATTAATTCTATTTCAGCTTTCCTGAATAAAAACAAATCAATCGAAAGCCTAAATTTGTTTTTCTTCCGGGAAGACATTTTTGGGGGACAGGCCAGAATCTACCGGAGAAAAGCATCCTAGTGAAATTTAAGTATAAGCACTTGGCATAATTTTGAGCATAATTCTGGCAAAGCCAAATAGTTTACCCCTGGGAAATTTTTTAATCTCTAAACTCCCCTTTGGCATCCACTTCATGTGTATTCTCCTCTCAGCCCAGGTCATTCCTAATTAAAGTGCAAAGGTCTGTAGATACAACGATTCTATAAACTAACTCACTATCATTACATCACCAGTGAAGGACAAGGTGCTGAGCAGGAAAATGGGGAAATGATTGCCCTGGCCTGCGTGAATCGCAGCAGCGGGAATTATTCCAAACCCCGAAGGGATCGCTGCATGGTCAGCTCCTTCACTGTGTCGGCAAAGAGAGTGAATTTGCAGGGATAACTCAAAACAATGGGTGATGTGCTCCTGATTCTTCTTTCAACTTTGGTCACCTGTGAATCACAGAAATGACACACAGAGTCACAAGAGAAGCCAGCCGTGGTGAGTGCGGGTAGAGAAGCTCCCAGAGGATAGAGAAGGGGCAAAAGAATTTTTCCCTCTGGTCCTCCTAAGGGGCAGGCATCCCATCCATCCTTGGATGCCTACCCCTTAACAGATTATCTTTTTTTGCATCATCAAATTATTCAGAGTTTGCTTTATTAGCACTCTTCTAAGTTGGCAATGCAAAACTTTTGCCCAAGGTGTGAGCTGGCCAAGTCTGAGGTCAAACAGAGAATAGACAATGGTTATCTGCTTTGCCACCTCCTCCAGGTCACACCACCACCCACCTAGAGCAGCCTTGCAGGGCATCCTTGGGCCTCCTTTGCTTGCCATCAGTTATCCCCCATCCCACAGCAGCCCAGCTACCAGCACAGAGAAGGGCCTGAGAGATGGGGAATTTTGCTGACATATTCTGTGTGAGGTCCAGATCTAGGGGAACCATATTCTGCTTGAAGTCCTAATGCCGTGGGCTATAAGACTCAAAGGCGACCTACCTTGGCCCTGGTTTTCATGGTCAATCAGACTCTTTTATTCTAAAGAGTTTGTGTTTCATCAGTTATTTGCTTCCCGAGGGAAACACGGGAAGTTGTCATCATGATGATTACCTGAAACCCCTGAAATCTGGCGTGATTGTTTGCAGCTCCACTTATATCTGGAGCTGCATCCCTAAGCTGGGAAGAAACAATGAGAGAAAAAGAATGTCAGTCCACAGTAGGGAACAAAGCAGCCCTAGCCCGAGCAGGAATTCCCATGAGGACTCAGCGAAAGGCAAGCTGGGAGCTGAAGGAGATGTCACCAGGCTGTAAGCCTCAGTGATCAGCAGGACCCCTGGGCACTGCCTGTACTGGGAATGCCTTGGCCTCCTTTTGAAATGTCAGATTTACTCTGAAAGCTCTCAATGGCATCAGGAGCCCTGTGGCTCTGCAGAAGCCAACAGACAGAGCCACAGAATGCTCCAAATCCTCAAGAAGGTGGCAGAGCCTCTATGTCTGGCAACACTGCACGCAGCAGACCCAGGGCAGGCCCTGGGGAGGTTTATGGAGGCCCTGCCACCTCCAGAGCACACGCGCGCCTTCCCTTGCAAACACTCTTAACGTCAGCCACACAAAAAAAGAGGCTCGATAGAGAAGATGATAACAGCTAGTGTTCAGTCAGCAGATGGCATATGGAATATGAAAATTCCCCAACTTCCAAAGTTGCCAATTCTTGAATGCCCTTAACCTCTCTTTTGTTGCTTGAAAGAGAAGAGAATCTTTCGGTTCTGGGTACATTTCTAACCTCTGTATTCCAGCCTCTCCCGGGTTCTGGGTTATAAGCCACATCTCATATTCCCTCAACTGTGTATTTCATTCCTAACAGACTCAAAACACTACAGCTCATGCATGGAACCTCAAAACTGTATGCAGTAGAGAGAAAGCGGGGAGGGTGAGAGAGCCCAGCTCCTCCCCCAGGGTGTCTCTTATTTTTCTCTCCTTCTCTTCTTTGTCCTTAAGGAACCAGGGATATATGGGACAAATTTTAAAATTCCACCCATTGCAAATGGAGGTCTTCGGTAAACCCTTAAGGAAAATCTTTTCACACCAAAATTCGGCTCCCATCCCAAGCCCATGAATCGTGCAGCAAAGTTCCCGGGGTACAGTCACCTACTGGATTGGTGACCTCGGGTATGAATGGTGCTGAAGCAGTCGCAGACAATGCAGAAAAGTGAAGGTCTTGGAGTTCCTGTTGTGGCTCAGCAGGTTAGGAACCCAGCATAGTGCCCATAAAGATGTGGGTTCAATGCCTGGCCTCACTCAGTGGGTTAAGGATCCAGTGTTGCCATGAGCTGTGGTGTAGGTCGCAGATGCGGCTTGGATCCCACTTTGCTGTGGCTGTGGCGTAGATCAGCAGCTGCAGCTCCAATTCGACCCCTAGTCAGGGAACTTCCTGATGCCATGAGTGCAGCCCTAAAAGGGAAAAAGAGAGAGAGAGAAGAAGAAGAAATGAAAGAAAAGAAAAGTGAAGATCTTTTCTAAGAGGCATCTGTGAGGCCAGGGATGTGACACCCTGCCGTGGAGCTCGAGTCAAAGCAAGGGGCTATGGCTGGCGGAGAGCAGCCCAAGTGCGCATGCTGGCTTCACCACCTCCCAGCTGTATGGCTTCATGTCCCTGGGTCTCAGTTTCCTCACCCAGAAAATGGGCATATAATAAAACTACTTCCTAGAATGAAAGGAGATTGTTCGTGTAAAGCACTTAACACAGAGCTTCCAGCATACTTGGTGTTTATAAGGGCTGGACACCATTAATATTGCAATTCCGAGCCTGAAGGTCGGAGAGGCATGAACTTGTTGGTTTTGATTCTAACCCAGGTCAGATACTCGACAATGTTGCGTAGAGTGTGAAATGGGAGGGCGGGAGTAGCAGGAACTCATCTGTACTGTGGAAAGGCCCACTGATAAGAGCATGTATTTACTTTCCCTATCCTTGTAGGTAGCCTCTCAGCAGGTATCTCAAGGGTGTTTGAAACCTCACGTAAAGTCAAAGGACACAGCCATTTGTATCACTCTTTCAGGTAGCATAAGTTTTGACCAGGCTCAGCGGGTTACCCATAAATGGCCACTTCCGGGCAGGGCGGGGGAACCCCAGAGAGTGCAGGCAAAGGGCGAGGACCCTCCCGTCCTGGCCAAGTGGTTCCCATGGGCTTCAAGTTCTTGTCTCAACACCAAGGTCCTATCAGGCTAGGTGAAAAAATCTCATAAGATCTAGTTTCCTTACCAAATTCCAGTTCCTAAGATTCAGATGGAGCTAGAAAAGACCTCAAAGTAATCGTATTTCTGAGACGCTGCCAATATTCCTCACCCATGCCCCCACGGAGTAGCAGAGGGGTGTGAGTGAAGGAAAGTTCTCCAGCCTGCTGAAATATTTAGAGAGGAATTCTGACTGAAGGTCACAATCAATTCAGCCTTCCCATTTCCTGAGGGTGATTTCAAATTGGGTTTCAAAAAGAGGCCAAGAACCAAATCCCACAGAAGTTTCTGGAGCTGGCATTAAATGAATCTTTCACAGGACTCCTAACAGCGGTTGGATATTAACAAGGAGAAAAGAACAATTATCGTTTGGGACTCCAAGTGCCACTTTATGTCACTTTAAAGAATGAATAGACTTCCAGCTCCACTCAGCTGTCTGCTCACAATTACAAAGCAATGGTAAATAATCGTGGCAAATGGAAGGTTTGATTTAGGAGAGGGAAATTGTATAACAACTCAGTGCTTTTTCTTCCCTTTCTGTGGCAAGTGGGACAGCTCCTGCCACTGGTTTGGCTTATATCCAGATCTGTGACTTACAAAAAAAAAAAAAAGAACCTGGAACCATTTATTAAAGCAGGCACACAAACACACAGCAAACCTACCAGAACTTTTTTTTTATTATTTTTACAAGGAGAAAATAATCATATCATGTGGCATGGTTTAATTTGCTCTCCAGTGGTTTTCTTTAGCCAAGGGATCATATTTGTTCACGCCAATAAAATTTCTGAATGGTTTTAATAGAAAGCACATCTTTCCATTTTCTCAGTGCACTGGTTTCCGAAGATGCCACCTGAGCTCTGCTCCTGAGAAGGTGTGTTGATATGGCAGATGCAGGACTTCTCTCCTTCTACACCCGTAATTCACTAGAGGAGGAGCGGGCAGGTTTTATACTCGCTCTAAAAGGGGTCTGGACCCCAGGCAGGGCAGACTTTGATCTAGGGCCCAAAAGCAGCTTATCCAAACATGCATTCATTTAATCTTGCAACTCAAGAGTGACAGGCCCTTCCAAAGTGGTTTGGGAGGACCAAAGGGACAGGCTTGGTGTGCAGAGGAGGCACTTTTAGGTTTGCCCAAGGAGCCAGTTATCTGTGATACCTGGTCTCCGGAGACGCTTTGCCTCTCAGAGAGGTGGGAGGGGCCCGGGAAAGCTTTCCTAACACAGTCCCTCTCTTCCAGGGCTTCCCAGCCAGCGAAGTTTTGTATACAGAAAAGAGAAGCAGCAAACAAGAGCTGCCCTAGGGAGATCCAGACAGGCTGAAATCCACGGCTGGGGTTTTTCCCACCTTTCCTTCAATGGCCGGGCCAGCTCTACTCATCCCTCACACCCTATCCCAGAGCCCACACGCCCTCCACCCAGTGTCATTTCCCATGATTTTATTTATTGCCAAACAGATCCCAGATAAGGTTCTGGATTCAGATAATACCCTTTCAGAAAGAATTTGCAAGTTAAGCCAAAGCCCAAGATCCTTTTCAAGTCTCAATTCAACAAACATCAGTTGAAAGGACTCATCTCTGGCTACCGAGCATTAAGTACTGCAAACATAAAAAGGAAGGAGACAATGTTCCTCCCTCAAGGAGCTCACAGTCTAAAGGGATAAGGGATATAGAGTCAAATTGTTTTTATATATTACGTTAAATGTGATCAGAAAGTTGAGTGAAGGCTGATGTAGAGTCAGACTGTGGAGCCCCTATAAAGAAATTCTTTAGTTAAGATACAGTGATAGTGATGAAGAAGAGTTGAGCTGTATAGCCATTAGGATTACGTTTTGCTGCCTAAAACAGAAATCCAAATAGCAATAGCTTAATCAAAATAGAAGTTTTCAACTCATGTAAAAGAAGCTCAGCATTAAACAATCTACAGCTGGTAACAGAGTTCTGTAATGTCATCAGTACTCCTGTGGTCTTCCTATCTTTCTTCTCTACTGTCCTTAGTCTACAGTTTCTAGCCTCAGTTTTACCTTGTGGCCTCAAAATGGCTGCTGGCGCATCAGACAGCACATCCAAATCCCAGGCAAAAAGGAAGAAAGGACAAAATTGATGCTTTCTTTGCAGAGCTTCTCTAGAAATTCTACCCAAACTTCTTCCATCTGCTGAGGAAATAGAACCTCTCTGTTGTAAGGAAGAAAGGGAGACTGGATATTGGAATAGGCAAAAAGCAATCTATCCCACAAGCTTTCAAGAATAATTGGGCCTCCCCAAAATACAAAGTGGAGAAGGACATTCCACATAAAGGAAACATAGCATGCAAAATCCATATAGTAGTTGGTAAATATGGGAACTGTGAGCAGCCTACGAAGCACTTGCATGTCAGCCTTAGTATATCAACCTTGCTGTTTTTTTTTTAAGTCAGTGGATTTTCTAACTCTGGCGTGTGTGTTATGGTTATTGTTGTTCATAGGAACTCTTTTATTTGGATGAAATTTCACAAGGAACCCCTAGATGAAAAAGTTAGAAGGGAGCAGCTCTGGTTCAAAGTGGGATTTTGAAGGAGAACTGTGCTTTAATAATTATAAGGTAGAGAGTGGCAAGTCCTCAGAGAGGAGTAAATAAAAGATCAGTGGAGTTTCAGAAGCAGTGACAGCTGAGCTGTGTCTGAAAAATGTAGGATTTCCAAATGGCAAGGTGAAAAGAAAAGCTGTTCAAGTGGAGGGAACAGCATATGCAAAAGCCCAGAGGACAAGTGATACAGAAACAGGAATCAGTACCCAATTTCATTTATCAGAAACTAAGGCTTGTGAAAGAGCGTGGGGAATAGGGTTGGGAAGGTAAGTAGGATCAGCAGAGGAAACGAGGTTCCAGTATCTAGCCAAGGATGCAGCCGTGATGGAGGCCTCGGATCTCATGACTTAACAGAACAGTAATAGCGATCATGGGTTTATACCCAGATTACTTTAATAACCAAGAAGTATACACTTGTAATTTGGGTTCTCAGTGCACATGGGCCTACTGATAAAACGCAGACTGTACGAGGCCTGAGTCTGGATCCGTTTTTCTATCCAAAAGGCAAAAAAATCCCACAGAAAAGGTAAATCCACTACTTTGGAACTAGTCCCTGGTGCCTCCCCCACCAAAGCTACTGTAACCTAACTCTAGGTCTCAGATCACACAGCCACTTGGTCCTTAAGTCAACCAATCACAGGAAGTTGGAACCCAGAGGAGAGATAGCACCGGTATGTGCTCACCCTCCTCTGTGGAGCTCTCGCTCCATCTAAATTTGTGGAGTTCGATGTGACAGACGCTTTGGAAAAATGGTTTGCAAACTGCAGGAGGTTATGGAATCATTTCAATAACTCAACATCAGCATTTCTACAAAAAAAAAAAAAAAAGAAGAAGAAGAAGTAGGAACGAATACCATATCAGAACAGGGTAGACTAGCCTGTGGTAACAGTCACTTCCCAAAAAATCTCAATGACCCCTCAAGCACTTTCATTTCTTAGTTAAGGCTGCTGAGGTTGTATTGACCCTCTAGGGCAACGGTCCTCCATGAGGCAACTCAGTGATGCAGCATCTTTGATCCAAGTTTCTACCTTCTCAACCTGAGGCCTCCATCGGTCACTGTAGCAGAGAAAGTGTCCACTGGAGGGTTCCCAGTTTCCTGTGTTTCAGTGTAGAAGGGATACTAGTCGCTGTGACCGTAGCAGACTAAGTGATCTAGTCCCACCTACTTCAAAGAAGCGGATGCACCTTCTTCAAAGCTGCTGATGTACCTGAAAGAGAAGACCTAGATATTTGGGTATCCTAGCAACACCAAGGATAAGGGTATAGGAGACGGAACAGGATAGGATAGGATGGGATAGCATGGAGGATAGGACTAGGAATAAAAATAGGAATAGGAACAGATCCAAGTGCATCACAGAAGTATTTTTAGTTTTGTGACTGAGCAGATGCTAGGACATATCCTGAGTAGCAACTGTAAAATGTATTTCCAGGTAGGGGTTAGAGGTGAAAAACAAAGTTTGAAAGTGACTGCCTCTGAGAGAAAAATGTGCCTGGAGAGGAGAATGAGATTATTTATGACACGTGACCCTATAACACCAAAGGGCTCTCCTCTCATGTCCTCTCAGTCAAAAGAAAGAGTTTCTAATGTCTGCTTAAAGGGCTTCATTCCACAGCTCAAAATAGCCCAGTGTCACATATCCCGTCTCCCACATGCATAAAAAACTCAGTGGGTTACAGCAGTCAGCGTTGCTGGTGTGTGTGTGTGTGTGTGTGTGTGTGTGTGTGTGTGAGAGAGAGAGAGAGAGAGAGAGAGAGAGAGAGAGGGAGAGAGAGAGAGAGATTTGTCTTCCTCCAAGAGCCGCAGGAGTTGACTTAGTGGCCAGGAAGAGACAGAGTCTTCAGAGAATAGGAAAATTGGATTGGCCTCAAGGACAACCAGGACCCAGATGATGAAAAAGGGCTGCTCTAAGGTGAACTTGAAAGCCTGATGCACAACCTGAAAACACTCCCCCCCAAACCCCCGAAACAGTGGCTCATTCCTCTGGAGAGTGTCATTCCTGCATCAGGAGCCTCATAGAATCGGTGCCCCGGGGCAGAACTGCTGACGTGAACAGTGAGCAAGGCTCCCAGCACCCCACGTGGGGCACGGCTCCAAGAATAGAAGGGAATCTTCTGAGAGGAATTTTGCAAAATCTTTCTCCCCGCTCCAGCAGAAGTAATATTAGGAACTCTGCAGGGCATATGAGGGGGTGTTGCATGAGTAAATTGACTGGGGGATATTTGAAATACGTTTCTAATACTTATAGCTCCTCAAAAGACACAGTGAAGTAATAATATTATTATTAACGAACGTTTGTTGAGTGCTTATTATGTGCCCAGATCTGTGCTAAAAAATGTATTGATTTTTATCTCACTTAAACCTCTCCCCATGAGATCCCTTAGTATAACTGATTTCCATTTTATGGATGACCAAAATGATGCTCAGAAGAGCTTAGGAAATTTGCTTACTCACAGGTAATAAGTAACAGAGCTGTGATTCAAACCCAGCCTGTCTGCCTTTTTAACTACTACCCAATCAATCAATAAATAAATAAACAACTGAAAGACTTGGGATTATTCAGAAGCAGCAAAAAGTAGTGGGCTGAATTGTTTCCCCCTAAAAAAGATATATTGAAGCCCTAATCCAGGCACCCCACAATATAACCATATTTGGAAATAGGTTTGTTACACCTGTAAATTTTTTTGCCCCCCACCCGCACACACACACAACATGCAGAAGTCCCAGGCCGGGGATCAAACTCAAGCTACAGCTGTAACCAGAGCCACAGCAGTGACAACGCTGGATCCTTCACCCCTTAACCCACTAGGCCATTAGGGAGTTCCTAGATGTAATGATTTAAGATAAGATTAAGTTATACCGGAATAGGGTAGGTCCTTAATTCAACATCACTTGTTTGCTCATAAGAAGCCAGTCATATGAAGACTCAGGGAGAACTTGGGAAGCTTGGGAAGATGGAGATGGAAAAGAGTGATGTGCCTATAAGCCAAGGAACCCCAAGGAGTTCCAGCCATAACCAGGAGCTTGGAGAGAGGCACGGAGCCAGTTGAGCCTCTGAGCTCTCAAAAGGAGCTGATCCTGCCAGTACCACGATCTCAGATTCCTGGCCTGCAGAACCGGGAGACAGTTCATTTCCATTATTTCCAGCCACCTAGCTTGTGATACTTTGTTAGGCAGCCCTGGGAAACAAAGACACCAGATTACTGCCGTCTCTAAATAATTGCCTAACCAGATCTAACATAGCATTCTGAGTCTTTTTAGTAATGAGCAACTAGAGACACAAAGAACCAGAGACTTCTGCCCAAATTGAGAAGCAGTCACAGACCCAGAACCTTAACCATCTGTGTCTGGTGTCTGCTATCTTGTTCCCCATGAAAGCACTGAAAGTAGTCTGTCTCCTCTTTAACTCTGTGCTCTGAGGATCCTGCCCCCTTGGAGTCCACGCTGAAGATGCCGGTGCAGAGGTGCCTGTTCCTATTTCCCCAAAGGTGGAAGATGTGTACAATTACTCACCTCTGCAGGATGCCCGCCCAGGTCCACAAGGAGACCGGTGCCCCTACGGAATGCACTCTGCCCTGGATGTCGAGGGAAGAGGCCAGCCCCACGGGACACTCGGTGAACCAGAGAGGGCTTGGGCAGGCCTGGCCACCTCTGTCTTTAGTATGAATCCCGGGGTAGCCCCGAGGCGCCAGAACCCACAAGACCACATCCAATGGATGCCAGAGGAAGAAATCACATTAAAATTTCCTTCCAAACCAGGGTGGAGACTTGGAACACTGGAACAGAGTTACCTCTCAGAGTCCAACTCGCTGCAAGGGGGGTGACCCATAAAGGCCTCTTGTCGTGATCACCAGTCTCTAACAGAGAGGGTCTGGGTCTGGACAGCACTTCCCTAACCGCCAGAAGGTCACAAAAGGCCAAGGACCCACTCCACGTGAGCAACAGCAGCCTTTTCCCCCAGAACTGTATTCTCTCCAAACAGTGAGCCAAATGTAACCTTCCACATGGAGAAAATGGATTTCACTGCATCCGATGGGCAGCAAAGATTCCTGGAAATCTAGTGATCCCATCCTGTGTCCAAAGAGAAAAATTTTAAGGACACAATAGTAGGAGGAGAAGCAACAGTAGTAAGGGTAAAAGTAGCTTTATTGCCATTACTGTTGTTATTGATTTTATTCCACCGTGCAGCTCCTAGTTGGGGCGCCTCCACATCCAGAGTCCTTCTGGAGACAAGATGCCATCCAGCTCTGCATCATTTAGACCAGTGGTTTTCAGAAGACTGTTAATATGCAGATTGCTAGGCCCTCACCCAAGGGGGTCAGGGGCAAGGGCCCAGAAATCTACATCTTAAGAAGCAAAAGCAATTCTGATGCAAATGAGCAGGTGACCACACTTGGAGAAACCCCAGGTTTAGACTTTCTTTTTGTATTTAGATCCAAGGCAGTGGATCAGATGAGCTCTCAGGTTTCCTTCAGCCTTGTGATTCCAATATTTTCCCCTGTTTATCTTGTATTCACTTGCCCTACTTACACTGGCTGCTTTGGTATCCTGCAACTGACCTCTTTCCTTTAACGTTTCCGACAAACTCCATTGCCCTTTCTCTGCCCCTAGATTGTCTATCTGGAACCAAGGAGCCTGGTAGAATTATCTTAACATTCGATAGGTAGATCCTATAGATATCACTGATAGAGCCAGCTCCCAGTACCAGTAGGATAGCAAGCACACCATTTTATTGGCCTTTAGTCTGCCATAGTCCTTAATACTTAATCACCCCTGACCGGAGTTTCCTAGCTCAGGACCTCTAAGGGAGCACGCATGTGAGTCAAAGAATCTGGGGACTCTCTGAAACATCATGTGAAATTGTCTGCCAATGATGAGCACATGGGCATTTTTTCAGAGATGTTGGTCCCAGGCCAGGGAAGGTTAAGAACCACCTGACTCACCTGGCTGTGCAATAGGAAGTCCATTTTGATAAATCTAAGCTACACTGGGTGAATTATGGACAGTTCCCAATTAGCTCAGGCAATTCAGACAGGGTACAATTCATAAATCTAACTAGACCACATCCTCATTCATTAGTGATGTGCTAGAGAGTAATCACCAGTGATAGAAGATCAAATAAAATACATTTTATGGAGGGAATTCTGGGAAGATAGCAGTGGCTTCAGCATCAGTCTTTCAATCTCCCCAGATTTCTGCATAACAATAGGTGGAACAATTAGATAACAAACCCAAAGTCCTTGAACACATTAATAACAAAACTAGGGGCAAGTTCTCCCACAAACTCCAAATTCCAAGTGAGTTAAAACAAACCACCAATAGCACGAGTGTCCATCCAAGAGGGAAAAGGAATCAAGAGGGGAGCATCTGACAGACTCGAAATCAGGAGAACTCCTCAATGGCCAATAGTATTTCCTGGAAAGTGAAGTTGGGCCAATCTGATAAACATTCCTAAAACTGGTGTTGGGATAAGGAAGGGCGTATAGCTTTTTCTAAGAGGACAAGTGAAAGGTCCCAGGAAGAGGGACTGAAGAGGCAGGAGCAGTTGAGACCCCTGAGATGGATCCACCTGAGATGGATCTAGATGGATCCACCAGGATTCTCTTCCAGGTCGGGGCCCTGCACTCAGGAGAAACTGCCTTGGAGTGGAATCAAAATTGAACTGCAGAGAGATGATAGTGATAAAAGGAAAACAAGGTCCAGATTAGCTGCGGGGAGAGGGAGAGGAAGCAGGGCAGAAGAGCTGAGAACACAAGCTGCCATGTTTACCACTCTACAAAAACAGCAAAAGGGGGAAATCTGTGAACCATGTCTCATTCTATAAGTTCAGGAAAACTAAATTCACATAAAAAGAAACAGCATAAAAGAAGTCAAATCCCATACAGAGTTATTATAAGGGAAAAAAGAGGCTAAGGAGTAGATGTTGTTCTCTACGGTGAAAACATGCCAGGAAAAATATGCCCATAAATAGATTAAACCTATAACAAACTATATTAAAAACAAGTTAAAAGACAGTAAGAAAATGATCCAAGACATGAAACAACAGAACTAGTCAGAATCAGAAAAAAACTCTGGAAATAATTTAACATTTAAAAAAAATTCATTTCAGAAATGAGTAGTAATTCAGAAGGACAGCAAAACTGCAGGTGAAAAGAAAGAAAAGCTTTTTAAGTCAAAGAGAAATGAAAAATATTTAAAAGAGTCAAGAGAAAGTGACAAATATTGAAGACAGACAAATAAGATCGAACATCCACAAAACAGGAATCCCTGAAAAAGAAAAGCAAGGAAACAGAACAAGCCCTAATTCAAGAGAAATTTCCTGAAATATAACACACTTAACACATTTGGAACTACTCATTGAAAAAGCACACTGTGTACCTGAGACTATCAACTAGAAAAAAACCATCAGAAAAAAATTTAGTGAAATCAATGAACTTTAAAATCAATGAACTTTAAAGAAAAAGTCCTTTGGGCATCAAAAGAGAATAGAAACATATTCAAGTAATCAAACAAAGTATAGCCAACAACTGTATTTCCAGAAAGAAAAAAGATTTCCAGTATATAAAGGGCGCAAACTGTTACCAATATTCAAGAACTCAGAGAATGTTCCCATGAGTCCTTCCTGAGGAATCTACTAAAGAACAAGCTTCAGACAATCAAAATGACTAGAAAAACACTGACATAAGGTCTGAAGGTGAGCATGAGATATCTGTAGAGCTGAAAGTATACCATGAGGGCTGAGAATATAGAATATAATGTTCTTATGTTCTGATGATGTAAATATAGCACAACTACATATAGTTGTCCTACAGATTTTCTTCTTTTAATAAGTTAGGATAGAGAAAATATAAGCAAAAATGTTCATGTATTATGTAATTATTACAGTGGTAGTATCAGTATTATTTTGACACTACTGTAAGTGCAATGCTATTGGATAAAACAAATGAGTAATTAGGGAATATCCTAATTCTATCATTCCCTAAGTCCTTGAGAACTGGAAATTCTTGAACTTGAATTGGAAGTCTCCATAGGAACTCATGAGATATAGAACCAAAGTGGTGATGAAGCTGGTTTGCAGCGGCTGGTTAGAACAGATTCTACAGCTCTGGTCCCAACTCCACATTAATGACTTTATGTTGGGGTTCTGGAATCAGCCATAATGGGAGGATTTGCACCCTGGAAACTGGGAAATGCTACAGATCTGCCTGTATTTAAGAAAGTCAACAGTTAAACATTTATCAGCACCCCATTGTACATGCAATCCTTGGTGCCCAGATTGTGCTGTTAAAATACCATTTTTCATTAAAAGAAACCAGAGAATTTTGGAAAAATAGCTGTCAAGGTCTGAAACAAGAAATATAGGAGACGAACCTACAGCAACTGATACAAATGACAAGGGAGACATTTGAGATTCTAGCATCATGTCAATAGGACACAGAAGCCAACTGGAAAACTCCCACTGACCAAAGATGGGTCAGTTTGAGCTTCAACGGTGATAACAATTGCAATCAAATTCATTTAAATTCATTACTTTATAGGGATATTTGAACAAAGAATCACTTATTTTTCAGAGGGTCATAATCAGTCATTATCTGGAAAAACTAGGAAATAGAGGGAATAATTCACACATTTATCGTACCTTTTCTACATTGACTGTTCCACTGAATATGCCCAAAAGACAAATGAAAAGTGTCTCTTTATAAAAGTATTCTACCTAATAAAATGATAAAAATATAAAATTAGATTTTCACCATTTGCACACCCCACTGAGCAAATAGATATGGGTATTACACATCACTGCCACTAAAACACACAAAGAGAGACAACCAGGTATTATGTGCCTTCTTTAGCCCTGCTGAAGGGATAGAACAGAGCCTGAATATTATCCAGTTTCTAGATCCAGCTGGCAATTTGTAGGAAACATGAAGAGCAGAGGAACAAACTGGGCTGTACATGAATTTGTAATAAACAGTTCATACCATGGAAAACTCCACATGTCAAATGGCCCAGGTTCTTTAGTAGACAAATTGTAAAGTGTGGAGGAGGAATCTATAAATTAAAAGACATAACAAGGTTTTTTTAAATAGTCAAGACTAAACTGTAATGTGCCAGAATGCCCACTTGAGTGAAACAACTGTAATTAAAAACTCAGGGAAGCGATTAGTATAAAAATCAGGATAGGAGTTCCCATTGTGGCACAGAGGAAATGAATCGGACTAGGAACCATGAGGTTGAGGGTTCAATCCCTGGCCTCACTCAGTGGGTTAAGGATCCAGCATTGCCATGAGCTGTGGTGTAGGTCGCAGACGCGGCTCAGATCTGATGTTGCTGTGACTGTGGCTAGGCCGGCAGCTGTAGCTCTGATTCGACCCCCAGCCTGGGAACTTCCATATGCCACAGGTGTGGCCCTAAAAAGCAAAAAAAAAAAAAAAAATCAGGATAGTAGTTACTTTTAGGGGGAGGGAGAAGTTTTGATCAGGATGAGATATCCAGAAAGAGCTTCAAGGATAGGCAACTGTTCTGTTTCCTGGAACCTGGAAGGTTTCCTTACCTTGTAATGATCAGTTCACATATACATGGGACTTGTAAGTTTTGATGTATTCCTTTTTCATTTTACAATAAAAAGTTTTATTATACATTTCTTACTCTCGAGGAGTTAAGAGTCTAAATAGGATGGTAGAAGAGTTCCCATTGTGGCTCAGTGGTAACAAATAGATACCATGAGGACTCAGGTTCGATCCCTGGCCTCGCTCAGTGGGTTAAGGATCTGGCGTTCCCAGGAGCTGTGGTGTAGGTCGCAGATGTGGCTCAGATCTGGTGTTGCTGTGTCTGTGGCGTAGGCCCCCGGCCATAGCTCCGATTCAACCCCTGGCCTAGGAATTTCCCTATGCAGCAGGTGTGGCCCTACCAAAAAAAAAAAAAAGGAAAAGAAAAAGACAATAAATAAATGAGAATGGTGGAAATGTAAACAATTAGCTTCAAGACATTGTGATAAATGATCCCAGACTGTGCTCTAGAACCACCATGGAGCTGAAGCAGTTCACCATGGCAGGTCTGAGGAAGCTCCTGAGAGGAAGAGATACACCAGCGTGGCCTTGAAGAGAGAGACATTCTCCAAACAGACATGTGAGTGGCCAAGCTCAGAGACCAGACTGAAGGGGGTCGCAGTCTCTTCTTGCTGGCTTATTCCAGGCAGTTGTGCTCACCCATCAGGGTGTTTCTTCTGGCGTTTGCTGCTTCCTTTCTGTCCCAGCAGTTGTCTAGTGCAGTTTCCCTTAAAATGGTAAAGGTTAGGATTGTCAACCAAAGAACACATGTTCACCTGTGTATATGACAGTTTTCTGCCGTTCCCTTGTTTGTAAAACAGAACTTCATAGATAGCCTAGGAGAAGGTGCCATCTTAATAGATTACTCTTGAAACAGAAAGGCCACTGTGAAGATGAGATCCCACTTGTATGTTCTCTGCGAGTATGCAGTGCAAAACTGTAAGTCCTCCCTCAAGCTGGAGAGAACAGTGATGAAACAGTTTAAAGAAGAGGGCTTTGGGGAGTTCCCGCTGTGGTACAGCAAGTTAAGGATCCAGCACTGGTGCAGCTGTGGCATAGGTCATAGCTGCAGCTTGGATTCAATCCCTGGCCCAGGAACTTGCCAAAAAGAAAAAAGAAGAGGGCTTTTGGTTGGACCCTTAAAGCCTCCTCCAACCTGAACCCCAAATAGCTCAGCAGAATAGTTCACGGCATACTTACACCAGATAACAAGACAGTGAGTATCCAGTTACAGAATCCAACATCATCCAAAGGGAAGAGGGAGAACACATTCAATTTGTTAGCCCCCATCTCCTGTGAGACAAGGCACAAAGGGTGTAATTTGTATATCGGAATCAAAGAGGGACGGGGTATGTCCAATTTGAGGGTATCCTATGCTAGCACTGTTCGTGGATGCTGTGTGAATTACAATGTGGGGACTTGGCAAGACAATAACAAGTGAGACCAGGTTTCCTGCAGTAACACATGGACTTGGAGGGCGAGGTCGGCTCCCACTCCAGGAGGCACTTATCCCTCCCCACCCACTTACTATTGATCCCTGACTGTCTCTGGTGGCCAGTTAGCCCTGAAAACTAAATGCACTCTGGAAAGGGAAGTAAGAATAGATTAGAAGAGAATTGAAAAGCCATCTGATAACACATTTCGTGATCTGTAAAATGGGACTATAATACCTACCTAAGGTTGTAAAAGAGAAAATAAGACATATAGAAATGTTTTATACATAAAAGGATGCAGCGTGTTTTCCTAAAAGATAAATGTGCTTCTCTCCTCTACACATCTCTGAATGAAGAGGTACTTTATCCTGATAACAAAACTACTTGTCAAGCCTATACACACAAACATATGCAAGTTACCCCAATAGGCACCGTCTTCCTACACAAGCCAAGGTGAGATTCTGCATCAATCCACTCTTGGGTGTAACATCATCAAGTTGAACCAAGTTGCTGAGCCACCCCTAGAGAAGCTGAAACAATTGGCATTAGACAGGTCTGGGTTCTGGACAAAATGAGCTTACCTATTCTCACCCAAAAGATGGCTTTATGGACATAAGAGGCCGTGTTCCTTTTCTTCCTATTTCGGATTTGAATCTCATACGGAGGGTGATAGTCTGGGGAGAGACCATTGTGCGCCATACATGCCTGATCATCAGTCGCCTGGGGCATGTATACTACAGAGCTTCTGGACTGAGTCCCAGGCCACTTCCCAGACCTGCCAAATCAGTATCTCCAAGACGATCCTCACCATGAGGCAAGCTTAGAGAAAGCCTAGATAGAGCATAGGTCTTCAGGGTTCTCCACTCGAAGACTTAAAAGATAGTCTGCTCAAACTGCCATAACAAAATAATACACTGGTGACTTAAACAGGAGAAACTGGGAGTTCCCATTGTGGTTCTTCGGGTTAAGAACCCAACATAGTGTCCATGAGGTTGCAGGTTCTATCTCTGGCCTCACTCAGTGGGTTAAGGATCCAGCGTTGCTGCAAGCTCCAGTGTAGCTCACAGATGCAGCTCAGATCCTGGCAGCTGCAGCTCCGATTCCACCCCCATTCTGAAAACTTCCATATGCCGCAGGTGTGGCCATAAAAAGGAAAAAAAAAAAACAGAAACTTATTTTCTCACAGTTCTAGGGCCTGGAAGTCTGAGATCAGGATGCCTGCACAGTCAGGTTCTGGTGAGGTCTCCTCCGGGCTTGCAGACAGTCCCCACGTCACCGTGTGCTCGTGTGACCCCTTCTCTGTGGACATGTGAAGAGACAGCAAGCAAACTCTCCAGAGTCCCTTCTTTTAAGAACACTAATCCCTTTATGAAGACCCCGCCCTCATGACCTTGTCTAAGTCTAATTAATTCCCGAAAGCCCCATCTCCAAATACCATCACACTGCAGCTTAGGGCTTCAGTACATGAACTTGGGGAGGACATGAACATTCGGTCCACAGAAGGGACAGTGGGGCTTACCTCCTTCAAAGGGACAGATGTTTTTTGTGGAGCTGGATCTTTGCTTGGGGTTTTCGCCTCCCACCAATCTATGTAGGAATATATTATACAAGGCAAAGGCCTGAGCAAGCTGTGCACCCGTCGGTTTTAGCACCTTAGAATGGACAAAGCCTGAGGACTTAAGAAATCAACATTACCATGTAATTTGGATGTTAGTTCAGTTAAGCACTAAATTTAGCTCTCGAACTGCTGATGGAAGATGCATTTTCTCCTTTGGCCCCAGCTAATTGTCTTTCCTATTTCATGCATGTTAACTTCCGGGTAGGGTTCCAGTTTTTACTTACATCTCTTGAACCAAACTACTATTCCCAAACTTATGCCCTTTAAAGATGAGAAAAGTCTTTGTTTTTTTTTTTTTCTTCCCCACAGCTTAACATTTCAATTCAATGCATTTCTAGCTTATTAGAGAAGCAAAACTAGCTGTATCAAAAATACCCAATGGGGAATCTCTCTCTCTCTCTCCAAACATATACCGGAACCTGATAAGAAAAATAGTATATTTTGCAAAATCGGCAGTTGGGGGTTTTTGCAGATCAAAGGAGTTTTCTTACTTTTTAATAATTCAGGTAACCCTGGAGATCCAGCCACTTTCTAGACACTGCTCAGCAACGAAGAACTCAGAAATTCACTGATTCCTCAATTCCAAATCAGTGAGCCATTCAGATGAGACCTGTTACTCAGAGTCTCTGTCTCAGAAGGAAGACACCCATGTGGTGGAAATGTCTGGGGTCTCTGCCCCACCTCTACCAGTGATGAAGTGGCCTCAGTTCCTTCATCCATAACATGAAGGGAACAGCACTCTTTAATAGAAATTAATGGAAGGTCATCAAAGGCTTTCCAGAGTTGCAGACAGACTTACAAGATGTCGCAGGGAATGCCAGGCTCTGAACTTTAGTATCTTTCAGATCCTTGACTGAGCACAACAGCTGCTCATCTGAAAGGAACCATCACATTTTCCATCCGCAGTGGCAATTACAGATCCCTTTAAGCGTCTTTTCGGTTGGTCTCTTCGCATCGTGAGCTTTTCTTGCTTTGTCCCCACCGTGGTGGTGAATAATTTGAAGCCAGAGGCAACTGGGTTCCTGGCCCCTGTGGGCTGCATGCTCCCTCTGTGCCGGATGCTTGGGGCACCCGAAGATGAGTACGGCGTCCAGCTGTGGGTGGGCTCCATTAGTGCCAGAGCCACTGTCTTCTCTTGTCTAAGTGCCTGGGGGTGAGTGCGTGTGTTCCCAAGCCAATGTTAACTGCTTTCCATTCCTCCCCATTCCCTATTTATTATAGCATTTCAGTAAGTTGATGGAGTGGAATATTCTCCAGCAGAGGAAAGAATATAAAGCTTAAAATTTGTGTCTGGTGGAATGGTGAAATAACACCACTACCTTTTCTTGAGGAAAAATAAATAAATAAAGCAAACTGAGGCAGCTTCCAGGGATTTCGTTATTGATAGACTGGAGGAAAACATGGCTTTAGATGAACAGGTTTTTTTTTCCTTTTAACTTGTTAGAGCACTTTGGGATGAAGGGAGGAGAGAGGCGGGCGTTAGACAATAGAATAAACCTCGCACCAGCTTATTTACATAATTGGGTATAAAGATGCATTGACGTATGAAGTATGAAGTGACTGTGTTGAACAGTGAAACTAAAGTATTTTGGCAAAAAAAAATCTCTCTTCACTACTCAGTTCTAGAATGAGTCAACATTTTATGAAATACTTCATGCGTCTTTGTGAGAATTACTGGTGGTTTAGCTGTGTGTGCAGTTTTAGGAAAACACAATCTTTTATGCTACCGTTGAAGATAATTCTTAAGAATGCGCTTTCTAAGCAGAGGAGACACTGAGCTGGGGAAGGTGGGGGAGGAGAACCTCTCTCCGATGCTGGCTGGTCCCGGGGCCATTTCTCTGTGATTAAAGGCTACCAGGAGGGCGGGGAAAGTGCATAGAGCAAAGATTATAAATAGCAGTTGTCGTAGGCCAGACTACCTCCTAAATGAGAGAGTAGGGGATTTAAAGGTACAAATAACTGTCTCCTTCGCTGCATGCAAAGCTTTGTGCTGTGTGAGAAACTAAATCCCAACTTCCTTTTGGCAAGTGTTCCTTAACAGGCCTCGCAGATACCTGAAACCAATTTTAACCCACTCCGGTCCCCCACTGACCACAACGTTACCTGAATGGTGCGGCCCAATTTCCAGACTGCTCACCAGTCCTCAGGCCTATGGGGTGAGTAAACATCCCGAGAGGGACAGGCCTGGGGAATACTGAAGAGCCCAGGATCCTTGGGGCTATTACTTCCTGGCTTGAAGAGGAAGCATTTTTCTTTTTCCTTTTTTTTTTGTCATTTTAGGGCTGCACCCATGGCACATGGAGGTTCCCAGGCTAGGGGTCCAATCAGAGCTTCAGTTGCCGGTCTACACCACAGCCACAGCAGCTCCAGATCCTAGCCGTGTCTGCAACCTACAGCACAGCTCATGGCAACGCCAGATCCTTAACCCACTGAGCAAGGCCAGGGATCAAACTCGCAACCTCATGGTTCCTAGTGGGATTCATTTCCGCTGCGCCATGACGGGAACTCCAAGGAGGAAGCATTCTTAAAATTCTCTGCACCAAGAAGCCTCTCTCTTGTCAGTTGTTGCTGTTGTGGGCTCCTTCTTTTAAAAAATGCAATTTTTTATGGTGACCAGTATTTTTAACCATAAAATGAATTTAGAAAATATAGAAGAAGTAAGGCGTGCTCACAAACTGCTGCGTTTTGAGGTTTTGAATATTAAGCCTGTGCTTTAGGGAGTAGGATAAAAATTGCTGAGAAGCAATTAGAATCATCCTCAGTAAATCAGAGTGTCAGGGATTAGAAAGGAGCAGAATCCTGGAGCTCGGGGCACCCCCGGAGGTTGTCTAGCCCGCCCATTCCTCGTCTAAACAGAGAAAGAGGCATCTGGAATGTCAGGTGTGCTCAGGGCACTACAGCCTGAGGCAGTGGTTCTCAGAGTGTGTCCCCGACTGGCAGCCTTGGTATCGCTTGGAAACTTGTTAGAAATGCAAAGTCTCAGGCTTCACCTCAGACCTCTGGTGCAGGCTAAGGCTGGAGGCCGCTGATCTGAGCTCACCGAGCCAGTGCTCATGCTACAGGTAATTTTGCGTGTTCTTCCCAAAGCCAATGGAAGAAGAGTAGAGATTATAAATTTGTTCTTAATACTTTTCTTCAAGGGAAGCCCTGTCTGAGGAAAACTTTATCGGCCGGATCTAGTTCGTTTCCGCCATTATTCGCTGTGGTAACTTCAAAACCGTTTTTAACCTTGTGACATTCATCCCAAGAAAATATGCTATGAGGACATGCTTTTCAAAGAAAATATATAAGAGAAGTTCCCGTTGTGGTGCAGCGGAAACAAATCCGACTAGGAACCATGAGGTTATGAGTTCAGTCCCTGGCCTCGGTCAGTGGGTTAAGGATCAGGCTTTGCCGTGAGCTGTGGTGTAGGTCACAGACGTGGCTCGGATCTGGTGTTGCTGTGGCTGTGGTGTGGAGCAGCACACACAACTGCTGTGGGTGTGGCCCTAAAAAGCAAAAAGAAAATTAAGAGACACTGCATTTAAAGAATTTTGTGACAGACAAGAGTGTTACACAAACAACACTGAGAATTATTTGGGACTCTGAGGTCACAGGATTCTGCTAACTCCTAACTCCTCTCACCCAGGTTGAGTACCAATTCAAAAAATCCTTTGCTGAGAGTTCCCGTTGTGGCGCAGTGGTTAACGAATGCAACTAGGAACCACAAGGTTGCGGGTTCGATCCCTGGCCTTGCTCAGTGGGTTAAGAATCCGGCGTGGCCGTGAGCTGTGGTATAGGTTGCAGATGAGGCTCGGATCCCGCGTTGCTGTGGCTGTGGCGTAGGCCGGCGGCTACAGCTCATATTTGACCCCTAGCCTTGGAACATCCATATGCCTCTGGTGCGGCCCTAAAAAGCACAAAAAAAATCTTTTGCTTATTTATTTATTTATTTGGCTATGCCCTCGGCATGCAGAGGTTCTCAGGCTAGGGATCGAACCCATGCGACCCAAGCCACAGTAATGACAACACCGGATCCTTAACAGCTAGGCCACCAGGGAACTCCAAATTGCATTTTCTTTTAACTCCCTTAACCCACAGAGTCACCCAATTAGCACATGTTCTCTTACCCAACTCAGCCCTACAGCTGTGTGATGGTGTAAATCTTCAATGCTGACTCAGGGAAAGGCTCCACCACGACCGCAGAGATGGAAAAGGTCATGCCTGCCCTAACGGAAACTTCAGCCAAGACAAGACAGGGCCATTAAGAGAAAGAAAACAAGCATCCCATTTTCTTTTCTTTTTTTTCTTTTTTTTTTTAGAGCCACACTCGCAGCATATGGAAATTCCTAGGCTAGGAGTCTAATAGGAGCTACAGCTGCCGGCCTACACCACAGCCACAGCCACGCGGGATCCGAGCTGCATCTGTGATCTACACCACAGCTCACGGCAACGCCGGATCCTTAACCCACTGAGAGAGGCCAGGGATCAAACCTGTATCCTCATGGATACTAGTTGGGTTCATTTCCACCAAGCCTCACTGGGAACTCTCATCCTATTTTCTTACACTGTAGGATCGCTTTTGTATTTTGCCTTTATCGGGAAGTGACCCCTCTCCCTCTCTTTCCAAAAATCCAGGATCATCTCAAAGAGGATGATGTCGAGTGCATTGTAAATCAGGACGAACTGGCCATGAATTACCAGGAGCAGGCCACCTCACCCTGCAGTCCTCCAGCAAGGCCGGGTCTCAACCAGAAAGCTTCACCCCAGACTCCAAACAAGGAAAACATTTACGAGGGGGACCTTGGCCTGGGAGGCTATGGACTCAAGCTTGAGCAAACTCCAAGTCAATCCCAGCTGAACTAATGGACGTGAACAGTGCAGAGGGAATCGCAGGTAAGGCGAGGCTCACAGAGGAATACAAGCCAGGCTGAGGAGGCAGCCGAGAGGAGAGGCTGGAAGACGTCTTGAGAGCATAAATTGGAGAGATTCAAAACTTTGTCACATGTATCCTCTAGTGCCTGCAGAAACCAGAATGTATTATCAGCCGTCTATATTATGCAGCTGAACTGACGTTCCTGACAGCGCCGTTTTTATTAATGAACTGGGTGGGGTGGGTGGAAAGGGGAGGGAGGCAGGAGTCTAGTTGCTGGGAGGGTGAAACATGCGCGGTATCTGCAGGGTGTTTCTTTTCTGTGCGCAGCTCTCCGGGCTTTTCGCTCAGAATCTGGATTTTATTCCCTTCATTAGGGAGAGTTTAAAAATAAGACCAAGAGTTTCTGAGCTTAAACACGTGGCTCCTAAGCTGGAGGGAATGCCCAGTTATTCAGGAAGCGATACGTTTTATATTTTTAGAAGCTAAGCTGCCACTTGCTCTTAATGATCCAGGGCTATCTGCCCAGACAAGTGCTGTTGATACCACTGTCGACGGCCTCACAGAACCCACGGCGCACGGAGTGGCCCCTATTTTCTTCACATCCTTTTCAAGCTGCTGCTCCCAATGACTGAAGGAGTTGGTGGCAGCTTGGGTGCACACTGCGCTGAATGTGGTGCCGATTTCCACCTTGGTAGGACCAAGTGGAGTTCTTGTGCCGTTACCGTGTTTCAGCCTTCCTGTCCTTGCTTGCATTCAAGTCCCTTCCTGGCTCTGTGGCAAGTCCCTCTGTCTGCCGGGTCATGAGATTCCTTCCATAGCACAGGCTCCTCGCCACATGGCAGGAGTGCAAACGTGCCCTCCAGGTCCAACTCGCACAGCAGAAGAGCAGGGCAGGAGTGAGAAGAGCAGGGCAAGGATGCACGGGGACCACACGAAGGAGCAAGGATGCAGCATCAGAGCCCTCCTTACAAGGCCAGGTTCATGGCCCAGGGCTGAGAGACCAACACAATAGCTTTTTTTTTCTTTTTTGGTCTTTTTAGGGCCACACCTGCCGCATATGGAGGTTCCCAGGCTAGGGGTCTAATTAGAGCTACAGCTTCCAGCCACAGCCACAGCCACAGCCACAGCCACAGCCACAGCAAGGCCAGATCTAAGCCACGTCTGTGACTACACCACAACTCATGGCAACGCCGTATCCTTAACCCACGGAGCGACCAGGGATTGACCTCACATCCTCATGGATCCTAGTCAGGTTCATTAACCGCTGATCCACGAAGGGAACTCCCCAACACAATAACTTTTAATTCAGCTGCATGACCTGTGCCTTTAAGCCATTAAGATACCTCAAACCCAACTTCTCGAAATACAGATGTTAGACTCCAAAAAAAAAAAAAAATGCAGGTTCCCGGTCCTTGGTGCCCAGGCTCTGATGAGTCAGTCTGTGTCTGAGGGAGGCAGAGGCGCGACTGGCGTCTTCCTGGGGGCCCAAAGCTTGGAAGTAACCTATGCTTCGCTGACCAGTCATCAGGCTCTAGACATGAGTCTTGGTGTGGATGGAGCTTGCCGCTACATGCCTTGATTCTCTTGCTTTCCAAACAGTAGAAACGAGGGGCACCAATTGTTTTATACTCAGCTAGGCATCACCTGGTCACTCCAGGTAAATATGGCAAATGGCAAAGCATGAAGTTTTCTAAGTTGACTTAATCCTAATAAAATTTTGCTATTAAGTACCATTGTGTTGGCTGGTGCTTTATTTGAAGACATCTTCTCTGTCTGCTGATCGGAAGTGCTAAGCCCTGACTCAAAGTGCTCGGTGAAGCAGGCACTGAAAGGCGGCATACAGGAGATGCCAGGATCCTCTGGCCCAGGAAGAGCCGTGGGGGCTGCTCACCGAGTCCAGGACGAGTGGAGAGCCCACTAGGCTGGGAGGAGACACCAAGGGAAGGCGAAGTCAGGCAGAGGGGTGCACCTCCTCCTTTCACACTGCAGAAACCAAGAAGAGCTTCAAAAATCAGGGAGGAGGAGTTCCCGTCGTGGCGCAGCAGAAACGAATCTGACTAGGAACCATGAGGTTGCGGGTTTGATCCTTGGCCTCGCTCAGTGGGTTAAGGATCTGGTGTTGCTGTGAGCTGTGGTGTAGGTTGCAGACGCAGCTCGGATCTGGTGTTGCTGTGGCTGTGGCGAAGGCCGGTGGCTACAGCTCCGATTAGAGCCCCTAGCCTGGGAACCTCCACATGCCACGAGTGCGGCCAAAAAAAAAAAAAATCAGGGAGGAGGTACTCGAAGAGAAAGGACGAAGGAAAGGCAGAGGAGAAGGGTTCGTCTTATTTCTGCCCCTCATCATGTGAAAGGGAGGGATGGGAACACTGTTGTGTTTCTTTCGCTTTGTGTGGTGAAGAAGATCCCTCCCAAACAGCCAAACATTAGTGGGTCCGTAGTGGAAAGAGGGGCAAGGACTACAACCCACCAGGTGGACACAAGGTGGTGGGCAAGGGAAGACACACGGCCTAACCCAGCACCAACCCTCTAGGAGAACAGAGCGAAAATAGCCTCCTGGCCCACAGGCAAAGCCCTCTTCCTGTTTGAGAAAAAAAATCTCCTTCCAGCTGAACATCATGAACCACTACCTATAAGGAGAATGAGGGCTGTTTGATCTGGACTGGACCTCTTGTGCCAGCTGACCACATAAGGTATGATATTGTGAGTTTGGGGAAATTGTGTCCCACCCAAGCAGACAGTGTTTCAGCTTCAGAGCGTGATAACCAGCCTCCTTCCCTCTGAATCAGCCCAAGACCAAAAGAGAGGCTAGCCAGTGTCCCACTTAGCAATTCATAAAACCAAACTCCCCTTCTGCTCCTGTTGTGAAGGATAATAATCTATGATCTTAAGAAATGCTCTGTGCTTTGATTAGCAGCATCAGGACTGAAAAATTCAAACCTATTATTTACTGCCAGTTTCTAATGAATTGTAAAGGGAAAGGAGCCTTATTCAAACCACTAATGCTTGCACTCATTATTAGAGCTTTAAAAGGGACTCTAATTAATTGACTTACGGTTCTTCCTTGAACTTCTTACCATATGTACCTCACACACACACACACACACACACACACACACACACACACATGCACGCACATAGAGTTCCCCTCACCATCAGAGTCCCAGCTAGCACCCTGTAGTGTTCTGCATGGTACTCAGCACATGTCTGAGCAAGTCTGAAGCCTGGGGACAAAAACCGTCATGGTCTCTATTCCCAAAGTCTCTGGAAACTTCTTGGAGAACAATTTATATAAATCAAAGCTGAAAATTCAAATTTCCTTGGACCTACTAGTTTCACAAGCAGAAATTTTTTTCCAGATATTTGAGAATTTTACACATACAAAGAGTATTTATTAAAACAACAGAATTGCTAAAGTTCCCGTTGTGGCACAGCAGAAGCAAATCCAACTAGGAACCATGAGGTTGTGGATTCAATTCCTGGCCTCACTCAGTGAGTTAAGGATCCAGCATTGCCATGAGCTGTGGTGTAGGCTGCAGACGCGGCTCAGATCCCACGTTGCTGTGGCTGTGGTGTAGGCCAGCAGCTGTAGCTGTGATTTAAACACTAGCCTAGGAACTTCCATATGCTGCAGGTGTGGCCTTCAAAAGACAAAAGACAAAAAAAAAAAAAAAAAAAAACCAGAATTGCCATCTGGTTAAATAAAACATGGCATGAAACAGTATCATATGTACTGACATGGAATGATCTCCAAGATATACTGTTAAATTAAAAGAGTAAAATGCAGGAATTCCCTGGTGGCTCAGTGGGTTAAGGATCTGGCATTGTCACTTGTGGCACAGGTCACTGCTGTGGTACAGATTCAATCCCTGGCCTGCAGTGCAGATTCAATCCCAATGCCATGAATGCAGCCAAAAAACAAACGAACAAAAGGCAATGTGTGGAGCAGATGGTGTACTGCCATTCTGGAAACTTACAGAAGAAATTGGTAGCATGATTGCCTCTTAAGAATTACGGAGAGGCTTAACTCCTTAGTTTTGTACCTTTTGGAATTTTTACCCTGCAGATGCATCATTTATTCAAAATAAGAAGATTCCTATGAAGTAACCGAGCTACAATAGGAAGTAATAACTGTAAAGCTGTTTTACACCACAATCCTTGAGACCTTGAGAATACAAAGTATAGCACCAATAGCTTCTGGTTTATTCATTTGCATCATTCAGCACACATGGATGCAAACTATGTAAAAGGTCTTTAAAATTCAAACACATATGCCTCAGTCCCATTCATCAAGTATCTAGTAGAAGACAGACAAAATCAAAAAATAATTGACTCCTTATAAGGTATCAAAACATGTGATAAAGCTATAGTAACCAAACAGTGTGGTATTGACCCAGAAATAAACGAAGACACCAAGAAAATCTACTACAAAGGACAGAAATGGACTCATGGATCCATTTAGAAACTTAGTTCTTAAAAAATGTCATTGCAGGAGTTCCCGCTGTGGTGCAGTGGGTTAATGATCTGGCTTGTCTCCATGGCATCGCCAGTTCTATCCCCAGCCCTTTGCAGTGTGTTAAGGATCTGGCATTGCTGCAGCTATGGCATAGGTCACAGATGCAGCTCAGACGTGATCCCTGGCCCAGGAACTTCCATATGCCATGGGTATGGCCAAAAAAAGGAAAAAAAAATGTCATTTCAACTTAAGGACATGGGTGAACAATCTATTACTCAATAAATAGTGTGGACCAACTGACTTTCAATTTGGAAAAAGAAAGAAATTACATAACACCCTCAAACATAAACAAAGTCCAATTCCACGTAACTTAGCTAAATGTAAAAAATAAAACTATAAGATAATAAAAATATAAAATAGAATATATAGATTACCTTGGCATATGGACAGGCTTCCTGAGAAAGACACGAACCAAAAACAAAGAATGATAAATTTGGCTACATAAAAATATGAAATTTTTGGAGTTCCCAGTGTGGCTCAGTGTAACAAAACAGACTAATATCCATGAGGACATGGATTCGATCCCTGGCCTTCCTCAGTGGGTGAAGGATCCAGCATTGCTGAGAGCTGTGGCATATGCTGTAGACCTGGCTTGGATCTAGCATTGCTGTGGCTGTGGCATAGGCCGGCAGCTGCAGCTCAGATTCAACCCCTAGCCTGGGAATTTCCATATGCTGTGGCTGTGGTCCTAAAAATTCAAAAAAAAGCAAAGAAAATTTTTATGATCAAAGACACGACAAGCAAAATTTTAAAAAGAAATTGGGAGAAAAAAATACATATTACTTTCTGTTTGTGTGACTAAAGATTATTCTTCAATATATACAAAGAACCCTTACTAATGCAAGAGAAAAGGAAAAAACAAAACCTACTGAATATAAGAATATGTTATGAATATGTAAAATCAAATATGCATACCTTCTATACCGACTTCTACTATTGGTATCTCTGTAGAAAAGAAATACTTGGCATTTATGCATAAGGAGGTGTACAAATGATATTCAGTGTCACATTGTTATTGCAAAATATTGAGGAAAATGTCCATCCCTAGGAAAAGAGTTAACTAAACTGTGTTACCCCTGTACTCCACAGCAGTTACACTCTTTGTAGCAACGGAACTGTATGCATGCCCTCACGTGGAAAGATGTTCAAGGACAATCTAGAATGATCCACAGCAGACTGAGCCAAAGAGGGAGTGAGACCAGGAGGGCTGAATCAAGAGAGCCTCTCGGTTTATCCTCATTACTTTTGATTTTTAGAGTGATACCATACTCAAGAATGGTCAGCTCTGAGAGTGGCTCTGGCTTCAAGATGGGGGAGGGGGAGGATCAAGAAAGCCTTCAAGGAGGAACTGACACTTGAGTGAGGTCTTGAAAGATGAGAGGCTTTGACCAAGCAGACACGATGGTGCTGGCCCGTGGGGCAGGGGTGGGGTGGGTCATTAGAATACGGAAGAGGCATTCCAACGGAAGGAAACAGCCTAGACAGAGTCAGCAGGGTATGAATCAGCCTGGCACGTTAGAGGAGCTATAAATTATTCCACGTGCAGTTGTTTCTGTGTTTGCATGCAGGGAAATGGAAGAATAAGAGCTAATTCTGGAGATGTAGGTCACACGAAGTAGTCTGGGCCACGATCCTTTGAGAACGGGGAGCTACTGAAATATTTTAAACAGGGAAGAAAATTGCATGTGTTACGAGGAAGTGGAGTGCACGTAAGGCTGGCGTTGGTGCAATGGCCTGGGTAGGACCCAGTTCGCCCGCTGGTTTCACGGGCCCAGGAGAGAGATGATGAGAGACTTAACTAAGGCAGAATCAGGGGAGATGGAGAACACAGCTTCTAGGTAAGTTTCAGAGCTTGAACCTACGCGGTCAGTAACTGATTGGCTAGAGAATGTGAGGAAGCCAGAGCAGCCCAGGACAATCCCAAGTTGAAGGCTTAGGTGACAGGAGGTTGATTGCTCCGTTCACTGAGTGTTTGGGGAGGAGGAACAAGGAAAAGCCGATGAGCTGAGCTCTGGACATGTTGAATCTGAGGTTCCAAGACAGAGCTGCAGGGAGACGTCGAGACGCTTACTAAGGTTCTGAAGTTTAAGGAAAAGGTCCAGGCTGGAGCTGTCTATTTGGATGGATAGATGGGCACAGCCGCTTCACTGAAGAGCTTCACAAATGCCACACGCCCTTCCTCACCTTTCTCTAAGAAAGAAATTCTTTTTCTTTTCTTTTTGCCTCATCTAGGGCCGCACCCGCAGCATATGGAGGTTCCCAGGCTAGGGGTCTAACAGGAGCTGCAGCCGCCGGCCTTCGCCACAGCCACAGCAACGCGGGATCCGAGCCGCGTCTGCAACCTACACCACAGCTCACGGCAATGCCGGATCCTTAACCCAGTGAGCAAGGCCAGGGATCAAACCCGCAACCTCATGGTTCCTAGTCGGATTCGTTAACCACAGAGCCACGACGGGAACTCCAAGAAAGAAATTCTGACGTGCCCTCCCCACGAAAGGAGTGTGCCAGAATCTCCAGGAGGACAAGCATATTTTTCTTCAAAAGGTACCGCAGATGATTCTCCTCCCAACACTGGGAGAACCACTGACAGTAAGAAGAAGGAGGGGACGGCGCAGGGGCTGAGAAGTGCTACAGTCAGCGGATGGAGAGTGGGCCTCTGTGAAAAGAGCCCTGGACAAGCCCTCACTCAGGGTTCAAGAAGCTCGGGCATCCCCACGGGACAGGAAACTAGCCCAGGGCAGCACTGATTTCTACTGTTCCTCGTTATTTCTACTGTTACTGATTTCTGCTGTTACAGTATTGCGGTCTGAGCTGACAGCCCTACCACTTTTTACTTGTAATGGTTTCACTTGTCAGTTTGGCTAAGATATAATTCCCGCTTTTTTTTTTTTTTGCCACAGCCGGGGCATATGGAAGTTCCCTGGGCCAGGAACAGAATCTGAGCTGCAGTTGCAACATATACCATGGGTCACAGCTGCAGCAATGCCGGATCCTTTAACCCACTGCACTGGGCCAGGGATCAAACCCACACCTGCCTCTGCACAGCGATGGGAGACACTGCAGTCCGATTCTTAACTCACTGCATCAGGTGGGAACTAGCCCCAGCCTTTCAATCAAACACTAATTTAGGAATTCCTGCTGTGGCACAGCAGAAACGAATGCTACTAGGAACTATGAGGTTATGGGTTCAACCCCTGGCCTCGCTCAGTGGGTTAAGGATCTGGCATTGCCATGAGCTGTGGTGTAGGTCGCAGTCACGGCTCAGAGGCTTGGATCTTGCGTTGCAGTGGCTGTGGTGTAGGCCGGCAGCTGTAGCTCCGACTCGACCCCAAGCAAAAACTAATCTAGGTGTTGCTGTGAATACTATTTCATAGATGTGATTAGCATCCATAATTAGGTGACATATAAAGGAGACTGGCCAGCTAATCTGGGTGGGCGTGATTCAATGGGTTGAAAAGCCTCAAGAGCAGCACTGAAGTTTCTGAGAAGGAGAAGCCCTGGGCCTAGGTCGCACTTTTGGTTCATACCAGAGGCTTCCAGCTGCCCACTCTGATGGCCTGCCCTGAGCCCTGAGCCCTGAGCTGAGATTTTTCTTCCAGCTCCTGATCTTACTCCCTCCCTCGTCCTCTCCCCATCTCCCTCCAGACTGGAACAGAAAGACGAAGAGGAATGTTTGTTCGTGCAAAATAAATGAAACAGGTAGCTTATTTGATCACTTCAAATGTTTTTGAAAGGAGCGCTTCAGGGATTTTTCTCCTACAAAAACCGTAACGCACGGTATATTCTGATTTACTCATGGTATTGACCCCGTCTCCTACCCCCTTTCCATCTAAAGCACAGTTCAAGGATAACTGATGTTCACAGGATGGTTCTGAAGCACATTCTTGAAGTACTCGTGAGATTAGCCAAGAAGCCTTAGGTGTGTTTTTTTTTTTTTATTGAGCGCAGTCAGCAGGCTAGGCGTGGGGGAGGTTGCAAGGCTTAAGCCTACCTATGGAAGCTTCCGTGTGCCTCCCACAATCTCGTCCATCAACCTGTCATTCATTCCATTTGGCAAACATTTATGAAAAGCTTACAATATACTGCCGATAATCACAGTTAGGAATTGCCAGTGTCAGCATCATTGATGCGATCTGTAAAGATGGGACAGATGAGCAATGATGAGTCCAGAAAGCACATTAATTCGAGACTTCTTGGTCCATTGCATCACCTCATCACGCAGATTGATTACTTTTAGCCAAGAGAAGGTAGGAGCGGAGCCTCCAACAAGCCCGCCTGCAGGTAAATGAGGGCGCTGGGCCAGCTGAACCTTGGCACTCAGGAGCCAGCATCTCTGCAGATCAGCATCCTCCTCCGGGCCCCGTGCCTGCTGGGAACTGTAGGTGGGAGGGGAGCACCTCAGCAAGGACCACACACAAGAGATGGGAATCAAATGCTCCCTAATTCGTGAGGCGGTCTAAAGCAATGCAGTCACACTGTGAAACTCACCCAGCCCGCAGCTGGTCCACAAGCCATCCTCCATTAACCAAAGTCACCAGGTCACACACCCTGAAGCCCCACCATCCACTCATCATTTTGCAGATGGCCAGCATTCAGGATAGGCTGATTTAACAGAACTGAATGGAACTGAATCCAGGCTTGATAGAGCCTGGTTGTACCTGGCACCATGTCAAGAGAGGAAAAGGGAAAATGACAAAAGGAAGGAAAGGAAACAAATATTAGTTGACCCTTTGGTACAGGCTTCCCTTTTCCATATAGGATCTCATTTTATCCTCACAACCACCCTGGGAGCATCACATTTCAACCTTTGACTTATGTGCATGGACCTGGGAGACAGGGATCTTAAGTCTGGACCTAAGATCATACAGTTGATTAATAGCAGAAGGGAGTTTTGAACTCAGAACCATAGAGCTCCAAAGACCGTGACTTCTTCCCCCAATTATGTTAAGCTGCAGACAGACTTAGCACAAGTATGTCAAAAATGCACTAAGACTTCTTGATGCCCAGCATCGGGGGCAGAAAACCAGACAGGTCTTCCTCAGCTTCATGGGGTTTACAGTGATGTGATGAGAAACTAAAGCGTGGTCACCAGCAGAGCAGAGGGAGCCAGAGTGAGCAGGGAGTCAGGGCCAACCTGGTATATAAGGCAGAAACCTGGGCTTCTAAGCCCTGGGGGAGTCAGGGCCAACCTGGTATATAAGGCAGAAACCTAAATCAATCTAGCTCAAGAAAAAAAGTCTTCATTTGCATAGTTCAGAAGCCCAGGAGTGGAAGTTAGCTTTGAAGTAGCTGAATATGAGGGTGCAAACTAGGCCATATAGATGTTTTTTGCTCTCTCCCTGCTCTTTATCATTTTGGCCCCATTCTCAACAGTCCCAACAGTGGCAGCAATGCCCACCAGCAGCTCTGGGCTTCCACTGTTCCTACAACCAATCACCCTTTCAAGAGGATAACCTTTTCTTGATTGCTCCAGAAAAATCAGTGGTTGGCCTAGTTTGTGTCACATGCTCACCTTTACCAATAATATTCACCCACAGGGTACAGTTAATGGCTTGGCCAGCCTACAGCACATGCCCATCCTGTGGAGGATCAATGGGATCATTTAAATGACAGCTCCTGCAGTGAGGAAAACCAAGTTCTTTGTGTTGTCCCCTCTCATATGGGCCTAGGTAGCCAATATGATGTTGTGGAGGTAATAGTACATAATCATCAAGGACATTTCGACCTCTGCCGTGCTGGCTCAGGTCCTCACTCTGCAGGGAAATTGGTCACTGTGTCGTAAAGGCACTCAAGCAGTCAAGGAGGTCATGTGGCAAAGAACTGAGGCCTCTTGGAGTTCCCGTTGTGGCTCAGCAGATTAAGAACCCAACATAGTGTCCATGAGGATGCAGATTCCATCCCTGGCCTCTCTCAGCTACATTGCAAGCTGCAACGTAGGTCACAGATTGGCTCAGATCTGGCGTTGCCACGGCTGTGGTGTAGGTCGGCAGCTGCAGCTCCAATTCAACCTCTAGCCTGGGAAAACTGTGTGAAATAGTAAATGTTTTCTGTTGTTTTTTGGTTGGATTTGGGGGGGGGTTGTTTTTTGTTTTTGCTTTCTAGGGCTGCACCTGCAGCATACGGAAGGTAGGAGCTGGATAGCAGCTAGAGCTGCAGCTGTAGGCCTACACCACAGCTCATGGCAACACTGGATCCTTAATCCACTGAGTGAGGCCAGGGATTGAACCCGCATCCTCATGGATGCTAGTCAGTTTCGTTACCGGTGAGCCACAACAGGAACTCCTACTATTATTTTCAGCCACCAAATTTTGCAGTAATTTCTTAGGCAGCAATAGATAATTAAAACAAAAAGTCCCTGAACAGACAAAAAGAGGTTTGGAACCATCCATACCTTGAAGCATACTTTTTTCTAGCAGAGTAGAATCTTTTGCTTAATAACAAAGGCCCTCGCACAGCAGAGAGCTTTGGGCCCTTCCAGCCTCAGCTCATGGATATCTGACTTCTTCTGCCCCTACTTCCTGAATCTAGAAGCAGCAGCAACCACACACGCTCTGATCAGGGTCAGCGACCAAGTCACCCAGGGGCCTCACCGAAGGGTGAGTGATCAGGAGACACGATGCACATGTGCTAGATGCTGTGGGGGGCATGAGATGAGAAAACTCTGCCCCTGCCCTCTGGAAGCTTACACTCTGGGCAGAGGGAAAAAGTGAAACAGCGGTCTTTTGCATCATCCAAAGCGGAGGTGAGGCTTAAGAGGAACCCTGACACGAGAAGGACTACGGCACTGGTTCTCCACCCTGGCTGCACTTTAATGGACCCAGAAAGCTTTACACAGTCCCAATGGCTGGGTCCACTCCCGGTGATCCTGACTTAAGTGGTCTGGATTTCGTAAGTCTTCCCAGATGACTCGGATGCGTAGCCAAGGTTGCAACCCGCTAAATGACAGGGGTCTTGAAGAAGGCAGAGATGTCATCCCGTTGCAGAAAATCATCAAAGAGGAAGTGTTGGTTGGGATGGGCAGTAGAAACTGGGAATGGGAGCACGGGGCAGGGACCGCCGAGGGAAAGGAGAGAGCAGGGAAGCTGTGATGGCGGGAACCGTAGGGCTGTCCGTGGCAACCTGCTGGCCAGGCAACAAGGACCACACATGGGCTACGAAGTAGCCGAGAGGTGGCGGGGTGGGGGTGGGGGGGGTGCCGATCTCATTGTATCTGATTCTAACCCTCAGGCTGTACCTACACGTCTGGCCGAGACCACTGTCCAGCTAAAAAAGCGCCAACTTACAAAACCTGTGAATCATCAAGTTCTAAATCCCTGGCAGACAACGCATTCGGGAGCCACAGCTGCTGCCTGAACAAAAGGGGAAAAAAAATAACTGCTCCCTTCCAGCCCCCATGACCATGCAATGCCATCCGCCAGATCACTTTAAATTGTCTCTTTTCATTGCACTGGATCCAAAGATTAGCACTGCATCAGGATCTGGAGCTGGCCTTGGTCTCCAAGTGCGTTCTTTTCCTGGTGAGACCCCGACAAAGAGGCAGCCCTGCCCTCCACGGCCCCCCACCTCCACCCCCATCTTCACAAGCTAGAAGCAAAGAGCTGATGTTGGATTCCATCAAGGATTGTGCAGGCTCAAAAACTCTTCCCTCCTGCCCTTCCAGGCTCTCTGGTTGGTATTGTAATTAAATTGCTATAAGACAGATTCACAGGAGAAAAACCAATTCTGTATGTATGGGCACCCCGTAAAAATATGAGACTCCTGCGCAGTCAGGTAACTGAGGCTTATATACCATCCCAAGCTAAGAAGCGGATAGGGGTCTGTGGCTTCAAAGGGGAGGAAGACAATTCACAGGAAGATGGGAAGAGCCAATGTTTGGGAGCAAATGTTTGCCACGCCATGCAGATGAGCCTTTTGGACATAAAAATTGCTCTTTGATAATAGCGTTCTTCCTGGTACAGGCCCCCTATCTAAATTATTTTGGGCAGTTAAAGGGGAGGTAAAAAGCTCTCCTCAGTCTGCTGGGCTCCAACTGTCTTCGGCCTAAAAGAATTCACATACCAAAGCGGCACCTTCTGGGGTGGCTTATTCTGCTCCCCCTCGGTTGCCCCTTCAGCTGATGTGGTTGCCATCCTTCAAGGCTGCAAGGATGCTGTTCTTTCTAGGAGAATGAGTCCACTCTCCTGACACCCCTTTTAGGGACGGGTGTCTAGGATGTCACTCCTCAGACTTTAATATGCGTTTAAATGCCCTGAGGACATTGTTAAAATGAAGATTCAGGTTCCAAAGGTCTCAGAAGGGAGCTGAGGTTCTGTGTTTCCAACCAGCTCCCAGGTGATACTGATCTGCTGGTCCCTGGACCACACTTCCAGTAGCTGGGGTCCAGGGCAGTGTTTCTCAGATTTGGGATTTGATTATCAGGTGATCTTTACCTGCCAAGCAGTTTGGCAACTTCAGAAATAAAGTGATGGAACTATTTCGGTTCACAGCCAGGGCACTCATATGAAATGTAATAATTTTTTTTTTTGGTCTTTGTCTTTTTAGGGCCACACCCGCGGCATGTGGAGGGTCCCAGGCTAGGGGTCCAATTTGAGCTGTAGCCCCCTGCCTACACCACAGCCACAGCAGCTCAGGATCTGAGCTGCATCTGCGACCTATACCACAGCTCACGGCAACGCCGGATCCTTAACCCACTGAGCGAGGTCAAGGATCGAACCCACGTCCTCATGGATTCTAGCTGGGCTCCCAACCTCTGAGCCATGACGGGAACTCCTGAAAAGTAATATTAACTGTGATTTTCACAAAAAAAAATCTTTCTGTTTTTAAAGTTTGTCCACGTCTGGTGAGGAGGGTATTAATCAGTGTACTCCAGATCTTCCTTAGTTAGCTCACCTTCAAGTTATGTAATCTTCACCTCACAGGGCACAGCTCATCTTGATTAATAAATTTCTTCCTTATTTGGGCAATTTGGCCATGTTTGTCATATATGCATTTTTTTTATTAAATTAGAGTTGATTTACAATGTATCCTCAATTTCTGTTGCACAGCAAAGTGACCCAATCACACACAGCTTCCCGTGCTGAATGGTAGGGCCCCATTGCCCATCCACTCCAAATACAATAGTTTGCATCTGAAACCCCCAAACTGCCCGTCCATCCTACTCCCTACCCCCTGTTACCTGGAAACCACAAGTCTGCTGTCCTTGGCCATGATCTGTTTCTGTTTTGTAGATAGGACCATCTGTACCATATTTTAGATTCCACAAATAAGTGATATCATATGGAATTAGTCTTTTTCCTTCTGACTTACTTCACTTAGTATGAGAATCTCTAGTTCCATCCATGTTGCTGCAAATGGCATTAGTTTATCTTTTTTATGGCTGAGTGGTATTCCGTTGTGTATATGCACCACATCTTCTTAATACATTCGTCTGTCGATGGGCATTTAGGTTGTTTCCATGTCTTGGCTATTGTGAACAGTGCTGCAGTAAACATAGGGATGCATATGTGCATTTTTATTGTTGGTACTCTGTCTCCACATTCCCAAAGTGGATCAGTGACTCAAAAGCAGGTTATTGAGGCATAAAAGTAGGGCTAGAAAGCATCAAGTAAATACTACGATTCAGAATATTATCCTTGTAGGTAGCAAACAAGATTTTTTTTGTCTTTTTGCCTTATCTAGGGCCCCACCGGCGGCATATGGAGGTTCCCAGACTAGGGGTCTAACAGGAGCTGTAGCTGCCGGCCTTCACCACAGCCACAGCAATGCGGGATCCGAGCCGCGTCTGCAACCTACACCACAGCTCACGGCAGCGCTGGATCCTTAACCCACTGAGCAAGGCCAGTGATTGAACCCGCAACCTCATGGTTCCTAGTCGGATTCGTTAACCACTGAGCCACGAAGGGAACTCCCCAAACAAGATTTGAGTGAGAGCCCGGTTCTGTGGTTCTGCATCTGGCCAGGCAGGTAAATCCACCAGGATGACAAGGGCACAAAGGAAAAGCAACCCAAGCTCAGCAATTATCTAGTCACCACTCCCTGGAAGAACATCATCTTTTACAAAACTTGTCAGAGGAAGGCGTAAAGCTTTACCTTCACTTCAGAACACAGCAGGAACTTCCTTTTACTGCCTAGGGTAAGATCCTTCCATTTTTCTAGAACACAAAATAATCCATTCTAAGACAAAATTAACAAACTTGGCTCAAAGTTGAAGAAGAGTCACAAGCCCCAGAAACATTATTCAAAGTTGTATGCCTAACAGCAAAACAGTGGGTCAGACTATGCTTTAGCTCAAATGTTTGTTAAACCAGCTTTATTACAAATATTATGCTTAGAGGGAAAACAAGAGTGAACTTTAGGACACGGTTTTCAAGGTGAAAAGCCTTTGTGATCTTGTGAGTTTGCTAGTGGGTATTTCAGTTTTCGGTTGGACAGCACCACCAATGAATAGAATGTGAATTAGCTCTAGGTTTATGTGAAATAAATAAATGCAGTAAAAAAAAAAAAAAATGCCCTGTAAGGTTTTGTTCTCTTCATTTCTAAAAGCCCTTACTACAGAAAAGACTCTCCATTTCTTTTTCTTTTCAAAATCACAGCTTCAACATTTGGAAGTCCCCAGTCTATGGGTTGAATCAGAGCTCCAGCTGCCAGCCTACACCACAGCCACAGCAACACCAGATCCAAACCACATCTTCGACCTATACCACAGCTTGCAGCATAACCCAATGAGCAAGGCCAGGGGTCGAACCCACATCCTTACGGATACTAGTCAGATTCTTAACCCACTGAGCCATAATAACAACTCCTAAAAGACTCCCTACTTTGAAAGTGTTTTGTACCTGAAGACGTGGACCAGGAAAGGTGTCTGGATCACACTGACAAAATGCCGTTAGGTGGCCAGGGAGGCCTTTGCAGGCAAATGGAAATGTCCATCGACATGCTCTATTGTTCAGAGAGAACCTTGCTGGTCACCAACGTACTTCATGTCCTTCATTTATTCTACAGATATTTAATGAGTACCTACAATATGCCAGGCACTGTTCCAGGTGTTTAGGATACTGAGGAGAAACAAAGCCCTCCTAAAGCTCACCTTCTAGCAGAAAAAGACTTTAACAGTGACCATCTGGTAGATTACTGAGCGGTAGCGCCCTACTGAGGGGAAGGAAATAAAGCAGTGTTCCTGGGACAGACAGCTGGGACAACACCGGGGATCAAACCTGCGTCCCAGCGCTTCAGAGATGCCGCCTTAATCCCGCTGTGCCACAGCAGGAACTCCAAGTTTGGGTTTTTAAATAGGATGATGAGAGTTGGCCTCCATGAGAAGATGGCATTTGAGCAAAGACCATGGAGATACCTTCAGGGAGAAAGTGCTAGTCTTCTCTGGAAGATTCAAGGACAGCAAAGAAATGAGTGTGTCTACTAGAGCCAAGCCAGCAAGGCTGAAGGTTGTGGGAGACAAGTCAGGGAGGAAATGAGTAGGGGGAGGAGGTAGTCCATATGAATTCTTGTAAAAAGTTTTGTTTGAGCCACAGGGAAATAAGACCCAATAGCAGGGGCAATGAATAACTGAAAAAATCTGGCTTCTGAAAGGATCATTCCATCTTCTGTGCTGAAAATCGACTCTAGGGAGGTAGTGGATAGAGATAAGATGTTTTGGTCAGCTATTGCTGCATAACAAACAAGTACAAAATCTCAGCAATGCAAACAGTAGAATTTTTAGCTCATGTGTCATGAGTCATTGTTGGACGGGAGTCTGTTACTCCAGGCTGGGTCCCCCTGGGTTGTCCCACTGGTCTAGCCCTGCTGCACCTCCTAACCTCCTCTGGGGCCAGCAGCTTAGACCTGGAATTTTCTGTTCACGAGAATCATTGGCATATAGGCCATATTTTAAGCCATGATCTTGATTTAACAAGAAAAAGTTGCATGTCAAATCAAATTGTAGTCACCAAGTGTAGAGGCTTCCAGTGTGTCATGTAAATAGCGGATGGTGAGTCCTCTATGCTTTGACGCACCAAGATACTCTGAATGCCAAGGGAAATGGGCTCACATAATTGCTGTGGGTTTTGGGTTTTTTTTTTTTTAATAGTTGATGGGATTTTTTTTTAAGTTATGACCCGAATTCCAGTAGAGACCATTTCTGTAACTAATCATTTAAACTGTGTTGCTCAAGTTGCATATCACAGTCTTACATCCAGTATCTCAAACAGACTGAACCCGTCACTTCAGAGCAAAACACCATACTTTTTGATATTAGAAAATGAGACCTCTGCATTTTTAAGAAACAAATAGTGGTGCAGACAACTCATTCTTGGAAATAGCTATTTTCCAGAACAATTTCTTTTGTCTTCTGAGAGAGACAGAGAAATACTTGGCCGATTAGCGGGCATATTGAAAAGTTATGTCTAAATGTTACAAAAGGATATGAAGAAAACTAACAAACAAAGCCAAAGAATAAATAAGGAAGCCTTTCAGCATCATCTTCCTTGTTGAAATTTCCACAGTAGTACATGCTAATTGACAAGGGGGCTGATGAGCACCAAGACGATAAGGACAAAGTGCTCTGTGATTTGGCTCCATGCCCTAATCAGACATCTAGAATGTCTAACGGGAATGAGTTCCCTTCGTGGCTCAGTGGTTAACGAATCCGACTAGGAACCATGAGGTTGCAGGTTCAATCCCTGGCCTTGCTCAGTGGGTTAAGGATCCAGCGTTGCCGTGAGCTGTGGTGTAGGTTGCAGACGCGGCTCAGATCCCGCATTGCTGTGGCTGTGGCGAAGGCCGGCAGCTACAGTTCCTGTTAGATCCCTAGCCTGGGAACCTCCATATGCCGCAGGTGCGGCCCTAGATAAGGCAAAAAGACAGAAATTAAAAAAAAAATTTAAATAAAAAAAATATAATATCTGATGGAGCCACCCTACATGGCGCTCATTACCAAACACATAATTGTGAATAAGGATTTTCAAATAGAAATACAAACTAAAAAGCAATCGACTATAGGGAAACGCATCTGTAGCTCAACCTCTCCACCACTGATACGGATCCGTATATGAATACGGATATGTCTGTGAGGTGACAAACTCTACCATGTCTCTCACTGGGACGAAACTATCGGTTTTCATTTTGAACGCAGTTTTCACTTTGCTTTTTTTCAAAATTTGTTGCATCTTTTTTTTCTTTTTTTTACGAAAATGGTGTTTCGTGGGTGTGCCGATGGCTGCTAGATATTCTTCTATGCTAACATTTTAAGAAACACATGCAAGTAAATCCAGTTCAGTCACACACCTACCACAAGTCAGGTGACACTAAATGCTTTGGACAGATAAGCTGGGAGGAAGTAGGGGGCGCTTTCCACGTGAAGGGGAAAAAATTACTCCTAACAGTTGTCAGTCCACAATACCTAGCAGTGGCCAATAAGCCAAACCAGTTATAAGAAAGATGAAATAAGGGCAGTCATAGAAACAGTGACCCATCCACATGAAAAAGAAAAACACACACATACAACTCCATTTAGCAGCTCCATTTAGATGACCTCTAGCCATCCTGCTCCTCACAATGACTTGACTTTTTCCTGTGGCCTGGAAACAATGGGGAATGATTAGCGCGTTCTCTCCAGATATCAGCATTTCACAAGCACTTATGGTGGTTTTAACCTCAAAAGAGTTCCTGCTCTGAGGGGTAAACTCCTCTCAAGCATATGTAATTAGCCCACTGATGCATCTCCCACGCCATGCGGATCATTTGGAGGGCAGCATTAGTAGGTCAAGTTCAAGTGCTGAAGGCAGGTAGCACAGCTGCCAAAGATGAGAGTGAGCCCTCTGCAGAGGCAGGGCTGGAGCCCGGAGGGTCTCTGAACAAACATCTATGCCCTGGGAGACAGGACGATAGTTTGAACCTAACAGTGTGAGACTACAGTGTTGGGAGCTGGGGCGGGGAGGGTGGAAGTGTGGGGGCGCGGAGCGCAGGATTGGCGGCCAGGGCTGTAGTTGTTTTTCCCCTTCGGGCCTTTCACGGGGATTCTGAGGCAAAGCTGGAGGGGGCGGGAGAGAAGAGGAAGCAGAGAGGGGACCAGAAGCTAGAATATAGGCACAGCCCTTGAAGGATGGCAGGGGGAAAGAAAACTGTTGTCTAGACATCGATGTTAATTAAACACAGTCACAGGAAGTCACAACCAACTGTGGCTGAAATCGAAATCAATTGAAGGAGAGTAAGAAATCCAGGTGCAGCGCCAAGCAAGTAGGAGATCGGGCAGCCACGCCGAGGACAGAGAGGCTGGGACTGGATGCTCATCACCAGCTGAGCTGCTCCCAAGGGTTCCATTTGTTTCTTTGTGTTCTAGACTGGTGAGAAACGGGGCTCTCGCACTGCTGCAGAAGGAAGAGAGCCACAACTCGAGTTTCTCAAGGGCCCACCCGCCCCCCTCTTTTCCAGCCGCATCCCCCGCATATGGATGCTCCCGGGTCAGGGGTGGAACCTGAGCTGGAGCTGCAACCAATGCCACAGTTGCAGCAATGCCCGATCCTTAACCCACTGCACCACAGTGGGAACTCTGAGTTTTTCAAGTTTTGAAGCTGAGTTTAAACACTTCTGACAGTTCTTTTTTTGTGTGTGTGTGATGATGATTTTTATTTTTCCCGTTATAGCTGATTTACAGTGTTCTGTCAATTTTCTGCTACACAGCAAAGTGACCCAGTCACACATACGTGTATACATTCTTTTTTCTCACATTATCATGCTCCAACTTTTGACAGTTCTGATCCAGTTTCAATACTTACCATCCCCACCACCACCACATTCAGGAATTTGGGACAAAGATGAAAACATGTCCCCCTCACAGGCCCCCTGGCTATGCTAATGGGTGGGTTTCCCATGAAAAGAGTAAGCAGCCCACTCACAGGTGAGACAGTGCCACACGTGTGGATAAAACATGGGAGTGACCACAGGACCCAGCAAAGGGTTGAGAATAAACTTGCCCGCTGAGACACTACCTGTAAACCCATGCATAATACATGAGTTCAGCCATCTGTGGAAATAAACCAAATGACTGTAAATGTGTGACTGAAAAGGCTGGAAATATTCAAAACTCCAATCAAGGGGACCAGAGTGTAATTTTAAAGAAACAAAACCAAACTGTAATTCTAATTTAGAAAAATCAATCCTAATCAATCGTACTGTACCTAGTGTAAGAACGGTCTTGGGAACACAGCAGACGGGTTGGCCTGGAAGCCCTGAGACCTCGTCACTGACTGTTCAGCCCTGTCGGACCTGATGGCAGACATTCCAAGCAGAGACCATGGCCCTGGGCTGGCACAGCGGGCCTGTCCCTGGCGGGTCCATGGCAGATTTTTGAGGCCTCTGGAGGCCACCAGAGGTCCCCATTCCTGATGCACCCAGAACGGCTCACCCTCAATAACTCCCACAGACCAGACTTCTCCAAACATTTTTAAGTGCCTTTTTTTGAAAACTTTCCTGAATTAAATGACCCCAGACTCTGATACAGTAATACTACCTTTTGCTCTGACTTCATAGCTACTGAGCAAGTCAATTCTTTTCCCTAAACTCCAGTTGGCACGTCTCAATACCAGTCACCAGCGTTCAATATGCCCAGTTATGGATGAATAAAACCCAGCCTACTCATCAATCTCTTCTGAGTTTACTTGGCTCCAATAACACCCAAGTCATATCCCAAATCATGCCACCCCCCCATCCAGCTGAGGCCCAGTCCGGTGTTGAATTCACCACACCCGAGGTCCTGAGTAACCCCATGGAAGCTGGCTTTCCACTGCTATCATCAAATTATAATATGCAAGTATGAATTAAATGCTTAACTTTTTTTTTTTTAGAGTCACACACGTGGCATATGGAGGTTCCCGGGTTAGGGGTCCATCAGGAGCTACACCTGACTGCCTGTGCTGGAGCCACAGCAATGTGGGATCCAAGCCACGTCTGCGACCCACACCACAGCTCACAGCAATGCCGGATTCCAGACCCACTGAGCAAACCAGGGATCGAACCCGCATCCTCATGGTACTAGTCAGCTTCATTTCCGCTGTACCACGATAGGAACTCTCAAATGGTTATTTTGTCTTCAACAACTGACCAAAACTTCTGTCACAGCAAAACCCAGTGAACGAGCAATGGAACAGTTTTCACTGGCAGCTACCGGTGGAGGGGCAGCAGGGAGCGACTGTTAGTGCAACACAGGAAGCCAGTATAGAACCGAGGCCTCGTAAGGAAGGGGAGCAATTTTGAGGATGCACACAAACCCAAAGTTATTCTTTCCCCTCTTACAACCAGAGGAACCTGCAAACCCCCTAAGTGGCTCAGGGAGGTCGTTGTCCACCTTCACAAACATCAGTAAAACTCTGTGTGACAGGTGTTTGACAAAGGCATTTGCCAGAAGTGAAGAAAAAAAAAAAAATCCCTCCAGCATCTAAGCTTTTGGTGTGGAGCATGGTTGCTGAAACAAATTACCACAAATTTAGTGGCTTGAATCAACAGGAATTTTTTACCTTATACTGTCCGAGGTTGGAAGTCCTCAACCAGTCTCACTGGCCTTTCTGGCATCCACAGAGTTGGCTGCTTCTGGAGGATCAGGAGGAGGGTCTCTGCCTTTTTCTCCGTCGCGAAGCTGCCGAGTTCCTTGGTTAATCACCCCTTCCTTGGTTGTCTCCAGCCTCTTACTCCCGTTATTTCTTTTTCCTGACTCTGAGCCGCCTGATCCTTCCTCTTCGAGGACCTTGTTAATTAGCTACGGTCCACCTGGGTCATCCAGGATCAGCTCTCCAACTCAAAACTTTAACTAATCACCCCTGCAAAGCCCCTTTCACCAGGTAAAGGTAACATACACGGGTTTCAGGAAAAAGGGCCTGGAGGTTGTGGGAGCCGGTCTCAGCCTACCACAAGCCTCATTGCCTTGGGTGGTGTTGAAAGATACACTTAGGCATCTTTAAAATGTTAAGGGTTTACTTGAGGGAAGAAAAAAAAATCTATTCTATTTGGGCAGCACCAAATCAGAAGTGGTTAGGAGGGCTCTGTAGACAGGAGCCGGGGAAAGACTGCCCTGGAGAAGGTAGGAAAGCAAAGACAGTAAATGATTTGTGAAGTCTGGAAGCCAAGCTTGGTCTGTGCGGGTTTATTTCAGAATATATAGTCTAGAGGAGAGCTGTGTTCTATATTGTGCTCTTTTTTTTTTTTTTTTTGGTCTTTTTGCCTTTTATCTAGAGCTTCACCGGCGGCATATGGAGGTTCCCAGGCTAGGGGTCTAACAGGAGCTGTAGCTGCCGGCCTTTGCCACAGCCACAGCCATGCGGGATCCGAGCCGCGTCTGAGACTTACACCACAGCTCATGGCAACGCCGAATCCTTAACCCACTGAGCAAGGCCAGGGATTGAACCTGCAACCTCATGGTTCTTAGTCGGATTTGTTAACCACTGAGCCACGAAGGGAACTCCCTATATTGTGCTCTTAATTATTTCTTCATGTTGTCTTAAGTCCCAGGCAGGGAACTCCTTTAGATCTTGTCAAAGAAGTAACCTGATCAGAGGTCCCAACTAAAGCTAGAGGTCGCTAGGCCAGGCCTTAGGGTGGGTAGCTCAGGTCAGCATTGTATGTGATCCATTCCTGTACCTCCCTTTTCAATGTCAGGGACACTGAGAGGCCCTCCTTAGACCCAACTTTATCTCCCCAGACAGCCCCATCACGAGCTTCTAATGAAGCTTGGCTTCCAGACTGGGTCTCTCCAGATAAAGATTTGCCCTGTTTTTAGCTATGTGATGGTAAACTTAACCTTTCTTTCCAAACCTTATCTTCATCATCTATAAAGTATAGGTTCTAATCTCTACCTTGCAGGTTGTTATGATTATGATGAACGATGTAGAATTACAGCAAACATGGAAACCTGGCACTCGATAAATAGTAGCTACATACTATTGTTACTGATACTATTTTCCTATCTCTGAAACAAGGATAATAACATACACACAATTTGTGCAAGAACGAGCCACCGTATGTTAAGCACTGGACCTGTCACTTAGAAGATGCTTGGTGACAATTCCTTCCTGATCCCCTCCTTCCTTGTATTCCTCACAATCACTCTGCTGGGCTAACTGAAAAGGAGATCTATCAGCTTAGAAAAATGCTATGAAAATGTAAACGTCTTACCCGAGACAAACTTCCGATTGGCTCATAAGCACGAACTCATTTCTTAGATAAGCTTGCCATCACTGCTGCCCCAAAGCCTGTCCCCAAGGAGAAAGGAAAGACTTGTTTTAATGGGATGGGCCACTGAGGTGTGTAGGAAGGTATTCACTAGGAAACTCTTAAAAAAGGATCCTGTGAGTGACAGAAATGCAGGCTCGAGCAGCTTAAGGAAAGATGTGTGAGATGAAAAATCTGTTGACTAATATAACAGAAAAGTCCAGTGGGCATATCTGGTAAATATGGCTAGATCCAGCTGCACCAAAGATGGTGTCAAGAAGTGTGTCACACTCCACTGCTCAGTTGTGCTTTCTTCCATTTTGTTTCTCTGTCTCAAGAAGCTACCCTCCTCAGGGTGGCCCCTGGTAATCAGCTTGGCAAACACAATGGACAGAGGGAACCTCTTAAGAGTTCCAACAAAAATCCCTGGGCTGGAATTCACTGAACCAGCTCGGGCAAGGTGACCAGCACTATACATGTCACTGAGGCCAAAGGGATGGAACATGCTATTGGCCGCGCCAAGGGCGTGTGGCCACCACGCAGCTAAGATGTGTGAATGCTGGGAAGACGGGTCTGTGACAGCTCTGGCTTGAGCTCCGTGGAGTGAGTGGGTGATGAGTAGCTTACCAAAGAAAGAGAAAAGGGCTAAGATTAAAAGACGTCTATGCCAGAGAAGCAAAACCTTCCAGAGGACATAAGACACAGGGGGTCTGGGTTAGAGAAGCAACGCAAAGTCTCGAGCCAACACACAGACACTGGAGACGGGAGGAAAGACATGGAACTTCCAAGCAGCTCTGCTGCTTGCAGTCCTTACACTGCCTTTGATTAAGTGCAGTACCACAGCCCATCAGCCTTGCCGAACGGTCTCCAGAAGACTCGTGATTCATTTTCTTTACAACACTTTAGAAGATCTCACATTTTCAGAGTGTGAATCAAGGTCTGGGGTCAAAGCCAGACAAATAGCCACTCAACCTTGCAGCCCTGTGCTGGACCAGCTGTCATGGAAGAGGAGGAGGTCAGAGAGCTGGTAATTAACCCCTTTCACTGAGAAGCTTTGTCTCTCAAAGGATGCTCTAAAATTGGGTAATAAAAACAAAACCAACAAAAAGAATCTTAAAAATCACAGCATGTATCGATCGGGTCATTGTGCGGGTCCCACTGAAGCTGGCTACACTGAAAAACAGCCATGTGTTCCTGACCCCAGGCATCCCAGCTCCTAATCAGTCCTTAATCCCTGGCAGCTCCTCACTTCCCTCCCCGGTCCCTGAGTTCCCTTCTTATGAAGAACTTTATCAAAGGCTTCTGGGAAGACTAAATAAATTATAGCCACTAGTCCCTTTTATCCACTGCTTTACTTCAAGGACTTCTGACAGCTTTCAAGAGGCATACTTTTGCTCACTCCAAAGGCCAGCCAGTTTGTTCCATTCAAATTCTACCCACCCAGGTGCTTTGGCAGATGCTTGAGTGATTCATCTTGCTCTGTCTCAGCCTCATTGGGGAGAAGTTATCTGATCAGTCTGTAATTCCCAGGGATGAGAGTCTCCCTTCAGCATCTGTAGAACACAATAGCTGTGGCTTAAATTAAAAACAGAGCAGGGGTTCCCATTGTGGCTCAGTGGTTAACGAACCCAACTAGTATCCATGAGGATGCTGGTTCGATCCCTGGCCTCGCTCACAGCGTTGTCGTGAGTTGCGGTGTAGGCTGCAAATGAGGCTCGGATCTGGCATGGCTGTGGCTGTGGCATAAGCCAGCAGCTATAGGTCCAATTAGACCCCTAGCCTGGGAACTTTCATATGCCTTAGGTATGACCGTAAAAAGCAGAAAAAAAAAAGGCAAGGTGTTAACCCATTTATCCATAGCTCTCTAAAGCCTGGTTATACGTTAAAATCATTCAAGGAGGCTTTTTTTTTTTTTCACGACTACACCCACAGCATATGGAAATTTCCAGGTCAGGAATGGATTTCGAGCTACCGCTGTGACCTACAGCACAACTGTGGCAAATGCCAGATCCTTTAACCCACTGCACGGGGCCAGGGATAGAATCTTTTTTAATAGCCATACCAGAGTCTCTCCCCAAACCAATTAAATACAAATCTCCGAGGGTGAGGCCTAAATTCTGGACTTTTGTTTTAAATATGCAGCAAAGAACTAACACTTAGAAGATGCTGGGGTTATCAGGGTGTGGGTCCAGGTCACCATTTCTGATTCTTTTGCAGACTGGTGTCATCTGGGAAGGGACGCTTACAAACATCCTGGGAACTGTGTTCCCCATTCATTGTGTTGAGTTCCTCAGGATGACGAGCTTCTGAATCAAAGGATCCCGAGGTCAGGAGTTCCCTGGTGGCCTAGTGTTTTAAAGGAGGCTAAATAGCCTGTGCTTATGAGAGAAAAAAAAAAAAAAACTTCTGTCTAGTCACAAAGGAAGACAGTGCATGATAAAGGAAGTGTGACCCCTGCACTATAAAGGACCAGACCATCAGGGTACAATTAGCAAAATCTCGCAGTGACAGCATGTCTGGGCCTGGCTGTTTGTTCCTCCCAGACTCTGACACTCATTTGCTATATGACCTTAGGTAAATCTGTTAACCTCCCATATCAAGTTTATCCACTGGAAGAATAGGGATGGCCTTCTTGGCCCCTTAAAGATCCTTTAAAGAAACAAAAGGCATGAGCTCTCAGTTAAAAGTAACTTTTGGGAGTTCCCGTCGTGGCGCAGCACAAACGAATCTGACTAGGAACCATGAGGTTGCGGGTTCGATCCCTGGCCTTACTCAGTGGGTTAAGGATCCAGCATTGCCGTGAGCTGTGGTGTAGGTCACAGACGCGGCTCGAATCCCGCGTTGCTGTGGCTGTGGTGTAGGCCGGCAGCTGTAGCTCCGATTAGACCCCTAGCCTCGGAACCTCCATATGCCGCAGGTGCAGCCCTAAAAAAGACAAAAAGAAAAAAAAAAGTAACTTTTGACCTATAATAAATGAATGAAAAAACAGGCCATGGAAGTTGTTAATGGAGGAAGGGGCAAGTCCTCCTGATAAATGCTACCTTTGCTCCCTCCCACCCCCATTGCTTTACTTCTCTATTTATAGAAATAAAAGACAAAACTACCGGAAATGCACCAAACTAGGTTAAGGACATATTAAAACTCCCTCAGTGTGCCGAAGAGAAATGCCTTGAAAACTAAGTTGATCAGAGCTACTCAGAGTTGAAATATATTCAGGGTAAATCAGAAAGTCAGAAGTTTCAATAATATGTTAAAAAGCACGGAAATCCAAAAGCTTTCAGAGAGAATCCCATATCTACAAATGAATTCATGACTTCCCAAAATTTCTTTTTTGTTACAGAAAAACAATAAATAGTGATAGAAAGTTATTAACCATGACAAGTCTTCTTGATAATAAAAATTGATACCAAAAATGAACAATAACTATTATATGATATCACTTTTGTGGAATCTAAAAATATATATATACAAATGAACTTATTTACAAAACAGAAATAGACTCACAGACATAGAAAACAAATTTATGGTTACCAAAAGGATAAGGTCGGTGGGGGAGGGATAAATTAGGAACTGAGGATTAACATATACACATTACACTATATAAAATAGATAACCAACAATGACTGACTGTACAGCACAGGGAACTATCTTGGAATAACCTATAATGGAAAAGAGTTTGAAAAAGAGTAATGTATATATTACATACAAGTGAACCACTTTCTTGTACACCTGAAACACTGTAATCAACTATACTTCAATTTTTTAAAAATTACAAAAAAAAAAAAACCCCAAAACCTAAACAATAACATCCAGTGAGAAAGACCAGAATCAGAACTGACATTCGATACTTCTTGGCCAGCTTTCTTCCAAAGTCTTCAGTATTCCCAGGTCAAGTAGCTGAGAAGCTGGACCCAAACTCAGCGGGGGTTCTCTCTCCAGGTACAGATAACCGAAATGGAAGGCAGACAATTCATCTCACAGCGTGGTCCCCTGCGGCAACTACTGAGATACAGGCTTTGTATCTTGGAGAACCGTCTACCTTCTTGATTTATGCCCATCAAAGTGATTCGTTTCTTCCTTCTTCTATTCACTCTTTCAGGAAACATATTTCTATTGTGTGCCAGACAATGCTAAGGAGGGTGAATAAAAGGCTTTAGAAAAAATTCTCTTCACTCAAGGAAGGCGGAGGAGTTGTAATGAAGGAACTCCCAAGCTGCATCATGCGATGCGAGGGGACCAGAACGCAGGCTTGAGGGGTGCAGTCAGGAAACGCTTTTTGGGAATGTCAACAGAGATGAAATGAATAACCCAAAGGAAAAGTGATGGAAACTGCATTCCAGACAGACAGAAGAGTTTATGCCAAGTTCGAGAGACGGCTATGACTCAGAAGAGTGTTTCGGGGAATCCAGTACTGCCTGAGCGTGCTCTGAAGACAAAGGGAAAGGGGTGGGGCTCGCAGGCTGGACCGATCAGGAAGGGCTTCGCGGCCCGCTAAGGACTTTGGATTTTACCCGGAAAGGGATGTGGAGTCATCCAGGTTTTCAGCAATGCGGCGAATGGATGAGAGCACCCAGTGAAGGAAGGAGTGAAAGATGGAGAAAATGGAAACGAGGAGGCCAGTTAAGAATGCTCATTGCATACAACGGTAGAAATCATGGGACGCCGGGGCTGAGTGAAGAGGAGAGAGTCAGAGAGAAAGCAGGGGAGGGATGAGCCGGGCTTCACACTGGGTGACCGGGGGATGGCGTGGGGGAGAGACCTTGGAGGAAAGCAGTTAGGGGAGAAGACAGTGAGATCTGTTTTAGTATTAGTTGCAAGCTGGGGCCTGCCAGCCGATGAATGTGTAAATCTAGGGCTGAGAAGAGAGGCTTGACCACGGTGTATATACAAAACCGGGGGATACTGGATGGAGGCAGAAAGTGAGTTTGTGAGATGAGAATGTGGTCAAGGTCAGAATCTGTCCTTGTGATGGACTCTGTCATGACTAGTTAGGAACTTAAAACCCTTTGGGGTTTTTTGTTTTGTTTTTGTTTTTTTGTTTTTTGTTTTTGTCTTTTTGCCTTTTCAAGGGCTGCACTCGCGACATATGGAGGTTCCCAGGCTAGGGGTCTAATCAGAGCTGTAGCTGCCAGCCTTCGCCACAGCCACAGCAATGTGGGATCCGAGCCACCTCTGCGACCTACACCACAGCTCACAGCAACGCCGGGTTGTTAACCCACCGAGCAAGGCCAGGGATCAAACCCACAACCTCATGGTTCCTAGTCAGATTCATTAACCACTGAGCCACAACGGAAACTCCAGAACTTAAAGCCCTTCGAATGCATAAAAATCATACCGCAATGCTGGCTCATGGCTATGGAACACTTAGCAGTGATCCCACATCATCCTCAAACAACTAGAGACGAGTCTCCTATTTTTTTTGTACTGCTTCATTATCAATTGTTTAAATTACGGTATAGTTGATTTACACTGTTGTGCCAATTTCTGCTATACAGCAAGGTGACCCCCATCATATATATATATATATATGGATATACGGATATACATTCTTTTTTCTCATATTTGATCCTCATCTTTCACAAACCTGAATTTGTGGAAGTTAAGGGACTTGCCCTGGGTTAGACCTCAGTAAGTGAAGGAGACAAGTTTGAACACTACTTCTCTCAGAGCGCAGAGCACAAACCTTTAATGTGTGATGTGAATCCCACATACTATTTGCAAAAAGAATTTTTTTCCACTCTGCTCCTTACCAAGAGGTGAAATTTTGTAAATGCAAATGTTAGGACAAGAAAGAGTGATTTGGGGGCTAGGAGAACCAAGAAGAAAGGCATGGTGGACTCAAATCTGGTCCGAGACTGCCTCGGCCTGCCTGTGTTGGGGCCAGAAGCACGCCAGCAGGAAGATCCTTTGGGCCAGCCCTTCCTTTCTGAATCCGACAAGCACCGCTGACACGTTAGGATGGTTCATCACACACAACAAAGAACACGATGCAGGCAGGGTGGGCCAGGGACTGAGATGCCGAACAACAAACTCCAAGGCGGAGGGGAGCTTGGCCGAAAGGGCATGTTTTCTTCAGCAAATCATCCAGGAAGTGACTTTTCACTTGCTTGACATCTGACAAGACAGTTCTCACACATTTTTTTTTCTTTTTTTTTCCCCCTGAAAAAAATGTATTCCCCACCCCCCGCAGTCTGGCCTTGGACCTGTTTTGTTTTCCATGATTTGCAGCATCCAGATCCAGCCACAGCAGGACCCTGACCTGGCCTCCGAGAGGGGGTCTTGGAGGGAAATTGTGCCCATGAGCTCCTCCCACAGAAACCCACCAAGGGCTTGTGTTTTTGTCTTTGATTTCACATGGCTGACTGAATCCATCATTTCAGGAACTGATCTTTTTTTTTTTAAGGTGAGGGTTTCTCTTCACTAAACTCAAGACTGGCAAGCCCTCTCTCTCTCTGTCTCACACACACACACACACACACACACACACACACACACACACTCCTCTTCCTTTTTTGCCGACTCTATTGCCTTAGTGAAGAGTGTATTGAAGCACAAAACAAATTCAGGAAGTGACAGGCAACACAAGCGTTTGTCCAATTAGCAATGAGAACATCACAGGCCTGGCGGTAACCATTCATGTCGAACAGCCAGCTCAGCAAAGAGCCCCACTCCTGTCTCTCTGATCTAATTAGAACCACTCGGGCCACGACTGCCCAGCCTGTCCCTTTATTTTTAGCCCTTGCAGGGCTGGAGCCAGAGCTGCCGTTAATGAGGGATGTGAAACCATCAATAGTTGTGATTAAGCCACAGACCACCATGCTGTTTAGACGTACCATACTTCCCAGATTCTAGACAAGCTTTTTCTCCCCGCATATTAACATCTTTAAAATCCACATGTGCTTTAGAATCAAGGCAATCATGGGAGAGTCATCACTGCCTCTGAGGGGCCAACTTGGTCACAGATGTCCACATTGTCATCATTTCAGCTGAGTTCAGTACATCTTGCAACGATGGGTGTTGAGGTTCAATGCCGTTTAAAAGGCTCTCCAAAGATTATCCTATATTTTGGCATTCGGACAATGAGCTATTGTGTATGCCAAAAGAAACAGAGGAGGGGGCTTTGAATTGGAGATTTCTGAAGCAAATATTTGTTGCCACAGGAACAACTGCCATTCTATACTTCCTCACAAAGCAACAATCAGCTGCTTTCAAGACCTCAGAAAGGATGACATCTCCAAGAAATGAGGCCCTTATATTTGCCCCAGCAATGCAGCTGAAAGCAGGGGAAGTTGATGAATCCTTCAAAAGAGATGAAAGAAATTTGAAATTGGCAAAAGGCTAGTATGACCAACTCAAAGGCCACGCAAGACTACTGTTAAGACATTATGTGGGGGAAAAATAAAAAAGACATTATGTGAGAGGAGTTCCTACTGTGGCACAGTGGGTTAAGGATCCAGCATTGCTGCAGCTGTGGCATAGGTCACAGCTCCAACTTAGATTTCATCCCTGGCCCAAGAACTTCCATATGCCGCAGATGTGGCCAAAAAAATTAAATTAAAAAGATATTATGTGAGAGTTTAACAGAATCCTCCTATCTTAAGAGGTTCACAAGATAATGGTGAATCTTGTACCCTACAGTTTCTTAGGTTTGATGAAATATAGCATCTCCAGAAAAACTTTCAGCCCTAAGAAAACACAGAACTATCCTTTAACGTGCTTGGGAATTTGAAGAGGGTGAGTTCAGTGGTTTCAAGAGAGAGTAGTCACTGCAGCTTTAATTAGAGACAGGCGCAGATGTGAGCGCCCAAATGTGCTACTGGCCCCACAGCAGATGCTGTTGTTCATCATCCCCTTCCCTGTCTTCCTTGCTATCAGGACCAGGAGGTGAATCGAGGATTAAGGGGCCATGAGCTTCAGAAGAGACCTGGCCCTTCTTTACTCCAGAGATACTTCATTAATCAGTCCCAACAGGATGTTTCCTTCTCTTTCCCATTGGTTGACTGAGTGGTGACATGTGACCCAGTTCCGACCAATGAGATGAAAAGATGGGAGTGGGAGGATAGGGTAGACTTTAAGGATTTTAAAAAAAAAAAAAAAAAAAGATGCATCAAAGAGAAAAACCAGAAGAGCATCTTACCATGGAAGTCAACAAGGTATCTCAAGAAGGAGTGAGCAAGCAGTCAGCTATGACAAAATCATCTGCGAGGTCACTAAACTGATGACAGAAGAAAGGAGACACTGGATTTATAAACCAGAGGTTATGGGTAATCTTGACAATGGAGGTATGCAGACAAAAACTAGGTGGGAGAAGGCTGACCAGTGAATGAAGCAAGAATGGAGATGACTTCCAAAGGCAACTCTTATGAAGTTGACTCTGAAAAGCCTCAAAAGATGCAGAGAGAAAATAACGACAATGACAATAAGAAAAGCTACCATCCATGAAGCACCCACTATTGGCAAGCAAATTGTCTCCAGTCCTTACAAGAACGCTAGGTGGTAGAAATTATTATGTTTTACAGAAAGTCAATGAAGTTAAGAACGAAGCCCAAGCTTATGTAGTATTCACTAGCTATATGACCTTGGGCAATTTATATAACCTCTCTAGTCTTAGTTGCTTCATTTCAAAAGGAGAAAGGAACTCTTAGGATTTATGTGATAATTAAATGCGATAAATATTACCCACCACTTAATAAATGCAGTTATTACTTCTGTTACTATTACTACTGCCAACCATAAAAATATAGTTGTATGAAAAAAGATCATATAGTATGTTATTCATTCTCTTTGCTGTGTAGCAAATTACACAAATAGCTTAAAGTAACACACACTGGTTACTGTACCGTTTCTTAGAGTTGGGAGGTCACAAATGGCTTGGCTGGGTCCTCTGCAGAGCTGAAATCAAGGTGCCAGTCAGAGACAGGCTCTCGTCTGAAGGCTTGACTGGAGAAGGGTCCCCTTCTAAGCTTTCTCAGGTTGATGGCAGAGTTTATTTCCTTGTGGCTGTAAAAATTATTACCACCTACTTGGAAGCCATCATTGAAGACAGACACAGAGACTTATGTATATCTCAGGCATTGCATAATCATGGGAGTGACACCACTTCGGCTGTATCCGTGTCTACCATATTCTCTTGGTTAGAAGTGAATCACGGTACTCACCCACACTCACGGAAAGAGAATCACACAAAGGCATGAACACCAAGAGATGGGGCTCTTGGGGTCATCTGTCAACTCACAACAGTCAACTGGCGAGTTGACATTTACTGTTCTTCTCACAGAGTTAACTGTCACGGAATTGGAGACCAGTTGTATCCCATTCTAATTATCTACTCTCTTTTAATTTAGCTGTGAAGTCTCACAAATACAAAAATAAGTTCCTTTTTTTCTGCCCTTTTTTTTTTTTTTTTTTTTTGCTTTTTGCTTTTTAGGGCCTCACCTGCAGCATATGGAGGTTCCCAGGCTAGGGGTCTAACAGGAGCGGTAGCTGCCGGCCTTCGCCACAGCCCAAGCAATGCAGGATCTGAGCCGCATCTGCGACCTACACCACAGCTCACGGCAACGCCGGATCCTTCACACGCTGAGTGAGGCCAGGGATCAAACCCACATCCTGAGGGATACCAGTCAGGTTCATTTCCACTGAGACGCAATGGGAACTCCCAAAAATGTTTCTAAAAAGGTAGAGCCCTCTGCAAAAGGAATGTACTGACTGCAGCGGCCCTAACTTCTCTGTTACTAGCAACATCCATGCTAAGTGGGACAGTTGTTAGGCGAGGATGCGACTGAAGGGACTTGCACTTTAGCAAGGGGACCAGGGAGCAAGATGGGGGGTGTGGGGGGAGCTGTTGAATCAGGTGACTTCCAAAGACTTCTCAGCTTTTCAGTTCTGATTCTTTCCAGCACATCATAGATTTGCAGAGTGTTATGGTTAAAAGGTCTTGGAGATGAAACCCAGCCCCTGCATGCCACAGATGAGGAAACTGAGGTTAGAGAAGCCAAAATTTGTTTTAGGCTCAGCAAAGTCTGCTGGTGATAGAAAATGAATGGACATAAACTGTTTTCAAGAAGCTTATAATCTAATTGGGAGAAAGCGGTAAAAATATAACATAATAGACAATAAACAAGTCCTGTGATGAGATATAATTTCAGGCACCCCAGGAACCCAGAGGAAGAGAGGAAGCTCGGTAAGGGGTAAGCTGTGCAGGCAGATGACAGGTTTGGATTCATACCTGGGGACGTTGAAGGCTTAGGGGACACCCAAAGCAGTGATGTCTGCTATGGGTCTTCTCGAACCTTCGCGTTCACACCAATTCACCCAGAGACTTTGATAACATGCAGCTTCTGATTCTACAGGTCTGGGGTGGGGCTTGCGATCCTGCATTTCTATCAAGCCCCCAGGCGGTACAGATGCTACTTAACCTCAGACCACTTTCTGAATAGCATCTAATAAGACAGCTGGATAAACTGCTCTCAGATATTCACTCTCCATTCCTCCCCAACCACTCCAACCTATGGGTCACTCTCTAAATAGGGACAAGACTTTTGTCAGAATGAGAAGGAAAGACACTGAGGGCTTTCCAGGTAGGAGCATTTCCACCAGGTCACCAGAGATAGCCACATCACCTAGGAAGGGATGATGCTTTTTAGTTGGTGCAAAGAATTCATCTACTATTTCTCACTCTCAATTTACATTTACTGAACTTTCCTTTCTAAGGGAATACAAAAATGAATGACTCAGCCCACCATTTCGAGAATCCAATAATGCAGATCAGCATGCCTGATTAGCCAGGAATTGTAGCCTTGAGGGCAGGTGATGTAATAGGTTTCGATGCAGAGGGTGAGAACCAAAAGGAGGTAGGTAGGGGGGAAAACACTAACAGGAGAATCAGAGCTGAATGGAGCAGAGGCTAGAACTAAAAAACAGCCTCCTCAGATGTCCTTTTCCTTTATCAAGGTAGCTCATGGCCCACTCTGGATAAGAATATGTTACAGGAGTTCCCATTGTGGTACAGTGGGTTAAGAATCCGACTGCAGGAGTTCCCGTCGTGGCTCAGTGGTTAACGAATCCGACTAGGAACCATGAGGTTGCGGGTTCGATCCCTGGCCTTGCTCAGTGGGTTAAGGATCCGGCGTTGCCGTGAGCTGTGGTGTAGGTTGCAGACGTGGCTCAGATCCCGCATTGCTGTGGCTGTGGCGAAGGCCGGCGGCTACAGCTCCTGTTAGACCCCTAGCCTGGGAACCTCCATATGCCGCGGGTGCGGCCCTAGATAAAGGCAAAAAGACCAAAAAAAAAAAAAAAAAGAATCCGACTGCAGAGGCTCAGTTCCCTGTAGAGGCACAGGTTCAATCCCCAGCCCAGCAAAATGGGTTAAAGAATCCAGCATTGCCACAGCCGTGGTGTAGGTCTCAGCTGCTTCTCGGATTCAGTCCCTGGCCCGGGAACTTCTACATGCCACAGGTATGGCCATTAAAAAAAAGAAGAAAACACAAATGCACCGAATCTGCCATCCTATGAGACTCTTTCTCCACCAGGCACTTTTGCCCCGGCATTCGTGTCACATGAGTTTCTCAGGGACCTCTAAAATGTTCGAGGTCAGAATATAAAATCATTGACTCTCAAATGTGAAAAGCAACATAAATTAATAGATGCTTATTGCCCAAATACATTATTTTAACTTCATCAATTGTTCGGTTTAGTATTCATAAAAATTCCATTACATCTGAAAACCGTTTGTAAGTTAGATTTGCTCACTCTGCAAAAACTCCCGAACAGGCACAATGATTGCCAAGAAACCCTAGAAGATTGTCAATTAAGTGACTTTCCAGTAGCCAATAATTTCAAAAGAAATCTTCTGCTAATATACCGCAAGCTATTTATTCTTAATATAGACTTTGGGTGTGTGTCTGAATGCGGTCCGAAACACAGTCTTGAGCTCTGAATGTGACAGTTCTTTGTGGAAAAACTGTAAACCAAAACAAAAAGATGGAACTCCGAGGAATAATAACTGTTCAGGTGAAAAGTATAGAATTTTTAGGGTCCCATTCAAAGGAGTCTAAGGGTGAAAGAGATGAATTGATTCGTTCATTGAACACTTCATGAGCACCTGCCATGTGCCACGCACTGTCTAGGCAAAGACACACAATAGTAAAGTCAGATAAAGCAGCAGGTAGCAATGTAAGGCAAGGGTACCTGCAGATAGAGCTCTTTAAGCCACGCCCATCCCACTGCCCTGAGGCAGGGCCAGGTGAGCCCAGCAAAAGGTGGCCTGAAAAGCTACCTTGTCTCCTCCAAGGGAAGGGAGAAAATTTGCATCACAGAGAAGGGAGAAAATTTGCATTAAGTGCCTTCTCTGTGCTAGGCTGTGCAGAAGTGCTGTCATTCATCCCTGTTGATGCCCCTGCCCCAAGCTCTGGGCGGGTATCTTCTTTTTTTTTTTTTTTTTTTTTGCATTTTTGGCTTTTCTAGGGCTGCACCCGGGGCATAAGGAGGTTCCCAGGCTAGGGGTCTAACAGGAGCTGTAGCCGCCGGCCTACGCCAGAGCCACAGCAACACGGGATCCGAGCCGCATCTGCAACCTGCACCACAGCTCACAGCAACGCCGGATCCTTAACCTGCTGAGCAAGGCCAGGGATCGAACCCGCAACCTCGTGGTTCATAGTCGAGTTCGTTAACCACTGAGCCATGACGGGAACTCCTGGGCGGGTATCTTAAGTCACATACAAACAGCAAGGAAACCCACGCCTGCCCAGATCAGACAGCTAGTTAAACAGCAGTTGTGTTGATTAGAAGTGCCTGCCCTCTGGCCTTCTCAATCCGCACTTCTTCCCTCAGACACCCTTGCGTGGGGGCAGTCAGCCCCGACCACAGCCTGCTCGGGCACTTCTCCCAGCTGGCACGGCTGGTGAGAGCCAGAAAGGGGGCAGGGGCTGGGGGTTCGCTGTTGGTGCCGTGCCTCTTTGTCACTACTTGAGGACACAGGCCCCACCCAGGCCCCGCCTTTGTCAGAGAACCCACGACAGGGACCCTTGAAGTCTCCGGATGTACTTGGTCCCTGCCCGTAAATAAATATCTCTCTGGCCAGGTAACCCGGCATCTGGGGATAATGCCATCTTCCCCCTCGCCAGCGCCTCGGGTCCTTCGGATGGTTTTACGTGGCCTCCAAGAAGCCTCTCCTCGGTATTCAAGCCCAGTGTCCTCCACGCCCGCAACCAGCACGCAGAGGGCTCCTTCCTTGCCTCCCTCCGGGCCCTGGGCTCAAGTCAGCCACCCTCCCAGCAGCCCGCAGGCCTGCGGGGACAGTGGACCCGCCTCTCCCAGGCTCTCCGCTCAGCCAGCCTCTCTCTCTCCTCCCCCCACCCCCCACCCCTCAGGGGACACCTGGGCCACTGTCTCTCAGGACCAGATGCCAGAAGCACCAAGAATACAACTTTTCTTAAGGGCAACTATCCAAGTCTCAAGGCTCGCTTCTGGGTCCTCCCACGCTGGCTGCTGGGATCATGGTTAATGACCCCACACCTGTCTTGGGTGTCCCTTAAAAGTGGGTGAAGAAAGCAGTCAGGCTGCTCTTTAGTTTCCTGGCTTCCATCCCCTCTTCTTCAAAGTACTTAAGTATCACATCAACAAACTGAAGAATGAAAACCATATGGTCATCTCAATAGATGCAGAAAAAGCTTTCAACAAAATTCAACACCCACTTCTGATAAAAAAAAAAAAAAAAAAACTCCAGAAAGTGGGCATGGAGAGAAGCTCAACATAATAAAGGCCATATACAAAAGCCCACAGCTAATATCCTTCTCAACGGTGAAAAGCCGAAAGCGTATGCTAATCCCAAACCCTCAATCCGTCCACCTCCCCATTCCGCGTTTCCCATTTGGTAACCATGAGTTTAGTTTTGAAATCTTTGAGTCTGTTTCTGTTTTGTAAATTCTTTTGTATCATTTTTGTTAGACTCCACATATTAGTGATCGCATATGATTTTTGTCTTTGTCTGTCTGACCTATCTCACTTGGTATGATAATTTCTAGGTCCTTCTATGTTGCTGAAAATGATATTATTTTATTCTTTTTTGTGGCTGAGTAATACGCTATTGTACCATATCTTCTTTATCCATTCCTCTGTTGATGGACTTTTAGGTTGCTCCCATGTCTTGGCTGTTGTAAATAGTGCTGCAATGAACACGGTGGTACACATATATTTTCAAATTAAGGTTTTCTCCAGACTGATGCCCAGGAGTGGGATTGCTGGATCATATCATGGTCTTATATTTAGTTTTTAAGGAACCTCCGTGCTGTTCTCCACAGTGGTTGCACCAGCTTACATTCCCACCAAGAGTGTAGGAGAGTTCCCTTTTCTCCACACCTTCTCCAGCATTTATTATTTGTAATCTTTTTGATGATGATCATTCTGACTGGTATGAGGTGACACCTCATGGTAGTTATGATTTGCATTTCTCTAATAATTAGATGCGTTGAGCATCTTCTCATGTGTTTTTTGGCCATCTATTTGTCTCCTTTAAAGAAATGTCCATATAAGGAGCTCCCTTTGTGGCTCAGTGGTTAACAAATCTGACTAGGAACCATGAGGTTGCGGGTTCAATCCCTGGCCTTGCTCAGAGGGTTAAGGATCCGGTGTTGCCGTGAGCTGTGGTGTAGGCTGCAGATGCAGCTCAGATCCCGCGTTGCTGTGGCTCTGGTGTAGGCCAGAGGCTACAGTTCCAGTTTGACCCCTAGCCTAGGAACCTCCATATGCCGCGACTGTGGCCCTAGAAAAGTCAAAAAGACAAAAAAGAAAAAAAAAAAGAAATGTCCATTTAGATCTTTAGTGTTTTAATACCTAGTTAAGCAGATGCCCCCTTACTATGCTTCTTTTTTAATTATTTTAAGCTGCACCCATTGCATACGGAAGTTCCCAGGCCAGGGACTGAATCCAAGCCACAGCTGTGGCAACTCCAGATCTTTAACCCGCCGCCCTGAGCCGGCGATATTAGTGGTACCTCCCCGGCAATCCGAGGCACTGCAGTTGGATTCTTTACCCACTGTGCCATAGCAGGAACTCTGTAAACTTTTTTAACTAGATTTCTTGTTTTTTCTAGGTATAGAATCGTATGATCAGTTTAGCTCTTTTTTCACAAATGTTTATACTACTATTTTATTGTTATTTTATTATTATTGAGTCTTAGTATATACCATGGAACTTCCGAAATAAGGTAGGATAATAAAGGTAATATTTGGCACCTCTTTATCAATTTCATTGACTTGCCTGCATTTCATTTCATTACATGGAGTGATGTTTCCTTTTTTTTTTTCATAAATAGCCTTTTGTTTTAATTGAGGTATAAAGGACATATAACTATATTAGTTTCAGGTGTACAACTTAATTCAATATTAGTATATATTGCAAAATGATCACCACATTAAGCTAGTTAACATCTGTCCCCACACATAGTTAAAAATTTTTTTCCTTTGATAAGAACTTAAGATCTGCTCTCTTAACAACTTTCAAATACTCAATACAGAATGTTTAATTATAGTCACCAAGCTGCATTCTACATCCCCAGGACTTATTTATTTTATAACTGGAAATTTGTAACTTTTGACCGATTATTGGTATTTAAATGGCCTTTTTTTCATTGCCATGTATTTAAATAACTGCTGGGGTTTTTTAATCAAAATTTCTTTAGCATTTATTATTCTGATCATATTTGCCTTTCTCTTATTTGCTGATATGATGAATTATTGATAAATTTCCTGATACCCGACCACACTTGCCTTTCTTCCTTAGTTATAACATAACCATTCTCTTGATGCTTTGCTCTATTTATTTGTACATATTAGGTGGGCCAGTTATGTCTCCTGATCTTAGAGCAGTGGCTTTACATAGGAGACACCCTGCGGGGCTCAGCAGCACACTCCTTTCTGGTCACTAGAAATCTCTGCTCTAGGGTCGTCCCTTACCTGGGTTGTGTGGTCCTTTCTGCTGTGATGAGGCCAACTGCTGTGGGCCCTCTGGCGTTAAAGTTCCATCCAGCCCAGCTGGCTGCATGGCCCTCGGTGCCTGGGGCCCCTGGGTTGGTGGGGCTGGGTCCCAAGGCTGGTTGCCAGCATGCTGGTGGGCAGGTGAGCCCCTGGCACTAAGAGGGTAGAGAGGGGACTCCAGAATGGCACTTGTCAGCACCCGTGTCCTTACAATAGAATGAGTCCCCCTAAAAACGGCTGCTGCTAGAATTTTCATTCTTAGGGGAGTCCAACTTGCCTTCTGTCTCTGCAGGAGGCCCTCCAAGATCAGCAAGTGCATCCGACCCAGGCTTCTTGCAAAATTATTGCCTCTGTGAAGGGCCTCGGAGCAGGTGAGATTTTGTGTGCACACACACTTTAAGAGCATAGTATTGGTTCTCTACAGCTCTCTGTTTCTCCCATATGCAAGCTCTGAAAGAGGCCAGACATTTGGGGAGCTCATCTTCCCAGGGCAGCACCCCAGGCTGGGGAGCCTAATGAGGGTCTCAGACCCCTCACTGCTTAGTTAGAACTCCTGCAACTATGATTATTCTTCTGTTGTGTGTTGCCTGTCCAGGGACTGATAATGCTGCATCTCCACTCCTCCTGCATATCTCGTTGTGGTTCCTTCTTTATATCTTTAGTTATGGAAAACTTTTCTGCTAGCCTTCCAGTCTTTCTCCTCAATAGTTGCCCTGTAATTGTAAGTGAGTGTGGTAATTTTCGTGCCCGTGGAATGGGGTGAGCTCAGGGTCTTCCTAGTCCATCATCTTGGCCACATCTTTCTCTATAATTATTTAAATAATTATTTAAATACCTACATAACATCCTGGATATACCTCTCACAGAGCCTAAAATATTTACTACCCAACCTTCTGCAGAAAAAGATTGCCAGCCCTGTTCTTGATTGCCATAGGCTGCTAATAAATTGCATGTAGTACTCTTACTGTTTTAATGCGCATTCTGTTACCTCTCTTTTCTTACTCCAAATCTTGCATGCCTTTTTTTTTTTAGGGCTGCACCCATGGCATATGGAGGTTCCCAGGCTAGGGGTCTAATTGGAGCTGTAGCTGCCGGCCTTCGCCACAGCCACAGCAACGCGGGATCCGAGCCGCGTCTGTGACCTACACCACAGCTCACGGCAACGCCGGATCCTTAACCCACTGAGCAAGGCCAGGGATCGAACCCGCAACCTCATGGTTCCTAGTTAGATTCATTGCTGCTGTGCCAAAACAGGAACCCGCGAATACTGTATGCTTTTGCTCTCATGCTTTTGTTCCTTATCAGGCTTTTGAAGAGTTTAATGTATGTACATTACCAATCTTTTCCAAAATCTAGTTTTTTTAATTTAAGTATACATTCTACTCTTTTATTTTTCTATTTCATAACTTTAGCTTTTGGTTGTGTTACCACATTTCGTCATTGTTTTGGATACCACTAAGAAAAATAAAACACCTCCACTTTATCCAGGACATGAGGCTTTCTTATCATTTAGAATATTTCTTTTGTATTTATTGGAAGAGCTCTTTTAGATTCATTAGACAGATGTTTTAATCATATTTCTCTTCTGCATCCATAAAAGAAACTATGAAATCACTTAAGATACTTCAAACATGTCTTCGAGTTGAAAGTCCAGCTCTTTTCAATCACCATCTGCTCAGTCATCAAATGTTCCAAGTTTCCCACACAATTTTGCCCTCTGATCAGGTGACACAGCATTTCCTAAGAGGGTTCCACTATTGTTTCCAAGTTTTTTTCCAAATTGCTGATACTCACTCTTCAAGTTTTGATGCAAGCCCTCTCTTCCTGGAAGTGTCATTCAAAGTATTTCAAACATAAGCCAGGATTCCTAGCCATTCCTCAAATAGTGCTTACATGGTTTTTTGACTGACATCCCAAGGGATTTCAGTCATGCCACCAGGAAGAATAGCCAAGTTCTTACACACACAGGCAATTATAAGGTCACACTGCTACATGGTCAATAGAAGTTGAGGCCACTTTCTGATTTGAGACGTCAAAATAAAAAATAAAGTGGGCCTTCGAATTGATGAAATATGATAATGCTCACTTCCTGGCTTACTTTGACCTATTGTGTTTTTATTTTTATTTTTTTTAAGATAAGAAATTTTTTTTTTTTTTTTTTTTTACTTTATAGGGCCACATCTGTGGCATATGGAAGTTCCCAGTCCAGGGGTCAAATCAGACACAGCCTCATTACTGTTGGATCCGAGTCACATCTGCAACCTGCACCACAGCTTGTGGCAACACCAGATCCTTAACACTCTGAGTGAGGCCAGGGATTGAACCCACATCCTCACAGACAATATGTCAGGCTCTTAACCTGCTGAGCCACAATGGGAACTCTGCAATGTGTTTATTTTTAGTTCTTCTATACTAATGGACATATTTAAGGCTAGGAATTTTTCTTTCTTTTTTTTTTTTAATTTCTTTACATTATACCCAGCTGTACAGCGTGGTGACAGGGTTACACATCACAAGTGGTTAGACATAGTTCCCAGTGCTATGCAGTGGTATCTCCTTGCTTTTCCAGCCCAGAGGCAACAATCTACAGCTATTAAACCCAGGCCCCCCTACCATCCCATTCCCTCTCCCACCCTTTTGGAAACCACAAGTCTGTTCTCCAAGTCCTTGATTTTCTTTTCTGTATAAAGGTTCATTTGTGCAGTATGTTAGATTCCAGTTATTAGTGATATCATATGGTATCTGTCTTTCTCCTTCCGACTTACTTCACTCAGTATGAGGGTCTCTAATTCCATCCATGTTGCTGCAAATGACATTATTTTATTCTTTTTTATGGCTGAGTAGTATTCCATTGTGTATATGTACCACATCTTCCTAATCCAATCATCTGTCGATGGGCATTTGGGTTGTTTCCATGTCTTGGCTATTGTGAATAGTGCTGCAATGAACATGAGTGTGCAGGTGTCTTTTTCAAGAAAAGTTTTGTCCAGGTATATGCCCAAGAGTGGGATTGCTGGGTCATATGGAGAATAGCCTGCACAGTGACTATTAGGTTTGAAGATGAAGCATCATTTTCATTGTTTGAAATGGATTATAAATTCAGTTTTAACTTTTGCTTGTATCAAGTGTTTTCTATTTATTTTTATTCTCCATGTAGCGATATTCTAGTTACTTCTCAGTCTTTGTTTTTAATTGCATTGAATTACGACCATACAATTTTCCTTGTAAAAACTCTACCTTTAAAAATATAGTTAGAGGGGACCTGCTGTATGGCACAGAGAACTCTACTCAGTATTCTGTGATAATCTATATGGGAGAAGAATCTGAAAGAGAATGAATGTGTGTACATGTATGACTGAATCACTTTGTTTTACAGCAGAAATTATCACAACCTTGTAAATCAACTATATATATCAATAAAACTTTAAAAACAATAGATAAATACATAAAATATAGTAAGATGTGGTTTTGGTCATATATAACTAATTTTATAAATTTGAATGGACATGTAAAAACGATATTTATCCAAAGAAAGTAAAATTAAAATAAAATCTATAATTAATAAAAATTCTTTTGGATTAATTAAAATAAGAATTACAATCAGTTTGAGAACTCTTTCATTCACTTCCTCATTGTCGGCCAGTCTCTCACCCTTTGAGATGGAACACATTCTGTCTATGGAATGTGTGTCTTCCAGGCCACTCTCACCTTCTGAGATGGCCCACGCTTTGCTTGTAGATCAATAAATCTACTTATTTTCTTCTGTAAATAAATCTACTTCTTACCTAAATTAAAAAAAAAAAAAATGGAGTTCCTGTTGTGGCTAAGCAGTAATGAACCCGACTAGGATCCATGAGGACTCTTGGGTTCCATCCCTGGCCTTGCTCAGTGGGTTAAGGATCCGGCGTTGCCGTGAGCTGTGGTGTAGGTCGCCGATGTGCCTCTTATCTGGCGCTGCTGTGGCTGTGGTGTAGGCCAGCAGCTGCAGCTCTGATTTGACCCCTAGCCTGGGAACCTCCATGTGCCACGGGTGCAGCCCTAAAAAGACAAAAAAAAAAAAAAAAACTCATTGTCTTTATTTTGTTTTCTACTAGCTACAAAATCAAAAAATTCTGAAATTTCAAGAAGCCTGGAGTTTTTGGGTAACGCAAGGAACTTAAGTGGGACTGAGGAGTACAATCCTTTTTTAACCACATGGTCAAGCCGAGCTCACAGTGCAGCCAGAGTTACAAGTCAGGGTAGAGGTACTTCTGTGGGCTTATGACTAAAAGGGCCAAGAAGAGAGCTTCTAGGATCCCAGTAATACTTTGGGTTGTTTTTTTTTTTAATTATTTTTAGTATTCACGTGCCAGTTACATGAACATGTGAAAATTGCATGATTTTCATATATTTCTTTATATTTTATTTTTAGAAGTTTTTTTAAAATTTTATTGGTGTATAGTTGATTTACAATGTATTATTTCAGGTGTACAGCAAAGAGAATCAGTTATTCCTATACATATACTCATTCTTTTTTCCCGAATAGATTATTACAGAACTTTGAGTAGACCACTCTGCTATACAGGAAGTCCTTGTATATATCTCCAACAAATATTGATCTAAGGGAAATTTTTTTTTGTCTTTTTGCCTTTTATGTAGAGCCGCACCCGCTGCATATGGAGGTTCCCAGGCTAGGGGTCTAACAGGAGCTGTAGCCGCTGGCCTTCGCCACAGCCACAGCAATGCGAGATCCGAGCCGCGTCTGCAACCTACACCACAGCTCACAGCAACGCCAGATCCTTAACCCACTGAGCGAGGCCAGGGATTGAACCCACAACCTCATGGTTCTTAGTCGGATTCGTTAACCACTGAGCCACGAAAGGAACTCCTCTAAGGGAAATACTGATTTCACTTTTCAGACCTGTGTGTAGGAAAACTGCATTACGCTTTTGCTTTCTTTTCATCATAGGTCTTTTCCCATCTATTAGAACAATTTACCTACAGCTTAACCTAACATTTCTATGGCTGAACTTGCTCAACACAGAGCCCCTTATAGGTCAGGGTAACTTCCTCTGTCTTATCTTCATCTAGAAAACTTCACAGCAGAGAAAGAAATCTGGAGAGTCCACCTGGCTTTTAAGAGCCCAGTCTGCAAGTGGCTTTATACCCTTCTTCCCTGTCAGATGGCCAGACCCCAGAAACCACAAAGGAGCCTGGGGGAGAAAGAGCTATCCTTTTGCTTCTGTCGACATGCCTTAGTGGTCTGAAAAAGCATGTTTCTCATGTCAGCCCTGCAATCTTCCCAGCTGTTCAAGATCTCTCTTAATCCTGCAAACCAGCCCTTAAACTCAAGAAATGGGTATCTTAATCCTTTTTCCTTCATCATAAAACCAAACGATGTATGTAAACACTGTGTTAAGAAAAAAGCTTGTGGTTACCAAAGGGGGAAATTGTGGGGGAGGGATAAATTAGGGAGTTGGGATTAAAGGATACACACTACTATATACAAAAGAGATAAACTACAAGGTCCTACTATACAGCACATGGAACTGTATTCAAAGTTTTGTAACATAATAACCTATAATGGAAAAGAATATACTGCACGAATGAACCTTTCTAAAGAAAAGAAAATCACAGACTTCGAGAGCAGACTTGTGGTTGCCAAGAGGGTGGGGGAGAGAGTGGGATGGTATGGGAGTCTGGGGTTAACAGTCGTAGACTATTGCCTTTGGGATGGAAAAGCAAGGAGATCCTGCTGTATAGCACTGGGAACTATGTCTAATCATTTGTGATGAATATGTATAACTGGGTCACCACGCTGTGCAGTTGGAATATTGACAGAAATCTGTAAACCAGCTATAATGGAAAAAAAATTTTTTAAGTTTTTTAAAATAATCTGAAAAAAGATAGATAGATAAATAGATAAACTGAATCACTTTGCTGTAAACTTTGCTGAGACATTGTAAATCAACTTAATAAAAAATTAATATAAAAAAAACTTTCAAGAAGAAGGCAAAAAGTTTTCCCAGCATGGTTTATTGAAGGGACTATCTTTCTTCCACTGTATGTTCTGTCCTCCTTTGTCATAGATTAGTTGACCATAGGTACTTGGGTTTATATCTGGGCTTTATATCCTGTTCCATTGGTCTATAGTTCTGTTTTTGTGGTGCCAGTACAACATTGTTTTGATGACTGTAGCTTTGCAGTTTTGTCTAGAGTCAGGGAGCTTGATTCTTCTATTTTTGTTTTTCTTTATCAGCATTGCTTTGGCTATCTGGGGTCTCTTGTCTTTCTATACAAATTTTAAAATACTCTCTTCTGGTCTGTGAAGAATGTCTTTGGTAATTTGACAGGGATTGCATTGAATCTGTAGATTGCCTTGGGTAATATAGGATTTTGACAATATTGATTCTTCCTGTCCAAGCATGGTATATCTTCCATCTGTTTGCATCATCTTTGATTTCTTTCGTTAATGTTTTATAGCTTTAAGAGTATAGATCTTTTGGCTCTTTAGGTAGGTTTATTCCTAGGTATTTTTTTATTTTGGATGCAATTGTAAATGGGATGGTTTTGATTTCTCTTTCTGATCTTTCATTATTTGTATATAGAAATGTAATTGGTTTCTGTGTATTAATTTTGTAGACTGCAACTTTGCCAGATTCACTGATGAGTTCTAACAGGTTTCTGGTGCTGTCTTCAGGGTAAATTCTGTCTAACACCATATATAAAAATAAACTCAAAATGGATTAAAGACCTAAATATAAGACCAGATACTGTAAAACTCCTGGAAGAAAACACAGGCAGAGTATTCTTTGATATAAATCACAGCAACATCTAGTTTGATCCACCTCCTAGAATAATGACAATAAAGACACAAATAAACCAATGGAACCTAATCAAACTCAAAAGCTTTTGTACAGCAAAGGAAACCAATTTTTAAAAAAGAAAAGAAAACCCATAGAATGGAAGAAAATCTTTGCCAATGATGCAACAGACAAGGGCCTGTTCTCCAAAATATACAAACAACTCATGCAACTCAACAACAACAAAAAAAAAAAACCCAGTTGAAAAAGGGGCAGAAGACCTAAATAGACATTTCTCCAAAGAAGACATATGGATGGCCAACAGACATATGAAAAAATGCTCAATATCACTAATTATTAGAGAAATGCAAATCAAAACTACAATGAGGTACCGCCTCACACCTGTCAGAACAGTCATCCTTAACAAGTCAACAAATAACAAATGCTGGGGATGGTGTGAAAAAAAAAAGTACCATCCTCCACTGTTGGTGGGAGTGTAAATTGGTACAACCGCTATGGGAAACACTATGGAGGTACCTCACAAACCTAAATATAGAGCTACCATATGATCCAGCAATTCCACTGCTGGGCATGTATCTGGACAAAACTTTCACTGACAAAGATACACGCATCCCTATGTTCACTGCAGCACTATTCACAATATCCAAGACATGGAAACAACCTAAATGTTCATTGACAGATTAATGGATTAAGATGTGGTACATATATGCAATGGAATATTACTCAGCCATAAAAAAGACAACAAATGCCATTTGCAGTAATATGGATGGATCTAGAGACTCTCATACTAAGTGAAGCCAGAAAGAAAAAGACAAATACCATATGATAACACTTATTTGTGGAATCAAAAATATGGAACAGATGATCCTATCTAAAACAAAAACAGAAACAAATCATGGCCAAGGAGAGCAGACTTGGTGCTTCCAAGGGGAAAAGGGGAGTAAGTGGGGTGAATGGACATTGGGAGCTTTTTTTGGATGCAAACTGTTATATTTGGAATGGATGGACAATGGGACCCCACCATACAGCACAGGGAAATGTGTGTGATGGGTCACTTTTTATACAACAGAACTTGACAAAACATTGTAAATCAACTATAATAACAAAAAATAAAAATAAATTTTAAAAAAAGAAAGTAAAAAGATTCCAGTGCTTGTTTTTACTTAGGTTTAAACTGGGAGAGGGAGGGTTTTAATCAGATATTTTTGCTTATTTAACATCTCTAATTTTTCTAGGACATACCATAGCACTTGTCTAATTTTACCTTTGATATTCTCATGTAAGCCATATATGAAGAGAATCAAACTGGAGTTCCCGTCGTGGCTTAGCAGTTAGCCAACCCGACTAGCATCCATGAGGACAAGGGTTTGATCCCTGGCCTGGCTCAATGGGTTAACGATCTGGTGTTGCCATGAGCTGTGATGTAGGTCGCAGACGTGGCTTGTATCCTGCGTTGCTGTGGCTGTGGCAGAGGCCGGTGGCTACAGGTCTAATTGGACCCCTAGCCCTGGGAATCTCCACATGCCATGGGTGCAGCTCTAAAAAGACAAAAAAAAAAGAAAGGAAGAAAGAAAAGACTCAAACTCATACGTGGCTTGGCCATTTTCTCCTCCTACCTATTCAAATCAATCCTGTGATGCCTAATTTTTCCCCTGCTTGCTAGATGAAATTTAAGGCAAGTCTAATGGTTTTCTGGTTAATTATCACCACTTTTTTTGTCTTTCTTTTTAGAGCCACACCCACAGCATATGGAGGTTCCCAGGCCAGGGGTCAAATCAGAGCTGCAGCTGTCAGCCTACACCACAGTCACAGCAATGCGGGATCTGAGCCACATCTGCGACCTACACCACAGCTCCTGGCCACACTGGATCCTTAACCCTCTGAGCCAGGCCAGGTATCAAACCTTCACCCTCATGGATGCTAATCAGATTCGTTAACCACTGAGCCATGACGGGAACTCCAATTAACACCAATTACTCAAAAGTTTTCCAGCTTCTTGTCCTGAAAAATAGTCTCAGTTCAATCATTAAAATATCTTACGGAATGGCCCAAGATTCAGTCCCACTGAGAATGAAATCTTTTTCTCTTCAGACATGCTTTAAGAAGGAAATAGGGAGTTCCCGTTGTGGCTCAGTGGTAATGAACCTGACTAGTATCCATGAGGACATGGGTTTTATCCCTGGCCTTGCTCAGTGGGTTAAGGATCCACAAAACCATGAGCTGTGGTGTAGATCGCAGATGTGGCTCAGATCCGAGTTGCTGTGGCTGCGTAGGAGGCTGGCAGCTGCAGCTCCAAATCGACACCTTAGCCTGGGAACTTCCATATGCCAAGGGTATGGCCCTAAAAAGACCAAAAAAAAAAAAAGGAAGGAAATTAGTGTGGTCAGCTCCTGCTCTGTGTCTTCACCTTGAGCTTTCCCTCCATTCCCTAGGCTGTGTTCACCTCTTCTAGGCTTGGAGGGCAGGAATAAGCCAGGCATGAGTGTTCTCATTAGACACATACTGTCATGAGCTGATGCATGGTGAATGCCAGCAAGCCTGGAATAAGCCTAAGCTGTTTCTACGGTTTTGTTTTGCTTTGGTTTTTTGCTGTGTACCGCCCCCACCCCCACCCCCAACAGCAGGGCAGACGACAGAGGTATGGTGTGAGTGGCATTTACTCAAATAAGAAATGCTCCAGCGTGGCACTGACTCCTGGTCCAGGCATGATTAATAGTGTCACTTTACAGCCATATGTCCAAGGGGTTTGGAGTGGATTGTCCCAGCTTGTCAGTAATGTTTTTTATAACCATGAGGTTGATGATTTGCACTTGGTCTTGGTGAGAGGCCCCCAAGTCTCAGCCATCCTGGCTGATCGCATGCCAAAAATATATGCATGTGACAGCAGAGCATAAGAAACCCCGGCCCGGGCTCTCTTGTGGACACTGTGCACATGTCAGTGGATCCTGAGCTGAGAGAGGTTCATCCCGCCCTGACAAGGAAGACATCTGGAGCTCGGTCTCTCCCAACCCCCTTGCTGGGAGGCAGCCCTTGGCTGAGATGTGTGTGTCCTTAAGGCTGACGCTCTATTTCATCCTCTTCCTGCTGTGAGCTGTAGATTGCAAGCTCCTGTGTGTCTTCTTCAGCAATCCTGCTCCACTGTCACCATTACTGCAGTTGACACCCATGACTCCTAGGATTGGGAGCTGTATACAACTGACATTTTGTTTTTGTTTTTTCGTTTTGGTTTGGTTTTGGCTTTTTAGGGCCTCACTCACAGCATATGGAAGTGTCCAGGCTAGGGGTCTAATCGGAGCTGCAGCTGCCAGCCTATGCCACAGCCACAGCAAAGTCATATCCTAGCCACGTCTGCGAACCACACCACAGCTCACGGCAACCCCGGATCCTTAACCCACTGAGCGAGGCCAGGGATCGAACCTGCAACCTCATGGTTCTTAGTTGGATTCGCTTCTGTTGCACCACAGCAGAAACTCCTGACACTTTGTTCTGAGGGGGCACTTTTGTGGCCTCCTCAGAGACTTCTCCCATAAATCCAACAGCACTCTCCTCTGACTTCACCATACTCTCCAGGCTATCTCACTGGTTGGCGTCTAAGACAATCCTCATGGGCAATATCCAGTCAGAAGAAAACACGTCTTCTTTGTCCTAACCAGCTTGGGGGTGCAATTCATCCCCTTGGCAACATCTTTTCATTCTTCTCTCAGTGACGCAAAGCAACAACAATCTCTTACCTTTCCAATGTGGGGACACATGGCAAATTCACTCGTGGTTCCTTTGAAGACTCTCTCCCTGGGCTTGAGCTGAAAGAAAAATGTTCCACATTTCCAAATAAAAATTTTCTTCTAATCTCTGTTCAACCCTTTTATATCCTTCAGGCCGAGGGGAGATGAGTCCCGAAATGGTTTTGAACACTGCCTAGCAAGACCTGCATGGTGCTCACACCCCACTTTGTAATGTAAGTTACTGTCGTGGTCTTGAAGTCCTGACCAAAACACAAAAGTTCTATTTTAACATCTTATTATTACACTGATAGAAGTGGAAAAATCAGGATTTGAACCCACACCTACATTGATTCCAAATTCCCTATTCTTTCTACCATGCCCGATGAACTCCATCTAAGTCAAATTAAGGACGCCATTCAGAATTTATTTAGTACTTTTTGGATAGTTTTCATTTTGGTCCTGGAAAAAATCTTTCCAAATGTGTAGGTACCACATACTTCCCTTCTCAGTGATTTTTGTCCACTTTACCAGGAGGTGGGAGCTTTAACAAAGGAAGCTATTGGTTTCCCTTTCCTTGGTCAAGTGGAAAAATTTAATTCGCTCCTTTGCTCAGTGAATAGTGCAGTTTTAACCTTTGTCAAACTTTCCTTAGAGAAATGAGAAGGTACAAAAAGAAAATATTTCCTCAACAAATGCTCAGAAAAAGCCTTCTGAAACTTTTGCTGCTGGTTACTAATGCTAACTAAAGCCCAGGATTTCCAAATTTTCATTTCCAATTGAGGCCCTATGATAACACGTGTGCAAATCTCTCTGCATCTTCAGGTGGTTTTGTATTCACTGTGGGCAGGAAACTCAGGGCTATCCGATACCCCTTCTCACTCTGAGCTTTGGCCATGTGGTCAGCTGGTCAGAAGTCCCTAGGGAGATGTCTGCCCACAGTTTAATTTTTTCCCTCACTCATCCTGTCCACCTGGTCCCACGATTACTCCTTAATAGAAGCAAATAGGTAAAGTCATGCAAAACACAACAGTTTCTCTTTTTAAATAATGCAAAATAGTCCTCCCCAGGAGCATTTGCCCAACCACATAAAAGAGCCAGTGGGACCTCTATCTAAAAACAGGTTTGTAAGAATGACCCCACACACATCACCTCTCAAACAGATCCACTGCCCTGTCTTGGCGGAATGACAGGCTGGGCTTCTGTGCCTGAACTTTTACTCCCAAAGCCTTCAACTGCATGGTTTAAATAAGCACTTTCGTGTTAGCTGCTCCTCTTTCAGCAAGACGTGAAGTAATTTTTTTAAATTTTTAAATTAAAAAAGATGTTAAAAGTATGAGCATGATAAACAATAATGTCCCACGGTATAGCACAGGGAACTGTATTCAATATCTTGTAATACATCATAATAGAAAAGAGTATAAAAAAGGAGTATATATATGTGTGTGTGTGTGTGTGTGTGTGTGTATAATATGTATTATAACTGTGTCACTTTGCCATACAGCAGAAATTGGCACATTATAAATAAACTATACTTCAATAAAAAAAAATTTAAAGTGTAAAAGTGTGAACAATTTCTCTCCACCCTACCTCCTAGGAAATAAAAGAGTGTTGGCCATATATTTTCCCACCTTTCTTCGTGATCATTTAAACATTTACAAGCATATATGCCTACGTACAAGACAGTTCTTTCTCAGTTATTTCTAAATCATATCACACTGTACATATTACTCTACAATTGCATTTTTTTTCCTGCTTCTATAAGGTTTGATTGAGCAATACAGTTTGGCTACAGATAGCAGAGATCCACATTAAGAGGACAGGAGTTTCTTTCTGTCTGACTTAGTTCCCAGACAGATAGTCAAGGGGTCCTTCTGAAACGTTGCCCCATACAGCGGGCCTGTCAACCAAGATTTTCTATGTCGTTATGCATCTTCCCCAGGCACTATCCCTCATCCACATGGCCTAAGTTTGCCGTCACAGCCCCATCAGGAAATAAGATAAGGCAAGAAAGGATATGACCCACTGTCCTCGCTTTTCAGAACACAGCACGGAAATTGCCTATCTCCCTTCCTGACTATCCTATTAATACCAGGACCTGGTCATGTGGCGATTGCTCCTGCAAGGCAAGCTGGGAAATGTAGTCTTTTTCCCCCGGCAGCTTTATGACCTGCTAAAAATCAAAGAAAGGGATAGACTTGCTTGGGGGAGGGGGGGGTTGTGGAGAGTAACACATAGCCTTTGTCCCAGATAGAGTTCTTCCCGTAATATATGTCGCTCTTTTTAGTAACCAGTCATTCTTTTTAATCATCGCTCCACTCTTTAAAGTGTAGGTGATCATGGTTCATCCAGTCAGTCCCCTAGTTCTGAAAATGTGTGATATTTCTGGGTGGTGGTTGTTTTCTCTCTGCCATGACAAGCAAGAGTACTTGAATGTGAGTGGAGCTCAACAAATGTGTCACTTTTTTTTTTAACCTCTCCTAGACTGACAGGTGGAGGGACTGTGAAGTCTGTCTTTTAATTAAAGAACAGTGAGGAAGGATGAAAAAAACTCATGTAAAAGGCCATCTTGTTGTCCCTTGTCTCTGGGTGTTTGTTATCTCCCTTCTCAGAACAGAGCCACATGCAAATGGAACTCGACACACGCACTTAACTAAAAGAAGGCTGCCTTTAGGGAAGAACAATACTTGGCTTATTTTCATCAGATAATAGTTTGTGAGCTATATTCTGGGAGGTGTACCCTTCAGCTTAATTTCACCTTCAAAGCTGAGGGTCTGCAGCTACAGGATTCAGGCAAGAAAATGGCTTTGGATGAGAACGGGGACTCTCTATAAACTGAATATACAGTCATAATGCAGTCTTGGGGGTAAACTAAAAGCAAAAAAAAAGCGGAGGGGAGAAGGGTGGGAGGGAGAGGTAAGCGAAAGGGAGGATGGGAGGGAGGAGGAAAGAGCAGGAGGGAAATCGTGCAGCAACATGCAGAAGAATGTTCAGGAAAATGGGTCTCAGCTAAGTCTCTGGTTTTAAGTCACAAAAAATAACTCAAGTTGGCTTAAAGCTGAGGATAGTTTATAAAGATATAAGAATATTGTGAGCTGGGAAAGCAGCCAGGAGCCTAATCAAGTTAAAGACCAAATGAACTACCAGCTCAGGTCTCTTAATAAAGGAAAGATAAGATATTCTGCCTCAAATACTATAAATTGCAGCATGATCCTGGACATCTCTGGTCATATTTCTTAGATTGAAGATTCAGTTTACTTAGTTAAGGATGAATTAAACTGATGCAGCAGTTCGCGGCCCCAGTATGGGCAGACCTTAGCGTTCAGACCAATAGATCAGAAAAAAGGTCATTAGCTATTGTACAGTCATCTGAACACTACCCTGTCCCCCAGGAGGGGAGGCGTGGCTTTTTCTCACCACACTGAGACCCAAATATCAGGAAAGTCATTTCAACCTTAGGCATATATGACCTACCTGCTCCTAGGAAGATGTAATCTAGTGTAAAACCAAGTTGAGGAAGTGACAGGGATGTTAAACTTAGGAATGATACTTCTCACAGATAGCACGGAGGGGAGATGCCTGGACCAGAGAAATGAAATGTTCTCCAGGACCCCCTGGGTACAGCTTGTGGCCACTCCTATAGATCCATCCACACACCTCTTTCCTAGACATTTCGTCCCCAGTCTTTGAATCTCTCTCCTGCCAGGCCTCTGATCAGTCATTGCCCAGGAGTTCATTCCTATTCTTACCTTGAACCATTTTCCCTTTCATAAAAGTGTAGACCAGAGGCCACACTCAAAATTCTGCCCTCTGAGAGGGTTTAGGTCTTTATCAGCTTTGCTAATTTCTGCCATTCCCCCCGTGATGTATTTTTTTATTTACAAATATTTATTTGTTGCTAAATAACACACTACCACAAAACTGTGAGCTTAAGACAAAAACTTTTTTATTATTTAGCACAAATCTGTGGGTAACAGGGGCTTAATTGGATCATCCCTCTGTTGGCCTTGCTTGGAGCCTCTCGGGTAGATGCAGTCAGGTGGCAGCTGGGCTCATATGCAGGATAGCTTCACTCACACGGCTGGCATCTTAGCAGAGAGGACTGTCAGTCTGGGACGCCTCTTGCACATCGCCTCTCCATGTAGCTACCTAGAGCTTCTTGATGTGGCAGCTGGATCCCAGGAGCAAGCATTCCAAGAAGACGGGCCCCTCTGTGCAAACTCCTCCCAAGGCTTTGCTTGTATCATGCCTGTTCATACCCATTTGCCCAAGTTCACACTCGGGGCTGGGGGGTGGGGGGTGGAAAAGCACACAAAGGTGTGACTACTGGGAGGCATGTTGCATTCAGGGCCACCAAAGTTACTTTTGTTTGGCCATTAGGAGGAGAGAAGCTGCAAAGTCTTCCGCTTGGCTTCTTCCACTACAACGTCTCTTAGCAAAGAGCCAAGAACAAATATGACCATTCTGCAAACTACCAAGCATGTCTGTTCCAGGGAAATGATCTATGGATGAGGCCAGGAACTCAATGTACTCTGTGAGTTAGACCTGAGCTATCAAAGAGGGAGGGACCTCAGGTGTTAATAATTCTGTTGCCAACAGTCTTTGAAGTGTTTGGGTATTCGCCTTTATCCAGTGTCGCGTTAACTGAGTAAACAATTGAAGGCCCTCTGGGGAATTATTACCCAGAGGAATTATGCCATGTTCGCCTGCCGTGGTGTTGCAGGGTCCTTCCTCGCAGGGACTCTGCCTCGCCTTCGGTCGACAAACTCTAAGTCCAAAAACTGGCTCAGACCTAGAAACCAGACAAGGGACATCCTGAATTTTTATTAGAGTAGTTCCCTCAGCCTCCTAATAATCTAGCCCTGATTGCTCTGGATTGTATGGATGGAGCAATCCTTTGTTGCCGCCTATCTCCCCTGCAGGCATGCTACATTTTATTAACCGTCTCCATAGCTCTCAGGGCTTCTAGATGCCACTTCGACCTTGCCATTAATTATGATTATTGTGCACTCCTGGTTTCTGATAGTTAAGCGCTATGGCTCTCATCAGCCCCGTTGCTCTCACCGAACTCAGTGTTGTAACAGCATCCGTCAGTGCTGGCCTTCAGAACAGCCACCACTGAACCAAGTGGTACTGGTGTTCCTCTTACTGGCTCATGCCTTATTCTTTTGGCTTTCCCATGGAAGGCCAGAAAGTTAATCAGTGCTTTTTATCCTTACCTAGTGCATTCTCTCTAGCATACTCAAGTCTCTGGGCCTCTGATCCCTTCCACCACCTGCCACACAGTTCTGGAGCTCCTACCGCACCCCACGCAGACTATCGCTTTCTCCAAGTTTCTCGTAAGAGCAATGTGCTAGCAGCACATCGGTCTCGTCCCCCAGGGTCTTTGCCCAGCTGTTAAATCATGAATCCCAGGAGAGTGTTCGCACATCGCCAAACTCCCCTGTAACTAACCTCGTATCTGCCCTTTGTCTCACCCCCACTGGATCCAGACTCCGAGTCAGACTCTTCCAACTCTGGGTACCACGTGATGGAAGGTATGGCTGCTCTCTCTCCTCCCTTAGCAGGAAGCACTTCTCTGGTCAGGTTCTGCTGTGATTTAACTCTGGTAATTGTCTGGAGAAGAGGAAGAGGTCATCTTGGGGTGACTGCGATGGCTGACGTCTTGTTTTTCAAGGCAGAGACCACATCCTTGTCTTCAGGAAAGGGGCACACTAGCCTTTAAGAGTAAGGACCATGGCTTTTCTACAGGCTCAGAAACTTCAAGGGACTCCAGGGATTGAAAGCTTAATTACATCAACCAGGTGACCCCATTGCAAATGTCAGAGTCCTCAACCTCAGGGCGGCAGCCTCAACCTATTCTGGAGCACCATCTCTTATGATTAAGTCTTAGATTTGATACCGTTTTCTGCCCTTTGGCTGCAGGAAATGACAGTGTCTTCAAATGCTGCCAAGGAGGCCCTCTGCTTTTCACACTTTATCTTAAACTGGTGATTCATGCCTCTTGGCCTTTCCTTTTCTCAGCACCTTGAGATCCCCTAACCAACCACCACCCAAATCCACAATCCTAAAAAAATGTTTACTCTCCCCAAACCCCTCGAATGCTGAGCTTTGGCAGCCACCATGGAATTCCCTTCCACATGTACCCCATCTCAGTTCAGCACCAGCGACATTTTAGCCACGGCACCACATATCAGGGGCCACCACCCCCGGTGGGGTCCTCCTTGCTGCCTAGCCAGCGATCCAACTCTAAAATCCTATTTCAGTTTCCACTTGCTGGGACCACGCCTGCCACCAAGTCTGTAGGTAGGTTTCATGGAAACAAACTCTGAAGTGTAGGTTTGCTGGGGTGTCTTGTTGGGAACAACCCTTGTAATCAAGTGAGGAAAGCAGAATGGAGCGGGAGGAGAAAGCTGAACTGCGATGCAGGACAGCAAAATCCAAATCAGTCCCATGGGGCACTCTGCAACTGGAATGGCTCCCACACCGAAGATTTTTTTTTTTTTTGTCTTTTTGCCTTTTCTAGGGCTGCACTCGTGGCATATGGAGGTTCCCAGGCTAGGGGTCTAACAGGAGCTGTAGCCGCCGGCTTCACCACAGCCACAGCAATGCGGGATCCGAGCCGCGTCTGCAACCTACACCACAGCTCACGGCAACGCCGGATCCTTAACCCACTGAGCAAGGCCAGGGATCGAACCCGCAACCTTATGGTTCCTGGTCAGATTCGTTAACCACTGAGCCACAACAGGAATTCCCCACACTGAAGATTTTGAATGTTAAAGCAAAGGAATTGGCATTAGTACCAGCACACCAACCTGTCCTTGGGGCAAGCCAAGCTCCCTTTGTCCAAGGCCAATTTCTGAGGACGGATATTGCTATGAGCGGTTGCCAGGCACCATGCCTACCCACAGGGGACCTAGTGCCTGGTCCTTAGGGGAGGAGCTGGAAGGCACGTCCTAGCATCCTCCACGTTGCCCAAAGAAGAGGATTTACCACACGAACCTAATCTCCTAAGTGCATTTATTAATAAGAATGACATCCCAGAGAAGCACAACTGTGTTCCAACAAGTCTTAAAGACGTGGCCACTGCTCAATAAGGACAGGACAGTAAGAAAGACAACAAGTATCCGAAGCCTAACAGCCTCAGAAACCCTAAAATCCCATGGCTTAGCAAAAGAAGCAATTGAAAAGTCAGTGCAGCCAGGGACATTGACAGGGTTCTGGCTTAAATCATCTTGAACTTCAATAACCAATCCCACGTCCAGACCAAGAATTGGCTGGTGCGTCCCCAAACTGCCGTCTAAGTGGGTCTGGTAAACACACTGCTTCCCCGGGAAGGCCCAGGATACAGGCAAGAATGAGGATACAGACCAAGACAGAAACAGTGAAGCAGTGAAATCAGAGTTTCCGTGGTGGCTCAGTGGTAACGAACCCAGCTAGTATCTATGAGGTTTCCGGTTCGATCCCTGGCCTCACTCAGTAGGTTGAGGATCCGGCGTTGCCATGAGCTGTGGTGTAGGTTGCAGACGTGGCTCGGATCCCTTGCTGCTGTGGCTGTGGCGGAGGCTGGTGGTTACGGCTCCAATCCAACCTCTAGCCTGGGGAACTTCCATATGCCTCAGGGGCAGCTCTAAAAACCAAAAACAAAAACAAAAATGAAGCCAATGACATAAGTGTAAGATCTGCCATCGTTGTGAAATTCTGGGTGCTTTTTCTCCTGCTGGGCGTGTCGAGAGCATTTAGGAGAATCCTGGTACATTGAACTTGTGAAGATTTACTGTGGAAAATGTTTAATCAAATAATTTTCTGTTTGTGGGTGGACGGGAATGTCTTCTCAAACTAAATTTTGATTTGTGAATTGTGTTAAAAGTGTATAAATATTTAGGGGAATATTAATTATTTCAGAATTTTTCACGCCTATGTTTTTGTCAAATCAAAAATGTTAACAAAACATGGCACAAATGAACTTATCTGCAAAAAAGAAACAGAATACAGACTTGGAGAACAGACTTGTGGCTGACACGGGGGACAGGGAAGGGAGTGGGAAGGACTGGGAGTTTGGGGTTAGCAGATACAGACTCTTACATTTAGATGCATGGGCAGGGAGTTCCCATTGTGGCTCAGAGGAAACGAATCCGACTAGTATCCATGAGGACGCAGGGTCCATCCCTGGCCTTGCTCACTGGGTTAAGGATCCGGCGTTGCCGTGAGCTGTGGTGTAGGTTGCAGACGCAGCTCTGACCCCAGGTGGCTGTGGCTGTGGCGAAGGCCAGCGGCTACAGCTCTGATTTGACCCCTAGCCTGGGAACCTCCGTATGACACGGATGCAGCCCTAAAAAGACACACAAAAAAATAAAAATAGAATAAATGGGCAATGAGGTCCTAACGGATTGCTCAGGGAGCTATTTCCAATCTCCTGGGACAGACCGTGATGGAAAATAATATTTTAAAAAGGAGCATATATGTTTGACCGAGTCGCGTTGCTGTACAGCAGAAATTGGCACAACATTGTAAATCAACTATACTTTAATAAAAAAAATTTTTAAGTTAATAAATAAGGCATGAAAAGAAAGATAGGTAGTAACATGTTCCTCTCCAAGCCAAAAAAAGAAAAAAGTCCCTTCAGAGAGTAAATATTAAAATCAATAGGGATGTTATCACAAGTTGTGCCCTCAGCGTTGACACAGAATCTATAATTTGATATATGTTGGTATTGTTGTAAACATAAAACATCCCATATCCAAAAGACAATACCCAACAAAAGACAGGGCAAAGGGAAATATAAGTACTTAGGTATTTTCCACAGTGTTTATTTTTTTCCCCCGTATTTTTCCCCCATGCCTTTGGCATACAGAAATTTCCAGGTCAGGGACTGAACTTGCACCACGGCAATGACCCAAGCCACAGCAGTAACAACACCAGATCCCAAACCACTAGGCCACTAAGGAACTTCAGCATTTACCTTTCTCGTGTCCCATTTGCCAGACAATAGTGGGCTGACTATTGTCTACTCGCAAACATTGATGACATGCTTTTGGGGAAATTCTCTTCCTGATAAAGGCAGAAAACAAAAGCAGTGTAAGAAAAGAGGATGGAAGTTCCCACTGTGGCTCAGCGGTTATGAACTCGGCTAGTATCCAGGAGGTCGCGGGTTCCATTCCTGGCCTCGCTCAGTGAGTTAAGGAGCCAGCGTAGCCTGTGTAGGTCACAGACGAGGCTCAGATCTGGCATTGCTGTGACTGTGTGATAGGCCCGCAGCTACAGCTCCTATTGGACCCCTAGCCTGGAAAGTTCCATATGCCACAAGTGCAGCCCTAAGAGGCAAAAAAAAAAAAAAAAAAGAAGAAGAAGAAGAAGAAAAGTACATTAAACTACATATTATTAAAAAAAAAAAAAATGGAGTTCCCTTCATGGAGCAGTGGAAACGAATCAGACTAGGAACCATGAGGTTGCAGGTTCAATCCCTGGCCTTGCTCAGTGGGTTAAAGATCTGACGTTGACGTGAGCTGTGGTGTGGGTTGCAGACGCGGCTTGGATCCCGTGTTGCTGTGGCTGTGGCGAAGGCCGGCAGCTATAACTCTGATTTGACCCCTAGCCTGGGAACCTCTATATGCCATGGGTGCGGCCATAAAAAGCAAAAACAAGAAACAAACAAACAAAAGTTCTCTTGGTTGCTCTTTATCTGGTTCTCGACCAAGCCCCTTTCATCCTTTATTCTTCCTGGAAGGCAGCAGACAAAAGTGTGTTCCAGGGTCCCAGTAGGTGTCAGCTGGAACTAGTTATTACTTAAGACATTACCCACAATTATTTTCATTGAGAAAGTTGCTCAGCTTCCAGGGTGGAAGAAAATCCAAAAAAGTCGAAAACAAATTCCAATTGATTTTTGTGTGATCGAACAAATAGACAACGCTCAACTACTGACGCTTCAGAGAAGTCAAGAACCAGGGATAGGTTCAGATTTTTAAAACAGTTCCTTCCCAAGTGTGTTTTTAAGGACTCGGGCTTCCAAAATGCATGCTGTCCCCTTGAACTGACTCTCCTGGAAATAGTCAAAGAAACCCTGATGAGCTTATTTCCTGTGCTTTGTAAAGCATTTCAGCTCTGCACCTGCACTGGGAGCTCTGTCCCTGGACTCATAACCTCTCCTGGAAGTTTTTAATCCTCACGTAGAATGTAGGTGGGAGAGCGTCCTGGCTCTATTCAAAGCCACTTTTAGGTCCAAAAGAGTGAGCATACAATGCCCACTCCGTTCTTACAGATTTGTTTGTGTTTGGGGGGATTTCTGTTTCATTTTGTTTTGTTTTCAGACTCTGATTTCCTTTTCATTTTATGTTGAGTTATCTACTTTCAAGTCACTTTCCTGAGCCAGCAAACATGAGCCAAGCTGGCCCGGAGCTGCCCTAACAGAGCAAAAGAGAGAGAGAATGAGTGTGTGTGTGTGTGTGTGTGTGTGTGTGTGTGTGTGTGTGTGTGTTCTGGGTGCTTGATGCTCACCCTCACCATCATCCTCCCCAGGAGAAAGAATTTTCTTGTCCTCCAAGGAGACTTTCCACAAGGTGCTGTGAAACGGAGGAAAAACCTCTGGTCTCTGGAGGCCTGGATTCCAGCACCAGCACTGCCACAGCTGGCTGTGTGATCGCGGTCCAGTCACCTTCCGTCTCTGTGTCTGAGATCTCATTGGTTAAATGAAGACACAGGATTAGCTCATATAAGAAGAAGTCTGACTCTTTCACGGTCAGCAGTTGGAAGTGACAGCTTTTAACCTCACTCTTCCCTCTTCCCTTCTGCCCCACATCTGGAAAAGCTGTAAAGAAAGCCCAGATGTTGCCAGAGTTTCAAGTCATTCAAGTGTCTGTCAGCACAAGGGAACCCTCGCCGCGGTCCCATCCACGAACGGCGGTAAAACCCCAAGCCAGTCCCCTAGCGCTCGGCTCATAGGCTATTTTTGGAACCGCCCAGGACTTATCCTTCTCTCCTCAGAAAGTAAACCTTTCCTTCCTGGTATGTGACATAATCAGTCTGAACATCTGAACCACATTTGGGCTTGAAACCCATCCAGTTTCTACAGGGTGGTCACGACACACAAAAAGTCTCTGAGATCTTTGTCCCAAGGCGGCACTGTCCGGGAGGCGTGAAAAGAGAGCCACTCATGGAAACCTAAAGCTTCTCCCAGCTACCTTAAAAAAAAATAAAAGATAGACGTCAAATTAACCTTAATTATATACTTTATTTAGCCCAATATAACCAAAATTTGTTCAACATGCAATCAACAAGAAAGTATTAAGGAGATATTTTAACATTAACTTTTTCCATCCATACAGAAGTCTTCAAAATCTGGTGAGTATTTCGTGTACATTATAATTTGGACAAGCCACATTTTAAGCCCTCAGAACTCATATGCGGCTAGGGCAACAGTTTTGAACAGTTCAGTTATAAGAGATTGCAGTGAAGGCCTTAGATTCCTGAAACTATGTTTTTTTGTTTTGTTTTGGTTTGGTTTTTGGTTTTTTGTCTCTTTGGGGCCCACGCCCACTGCATATGGTGGTTCCCAAGCTAGGGGTCAAATCAGAGCTGTAGCCGCCAACCTATGCCAGACCCACAGCAACGTGGGATCCGAGCCATGTCTGCAGCCTTCACCACAGCTCACAGCAATGCCAGATCCTTTACCCAATGAGCGAGGCCAGGGAACGAACCCAGGTCCTCATGGACGCTAGTTGGGTTCATTAATCGCTGAGCCATGATGAGAACTCCTATTATTTATTTATAAGAAGTAGTGCCATATTCATTCAAAACTAAGATGCCATCACTTACAAGATAGGTTCTTATTTTATACACCATAAAATTGTAATTATAAATACCACAACTTATCAAATTTAAAATTCAGAGATATTAAATTGTGAAAAATTGTGTATCTTAGAATCGAGTTTTTTAAATATATCTATACATTATATATAACGTATAAATGTTATAAAATAGAAATAATATAATACATATAAAATATATACATGCTAGTTTCCCTGACATCCAGGAAAGCTGTGGGATGAGAAAATCAATGTCTTTGGTGCTATTACCCATTTCTAACAAGATTCTTTCTCTCCCCTTTGACCCTCTCCACTTAATTCCCACCAATCCTTGCTTTAATTATCATTAAGTGATGAGTGAGTGCTCATGGATAAGCACTCATTGTATGATAGGAATCCTTTATGTGACACTTGTATTTTCAAGAGGACATCTGAAATGAGACATTTATTGAGCCCTGTGTTGCACAATGAGTTCATCTAATCCTTCTAGCAATCCTGTGAGTTAAGCATTATTTTCATTTCCATAGGCAAAAAAAAAAAAAAGCAGACTCAGAGAGGTTAAGCATATTACTCAAGGTCCAACAGTATCTAAATGGCAAGTTGGGCTTTCAAACCTCGATCTGTCTAATTTAATAGCTCACCTATTTTCTCTAGAAACAAAACAGGAGATGGAAAAGTGGGATGACAGGTAGGGTCCCAGAAGGCGATGTCTTATACACACCCCTTCTTAACAAGCCCCCCTCACTCCTTCAGAGGGGAGGCTGGAACTGTCCATGAGTCCTCCGTCAGAATCACCACCAGTTGCCAGCCCTGGCCACTGCCTTGGGCCATCTGTGGTGATTCAGCAGTTTTCCTTTGTCAAACCTCAAGAAACACTTGAAACCAAAAATCCCCTTTAAAAAAACGCACCATCCTGAGCTCCAGGGAAATGCCTCAGTGAGCAGATGCAAATGCACACACACAACGGGAAAGCAGTGCCCCGTGCATTTTCAGAGGTGAGACTCTGCACCAGTTGAGTGGCCGTGACCCATCACTCAGCACACCGTGGCTATACAGCTGCCGTTCTCAGTAGCCCGGCAGCCAGCGCTGGGCAGATGCAACTTGTTTTTCTTCTCAACATTTGACAGCAGCAGCCCAAAGAGTGAAGGACTTCAGGTCTGAAGGCTGCCTGGCAAGCCAGCCAGATTAGATTCCATCCTGGCTCAGGAGCTGAAATGTGAGAAGGGGGTATTCTCTGGAATAACCAAGGTCAAGGCAGTGCGGGGCATAAGCAATGCTTCCAAAATCGCAGGCAAAGGGCCCTTCAACCACACTTCCCATGGCTCAGCAGGTTAAGAGCCTGACTAGTGTCCATGAGGTTGCGGGTTCAATCCCTGGCCTTGCTCAGTGGGTTAAGGATCCGGCGTTGCCTCAAGCTGAGGGTGCAGATCGTAGATGCAGCTTGGATCTGGCATTGCTGTGGCTGTGGCATAGGCCTCAGCTGCAGCTCAGATTCGACCCCTAACCTAGGAACTTCAACTGGCCGCAAGCATGGCCCTAAAAAGACAAAAAAAAAAAAAGATCAAGGCTCTCAGCTGGAAGTGTGGGGAGGGATCAAAAATATACTTCAGCACTATTTATCATTGACAAGCTGTGGATATCAGGGAGAAAGCATCAAGAGCAGTTGGAGAACTTAACAGAGAAATAAGTGCAAAAACGTGGCCCCGGATCTGTCATGCATAGAGATTAGAAGCGGACCATCTTACAAGAGAATTTTTTTCTGCTCACTTTGAGCTGGGAGTCAAAATATTTTCATACATTAATCTTTCTTGGACACCACGAGAAATTTAAAAATATTTTACAGATGCCTGGCCTGCGGGTCTCTACAAAAATCCATATTGAGTTGTTTTTGTCATTATTCTCCAATTTCTGTGTCTTTGGGATACTTAAAAGGAGAACTGCTGCTCTAAACAAGTCCCATCACAAGCCAGGCTCTCACACATTCCAGTGCATGACGCTGGGGTGGACACAAGGTGCCCTGTGTCACATCTACCCACTTTGCACAGCTGGGCGACCTGAGAGGCGGACAGCAGGGGAGGGGAGCGTGCTGGCACTTGGCCACCTCCATCTGACACACTTCAAGAGCCCTGGCTGCCCAAGGGTCGGAACAGAGCCAGTGGGGTACTTTCCATGGATCCCCCTGTCACGCCAGCCACACAGCTCTCCTCCGTGGGGAGGGGCAGTACCCAGGAGAGAGCCGGTTCCGAGAGCCTGAGGGGTGAGCCTTCAGACTAGCACGTGGCAGAGCGAGTCTTACCCATTTACTCCCAATGGATGGAAATGGGAGGAGGGAACAGCCTTCATTTTTCTACAGTCTTTAGACCAGAATCAAAGTTCACTCACGCTCACTTCCTCTCCCTAACCTGAATGCTATTAATTAAGAATAAAGATAATAGCTACCACTACAGATTGCTTGTAGCGCACCAGGCCCAGTGCTAAGCATTTTGCCTACCTCATCTTATTTTATAATCTTGATCAAACTTGCCACTAATTGAGATGATCTTGTTCACTTACTTGTTGATTATCTGTGTCCCTCACACAAATCTAGCCACCCAGAGGGTGGAAGCTTATCTCTCTCACCAGAGCTGAGAATGGCGCCTGGCACACAGCAGGCACTCAACAAGTCCTTACTGTGTGAATGATTTTATTTTCATAAGAATTCAGCCATGAAAATCTTTTTTTATCCTAAGAAAACACAATCAGAACAACTCAGAGTTTCACAGCTAATAAGCGGCAGAACCAAAATTTGGATCTAGATCTTTAGGACCAAAGCCTACGCTCTGAAATATCAAAGACAGGAACCTTTGACTGAAGTTCTCAGAAAGCCCAAGACAAACAGCCTTAAACAATGAGAAAAGTGTTAACGTAACAAGTATGAAAGTGGGAGTTCCCGTTGTGGCCCAAAGGTAACGAGCAACCCTGACTAGTATCCATGAGGATCCCTGGCCTTGCTCAGTGGGTTAAGGATCCAGCATCACTGTGAACCGCGGTGCATGTCGCAGAAGCAGCCTGGATCCCAAGTTGCTGTGGCCGTGGTGCAGCGTTTGCTCTAGCTTAGCCATCTGTAAAATGGAGCTAGCCATCCACAGAGGAACAGGACCTTGTGACTCCTTTTCTCTATTTACAACAGACTGTAAGGTCCTTGGAGGCTGTGCTGTTTAAATGCAAAACATTGCGACTATCATTTCATTATTTGAAAAACTAAACAGCACAAGGAGGCTTCTGTGACCATGTTGCTAGGTTACTGACAGACCTGCCTGTCTGCCCTGAAATGTTGAGACTCGCGGCAGCTTTGCACCAGGGCAGCCCTTCTCAGGCTGAGATGAAGGTGGGAGAGAGAGGTGGTTGACCTAGAGTCAAATTGCTGTGGACATCATGGGGACGAGAGGGCATTTAGGTACCGAGTACCACAGCAGCGTCTAGTGGTCTTTGAATCTAACAGCTCGGCTCGTACTGTCCATGCTAGAGAAGGCTCGACATCCAATGCATAGGCTTAATCCTGACAAAAGTTGAGATCGCTTTTCTGAAGGAGTCAGGTCCGTATGCACTTCATTATTCTAGAGAGTAAGAGATGAGATAACTAAATGTAACAATAATACCTGGAATATCTTTCATGGGCTCAAGGCATGGCATTGCCTCTTTGGCACATTTTTCCGCATTTGGTAAAGGGAGGAGAAAAAAACATATGCCATTAAGATGAACCATTAAAAACATCCTTTCCGGGGCGGAGCAATCTCCTATTGGCTGTTCTAAGGTGGAAGCTACCGGAAATGTCTAAAGGAACACAACACAATTTCTCCCAGGCGTGACATTTAGATACAGTGACGAGAACTTACACACACACACACACACACACACACACACACACACACACACACACACGAAGGAGCTCTCACCCAGCGTACATCCAGGTGAATGGGGCTATTTACTGAATATACTCTACTGCTAAAGAGAACTTTCCCAGCAGCTTTATCCTGGGGAGTCTTTGTCTCCTTAATAATGATTTCAGCCTGGCAGCAGCACCCCGTCTCTCAAAAAACCCGGGGATATTTTCACCCTGGCCATGTAGCCGTGGAGCGTAATTTTAGAAAATTCTGAAATGATCTCATCAATGGGGATGTGAGATTCAGTATTCCTCTGCAGCCCTCTACCCATCTGTTTCCTTCTAGAGCAACATGGGAGAAAAAAAAAAAAAGAAGGAAACGGATAAAGTTGTTACAAATGAAGAGGGGAGGAGGAAAAGACAGAGGAAGAGAGTGAGAAAGTAAAACGGAGACAGACGGATATCAAGATGTTGGCGATTTCTGCCTGGACACGGCAAGCAGGGTGTGGAGATGAATCTTCCTCGGAAATTCACTCATTTTTGTCATCACGGATGTACTGGGCACCAGCTCTGTGCCGGGCCTCTTTCAGGTGCCGGGGAAGAAGCAGCAAAGCCCTGACGGGGATGTCCAGTCCAGCCAGAGCAACCAATAAGCACACGAGTAAATGCATTGACAGACGGCCCTGGGCACCCAGGGAAGAAAAATCCGCAGGATTCCAGCATCCTATACAACTGGGAGAGCTGACTTAGACTGGCAGGTTGTGCAAGGCCAGCCTCAGTTGGTGACATTTGCTCTGGAGAAACACTGGGAACCTGTGGAAGACCGCATTCTTTTTCTCTTTCCTCTTTTTTTTTTTTTCTGTCCTTTTAGGGCAGCACCCAAGATATATGGAAGCTCCCAGGCTAGGGGTCGAATCGGAACTGTAGCTGCCAGCCTGCGCCACAGCCACACGGGATCCGAGCTGCATCTGTGACCTACACCACAGCTCACAGTAACATCGGATCCTTAACCCACTGAGCGTGGCCAGGGATAAAAACCTGGGTCCTCATGAATATTAGTCGGGTTCGTTACCGCTGAGCCACGATGGGAACTCCCCGGAAGACCGCATTCTGCTGGCAGCTCAGCATCAGGACCTGACCCCAGAGGCAAGTTCAAGAGGAAGAGGAGCTGGTCTGCTGCCATCACTGATTCTGGACTCGGGAGCTGCAACCTGGCGGCCGGCTCTGCCCTCCCTCCCTCGCCCAGGGCCCCAGGGAAAGCAAGGGTTCTGTTTGCGGGATGGTTTGTAAACTCTCCCTCTTTCGTGGGTCTAGCATGAAGTCAATGAGGTGTGTCTGTTTGGTTTTATCATTTGCCATATTATCCTCTCTTTTGATCCTTGTCACTTTTCATAGCATTTTCATCACTCTTTTATCCACATGAAACGCCCCCCTCCCTTGGTGTGTAATTAAACGCTTCCCCAGAATCCAGTTGTGAAGGAGGCTTCACTGAAAGCTATGCCCCACGAGGAAACAGGACAGGCTCTCAGTGTGTACAGACAGGATGAATGTATTCTTTTTAAAAAAGCAAAAAGGGAAAGAAAAAGGAGGTTCTGGGGCTGGAAGAAAACCTTTCTTTCTCTTGATATTGAAAGAGTTCCTTCAGGGGATTCATCTCACAGAAACCTCCACCAGGACTATATTAATTAGCCACAAATCAAGCTAGATTTATAGAAAACTTGTGGGGAAAACCTAACACTGTCTCTCCATCCCTTAAATCACGTTTCTTTTTTTTTTTTTTTTTTTGTCTCTTTGCCTTTATCTAGGGCCGCACCCGCGGCATATGGAGGTTCCCAGGCTAGGGGTCTAACAGGAGCTGTAGCCGCCGGCCTTCGCCACATCCACAGCAACGCGGGATCCGAGCCGCGTCTGCGACCTACACCACAGCTCACGGCAACGCCGGATCCTCAACCCACTGAGCAAGGCCAGGGATCGAACCCGCAACCTCATGGTTCTTAGTCAGATTCGTTAACCACTGAGCCACAAAGGGAACTCCTAAATCATGTTTCTTAAGGCAGCATGGCCACAACCTGTCCAGGTAGCCTGGACAAAGATGAGAGGCGACATTCACGAGAACTGGCTGCACTTATTCATAGTCACAGCTGCCATCCTGCAATAAACATTCTATATGCAAATGGCCTCAAGTGACTCTCCAGAAATTGACTAGTTTCTTACTCTGTAGCTTAACACGAAAAGAAATTGAAAACATTTTTATGGCTTATGTCCATAATACATTCCTTCAGTATGTGCTATGTTTTCATCTGCCAATATATTAAGCTCTTCTTCTAGTGCTTGCATATGAATCACCAATTCTTCTTCTTTTCTGTTGTTGTTGATAATGGGGGGGGAATGGGGGGAGAACTTTCTGAAATATCCAACTAAATGAGAGCTATTAATGGCCATCATCAAACTGAGTTCAAGCCTCCATTGTTCTTGAAACTGAATTGTTTTCAAAAGCAACAGGAAAAGTTGTGCGAATTTAAATGTAGAAATTAAGCCTCATGTTTCTGGGATGAAGGAAAGTCTTGGGTGGACTTGAAGCTTTGATCTGAGTTACTTTGTCCTGGCCGTAAAACTTCGCCACTTCATTGCCAAAGAATGTCTAGTGAAGCTTTATAATCCAGTTAATGAAATCAAGCAAAGCCACTGTCCTTCGTGTTTTCTTTTTAATGGAGAGATGAAGATGATTGTGTTTTTTGTTTTGAGGGTTCCGAGGGGGTATTAAATGCTTGGTCACGCTCTCAGAAGCCTCATTTTCCTCCTTATCCCATTGCTCTTAAGAAGAGTTTGGCAGGGACCTTCAAAGCAGCTCCTTTTTCTTTGTTTTGCTTCCCTGGAGCTTTGCAAAATAGTAACGGTACCCACGGCCCATGCCTTCGACAGGAGCCCCATCTCCTCCTACTGAGAGCTCACATCTCACCCCGCTTTGGAACAGCAACAATGGCATGGTGGGGTGGTTTGAAAAATTTTTTTATCACAGCACTGAAAATTAGAAGATGGAAGAAATGAAACTAATTCCACAGTGTGCCCAGTTCTTCTGTTTCTTACTGACTTTCATCTAAGGAGCAGTGGGCGGATGTGTTCCGTTGAAGTTCCGCGCAGGCTTGCGAGGACGCTGCACTGAGCAAGTGACATTCTCCTCCTGTGAGGGACCAGTGGCTATACAAATTTTGCATCATGACTGATGGAATCACAGGCTGCTGTTGCTGGAGGGATCTTAAAGAAGTCTGCATCAAGCCATCCTCATTTTACAGGTGAAAACACTGAGCCCCAAAGACACTTGTCGTCCAAGTTCATCCAGCCAGTTGGTGGCAGAGTTGGAGCAAAGAACCCAAGTTTCCTGATTTCTAGTCTAGGACTGCTTAGGTGAAAACATATTTCTGCATGATTTTATGGGTTTATCAAAATATCAAATTACAGGGAGATCCCTGATGACCTAACAGTTAAGGATTTGTCATTGTCATTGCTATGGCTTGGGTTTGATCCCTGGCCCAGGAACTTCTGCATGCTGAGGGCACAGCCAAAAACAAAACAAGAAAAGACATTATATTGCAGATATTTCACTGACTATAGAACAAGTTAGCTACCTGAATAAATGAGAAGGTGAATCATGTTGGGAAAAGAAGCCTGGGTAATATGAAGATGCTACTTGTCTTCAGATTAATTTATAGGCTTGAAACATTAAATTCAGTAGACTAGGGATAAGAAAGAGTGTGATTAAATTATTCTGAAGTTCAGATGAAATCATAAGTAGGTGAGAATTGCTTTTAAATATTTGGAAAAGGCAAGTCATTGGGATTTTCACTACCACTTATAAGAATATACTAGAAAAATACAATAATTGGAAAAGTGTAGTACTGCTTCAGTAAGCAGATACAGTGATAGGAAAGAAGTGATATCAATGAAATAGATCCAAATGCATTAATTAGTAAGTTTAAAAATAACATTTCTATTTGGTGGATAAATATTACTCAGTGGAGAGTACTGGTGCAGTTGGTCATCTGTCTGGCAAAACAATAAAGTTAGATCTCTGTATCACACTTGCACAAAGGTAAATTCCAGATGGTGTAAAAATTTAAACTTCAAAAGTGCCAAAGCAAATCAACTCATAAGAGAAAGGAGTCACGCAAAAATTTTAAATTTCTTTATTTAAAAGAAATCCTAAACAAAACTAAAAAGAAAGTCAGAGACTAAAAAAAATTATTTAAATACATATATGTATATACACACACACACATATATATATACAATTTATAATATATACAAGAATTCTTAGTCCATAAAAGTCTTACAAATAAAATAATAAAAGAGGGGCACACTAACACCAAGAGAGGCAAAAAGATCTGAACAGAAAAAAATTACAAAAGACGAACTGCAAATAGGACAGATAGATACACATTTAACCTCACTGAGTCAAAATACACAAAAGAAAAAACATCGAAAAACATTTCCTCCGAGCATGCCAATAGAAAACATTTTTTCCCCATTTTCTTTTTTTTTAAAGATGATATCAAGTATAGATCCTAGTTCGTTTCAAAAGGGAATTCTTACACACTAACAAAAAATGTATTCATTGATAAAATCTCAACAAATGGACAATTTTCCAGTATGTATCAAAAGCTTTAAAATGTGTTGAAACACTTTGACCTATATCTGCCATCTTAAGAATTAACCCAAGGAGCTAAGAGATGGAGGGTGGAGCTTTATGAATGAGGCTGTCTCTCACAGTATGACTCATAATAGAAAAACTTTAGAAAAATTCCCCAAATCAAAGTATAGAATAGTCGAACTGTACTATAGCCACGTGAAAAATATAATGTGACATCAAAGACCATGTTTTGAAGAATATTTAAAGACATGAGCTATAAATTTTTCTAAAGTCAAGTAAAAACACTATACATTGTATGCTACCTCTTTCTTCTCAAAAAAAAATTGGAAACACATGTAATGAAATCTTAACCTCTTTCTGGGTGGTAGAATATTAAGCGGTATTTGCTATTTTAAATTCTGAATGTATAAATTTTCACAATGATCATCTTCACAAAAGTAAGAAATGTTATTAGTAAAATAATACAGAATATCAGGTTAGGAAGAGGTCAGAGCTGGTCCAGGGTAACAAGCTCAGCTCCTTTTCTAGACAATATAGATTCAAACAATTGCTCTATATTCTGAGTCCTGGAAGTCTTCCGTGCTGCTAATGGTCATGGCTGGGTAATGAATGACCTTGCAGGTCACCGGGGGCTGGAGGAGATGATTCTGAAGCTGAGTTTTGAGAGGAGGAGAAAAAAAAAAAAAGCTCACCACCATTAAAAATCCTCTAAATTGGAAGCAGACAAGATGTTCTTCAATAGGTGAATGTATAAACAAACTGTGGAACATCCTGACAAGGAATATTACTCAGCCCTAAAAAGAAATGAGCTCTCAAGCCATGAAAAGACATGGAGGGACCTTAAATGCATATTACTAAGTGAAAGAAGCCAGTCTTAAAAGGCTACATACGATATGATGCCAATGATATGACATTTTGAAAAATCCCAAACCAAAGAGACAATATAAAGATCAGGGGTTGCCAGGTGTTGGAGGGAGGCAGTAATAAAAAGTGGAGCACAGAGGATTTTTTAGGGCAATGAAAATGCTAAGCATCTAGAATAATAGATACGTGTCATTATACATTTGTCCAAACACATCAACTATACATCAGAAAGACTGAACCAAGGAGTTTTTGTTGTGGCTCAGCAAGTTAAGAACCCAACATAGTGTCCCTGGCCTTGCTCAGTGGATTAAGGATCCTGCATTGCCACAAGCTACAGTATAGGTCTCAGATACAGCTTGGATCTGGTGTTGCTGTGGCTGTTGCATAGGCCTGCAGCTGCAGCTCCAATTCAACGCCTAGCCTGCGAAATTCCATATGCTGCAGGTGCAGCCCTAAAAAGAAAAAGAGAGAGAGAGAGAGAAAGAGTTAGCCATAATGTAAACTATGGACTGTGGATGATAATGTTCACGAGTTGTAACAAATGTGCCACTCCGGTGCGGGATGTGAATAGTGGGGGATATGCCTCATATGTGGAGAGAGGCTGTGTACAGGAAGTCTCTATAACTTCCCCTCAATTTTGCCATGAACCTTAAACTGCTATACAATTTTTCTTTAAAACAAACAAACAAAACACCTCTAGGGCTCCCTTGTATACAAACAGCCACATTAAAAACTAACCCATGGCAGAACCCCACCTTAAAACAGACTCCCCATCTTCACATCTATCCCTCAAGCCACCCGTTGATTCTTTGTAACACCTTTTCCCCTGAAAAGCCTTCCCATAGTACTCCCTTTATTCTGGTTTCACTTGGATAAAAATACAAAGGGTTACATATGCAGGCAGCCAATGTGATCTGCCCCTGAAGTATGAATAGCTCAGACCATCTTTTGAAAGGGAAGGATGGTGAGATATTTTCTAGAAACAGATCTGCTCAACAGATCTACCCAGCTCCGAAAGAAGCTTCCTCTAGTGGCTCATAGTAGAAAATCTAGCCCTTCTAGTATAAATAGGAACAAGCAGCCAAGGCTCAGCAAACAGCTGAGGAAATGAAGGACATGAAAGAAACTCTAAGGTAAACAGAGTAACTGATTACCAAGGATGCAGGGACAGATTCAGAAAGACACCATATTCATCAAAATCGAATAGGACATTTGAACATGTGCAAAGAAAATGACAACCTTTTGGAAATTAAATACATAATTGTCAAAAGGAAAACCGTGGAAGGGCTAGAAGACAAAGAAAGATTGTAGATTGAAAGGAACAAAAAAGGAGGAATTTTAAAAAGGAGAAAAACTTAAGCAATATGGTTCATCTAACTTCCTTCTGAGAGTTCCAACACCAGTCCAACAGGAGTTCCAGGAGGAGAGGAAGAGAAAAAAAGTGGGAGGAAAGAAACCATCCAATATGTCATGTAAGAAAATTTCCTAGAGCAGAAGCAAGCACGAGTCCGGGATGTACCAATTACTGAACAAAAAAGACCCATGCCTAAACGTATTCTTATGAAATTTTTTTTCTCTTTTTAGGGCCACACCTGCAGCAGCACATGGAAGTTCCCAGGCTAGGGGCTGAAGTGGAGCTGCAGCTGTCAGCCTACACCACAGCCACAGCAACACCAGATCTGAACCATATCTGGACCTATGCCGCAGCTCAGGGCAACCGGGGATCCTTAACCCACAGAGTGAGGCCAGGGATCAAACCCACATCCTCAGACACTTATGTCAGGTTCTTAACCTGCTGAGCCACAATGGGCACTCCTCTTATGAAAATCTGAAACAATCAAAGACAAAGAGAAGAACATAAAACTTCAGGGGTAGGGGGGGAATATCTGCAAAAGAACTAGCATCAGACTTCTCATCAACTAGACCAGATGCTGGAAGACAGTGGAGCAATTCCATCAAATTTCTGATAGATTATTTCCAACCTAAATTCTATAGCCAGCCAAACTGTCAATCAAGTGCGATGGCAATATAATGCAAGGACTTTTTAAACACACAACGACTTAGAAATTTTACTTTCCATTTACCCACTCCGAAAAACTTACTTGCCATTGCATGCCAGCAAAAAAAAAAAAAAAAACAATAAAAGAAAGAGGAAGACATGAACCAAAACAGAAGTAAGCACAATAAAGTAAAATGTCAGGATGTCAGCTATGCAGCAGTACTAAACCTGAAAGTTTACACTGAAACAGGAAGTCAGAAACCCCACCACAAAAGACCTTCAATTTAGAAAAAATAGATTTACTTCATTAACCGTGTAATTAAGAAGTTTGATATGCATACTAATTGCATAAAGACATCACCATATGATTAAAATCTCAGTCTCCAAATTAGACAGCTTGGTTCAAATTACAAACTATGTGTGTGACCTTGAGCAATTATTTAAATTCTCTTTGGTTCAGTTTTCTTGTTTGAAAAAATGGGTATAAAAATAATTTCTACTTCACTGGGTCATTGTGGGTATTCAATGAAATAATACATGCAAAATATTTAGTGCCTGGCCCTCAGTAACTTCTCTAAAAAGATTTGTTTATTTTTATATTTTACTTTTTAAGATTTTTATTTTTTCTATTATAGTTGATTTACAACATTCTTTCAATTTCTGCTGTACAGCAAAGTGACTCATCACATATATATATATGTACATTCTTTTTCTCACATTATCCTCCATCATGTGACTAGATATAGTTGCTTGTGCTATATAGCAGGATTTCATTGCTTATCTGCTCCAAATGCAATAGTTTGCATACACTAACCCCAAACTCCCAGTCCATCCCACTCTCCCTCTCTCCCCCTTGGTGACAAGTCTGCTCCCCACAACCAAGAATTTGTTTCTTTTCCATAGATAGGTTCATTTGTGCTAAATATTAGATTCTAGATATAAGTGATATCATACGGTGTTTGTCTTTCTCTTTCTGACTTACTTCAGTTGGTATGAGAGCCTCTAGTTCCATTCAGGTTGCTACAAATGGCATGATTTTGTTTTTAAAAAGATTTATTTTTATTGTTGTAATTTTTATATCAACAAGAAAAAAAGGCAATTAGAGATTTTGGAAAAGACAAGACAAAGCTGTCAAGAAACGTCATATGTCAAAACAAATTAAACTGCAGCATAATTTTAGCAAATAAAGGAACAGAACAGAAAACAGAATTGATATGACCTTGAAGATTGGATTTTTCTCTTTTGAGTGCCTTGGGTTTGGGTGATTTAGGATTATTTTTCCTTCTCTACAAGTCTAATCAAACTGATTGGTTCTATCTACACTGAATAATATTTACATAATCATAATTTCCAATTGCCATTTAATGGTATTCGATTTTAAGGAACTAACCAATAGCCAAAGCACAGAAGATGTAATTACAGTTACAGATCAGAATACAAATGTAACAAGCCTTGATCTTGGAAAAGTAACGACTGAGAGCAGAAGGGCCAGAGACAGGGAAGGAAGTGTCTGTGTCTATTTTGTCCTCTCCCTTATTGGGTAGACAAGAAATAGTGGTTTTTGTGTACCATATGTGGCTATAAAAGTAACCAAGAGAAGACATTTTAAACAAGAAGGTAACTTTTGAAAACGGACAAAGAAGAGAACTGACGTTAACTTACTTAATTCTACAAGCTCCAAAACCAATTTACTTCTTGGGAGCATGATCCAGACAGAGAGGTCCTGAGTACAGGCAGGAGGATAATTTTACTGATTTTATTGCCTTGATGCTATTTGAAAATTTTCTCATGTGCTTGAATTACTCGTATTAATTCAATAAATCGAAAAACACTTGACCAACCAATCAATACATATTTACAGATACAAGCTTTTTGCCATGCCTCGTCTATTTGCCAAGAATCGCAAAGTTCTTACCCTGAAAAAACTAACATTCTGATGAGGAAGATTGAGTAATTTGATTGGAATTTGATGAGTAAGCAAATTTTAGATACTAATTACAATGAAGACAATGAAGTGATGTGCTAGAAAGTCTAGAAGGGGGCCACGTGAAATCTCCTTTATCATAATCAGAGAAGGCCTCTGGGACGAGATGATTTGAAACCAGCTGTGGACAATGCTCTCATAGCAGCCATGAAGGTGTTTTGGGAAGTAACACATTCAAAGGTTTGAGACCAGAAGGAGCTTAGCATGTTCTCAGGCTGCTGAGACCAGCTGGTCTGAATGGGGTGAGTAAAAGAGAAGTAACAGGAGTTGAGTTCAGAAAGTTTGGCAGGAGCCTGTTAAGCCATGATTTACCATTTGATTTTGTTTTGTTTTTTGTCTTTTTTAGGGCTGCAGTCTCAACATATGGACGTTCACAGGCTAGGGGTCGAATCGGAGCTACAGCTGCCGGCCTCTGCCATAGCCATAGCAGTGCAGGATCCTAGCCACATCTGCAACCTACACCACAGCTCACAGCAACGTTGATCCTTAACCCACTGAGCGAGGCCAGGGATCAAACCCGCATCCTCATGGATACTAGTCAGGTTCATTAACCACTGAGCCACAGTTTTGTTCAATGGCAATGCAAAGTCATTAAAGGGTTTTAAATTGGAGAGTGAGATGGTCTGATATTCACCTTAATAAGGTGATTCTCGCTATAATTAGTCATTTGAACCAGGTAGTCTGATGAAGTTCGCTGTGATTTTAACTATACAGTGATGTCTTTACCCAATTAGTAATAAAGTTGTAACCATGAAAATGCAGGCAGAGTGGGAAGCTAAAAGATGTTATTGTGGGAGTTCCAGCTACGGCTCAATGGGTTAAGAACCCAAGGTAGTCTCCATGAGAATTTGGGTTCGATCCCTGGCCTCACTCAGTGGGTTAAGGATCCGGCATTGCCACAAGCTGTGTCATAGGTCACAGATGCGGCTCAGATCTGGCGTTGCTGTGGCTGTGGCCGGCAGCTACAGCTCCGATTAGACCCCTAGCCTGGGGATTTCCATATGCCACAGGTGCAACCCTAAAAAGACCAAAAAAAAAAAAAAAAGATGCTATTGTGGCTTGAACTAGGATGATATCAGTTGTAAAACAGTCAAATTCAGAATATTTGGAGCTAGAGTGGAAGGACTTAAAGGTGGGTGGATGGATGGATGGGGAAAATCAAGGACTCTGTGGGGACTGTGGGATTTTTGTCATGAGAAACAGAATGGATGGTGGTGGCCTTTGCTCCAGTGGGAAGCTGAGGAGCAGAAGTTTGGAGTGGGAGGAGGAAGTTAAACACATTGTTCTGCTTTAGCTGAGTTAATTTTGAAATGCCTATTAGACATTCAAGCGGAGTCATGAAGTAGGCAGCAGGATATACAAGCCCTAGCTAGAGATAGAAGTTAGGAGTCCTCAGAGGGTAGGTTGTGGTAAGGCCATGAGATTAGACGCACTCACCAACCAAGAAGAGAGTGCAGATAGAGAACCTAGAAAACACCCCCAGAGATGGAGAAGGTGGACAGACACAGGAATGAAGTGTTTAATGAAGTGAGAAAGGTGGCGGATGCCAAGCACAGGTGGAAGGGTTTGCCTTGGATAGGATCAGGGACTCTTTTTCCACTTCAACAGAAGAAAAGGCAAGGTGTACGAGTGCTGTTTCCTTAAGCTGATGGATATGAAGCTGGGGCAATGAGGTGCTTCTCGTCTGACTGTGTATATAAATTATAGTGAGGTGAAGTTATCCCTTGGGTTGGCTAGGGTGACAGACCGATGTTGGGGATTTAAGGAAGGAGGAGAGGTGGGATTTCAGGTGTCCTCCCGGGGGCTGGGAAGGTGAGCATCAGGAACCCGTTCTGAGATTGTCCTCAGGTCTTCAGAGACCATTTGAAACTCCTGGTAATAATATAAAAGTGAGAATAGTTAGAGAGTTGTGTGATCTCTCTCCAGAAACATTCAGTCTCTCAGATGCAGACATGGAGTCAGTTGATAGTTCAGTTTGGCCAGTTCATGAATATTGCCAGGCAAGGGCGAAGGGAAAGAAGATAAAGGAGGTACAAGAACTTTTTTTGCCTTTTTTTTTTGGTCTTTTTGCCTTATCTAGGGCCGCACCCACGGCATATGGAGGTTCCCAGGCTAGGGGTCTAACAGGAGCTGTAGCTGCCGGCCTTCTCCACAGCCACAGCAACGCGGGATCTGAGCCGCATCTGCAACCTTCACCACAGCTCACGGCAACGCAGGATCCTTAACCCACTGAGTAAGGCCAGGGATCGAACCCACAACCTCATGGTTCCTAGTCGGATTCGTTAACCACTGAGCCACGACGGAAACTCCCCGGTACAAGAACTTTCAAAGGAAAAATTGTAACACTGCGTCCCCTTTCCGCAAGCTCTTTTGCGGTGTAATCTTACCAGTCCCCACCAAGAGATACAATCTATTTCTCCTTCCTTTGGATTTGGGCTCACCATATATATATAGTTGTTTAAAATAACAAATGTTTATTACCTCTCAGTTCTGTTCTAACCCAGGATATTTTTTCATATATAAATTGCAATTAAGCCATATTTTGTTTCAACTAATAGAAGACAGCATAAGTCATACCATTTGACTTCTGCAGCCTCTAGCTTTGCTAATAAGAATACTCACTCTTGAGAGCCAACTGCTATGGACACCTGCAGTGCAGTACAAATGGAGAGAGAAGGCAGTCCCTGCCACCACCACCAAGGGTCCAGACATGGGACGGAAGCCATCAGGGCCACTCTGATCTCAGTCACCACCTGCCTACAACCTCATGAGAGATGCCAGCTGATGCCACGTGCAACAGAGGAACCGTCCAGTCAGGTCCTGCTGATATTTCCAGCATGCAGACTTGGGAGCAAATAAAATGCTTGCTGTTTTGAACCACTAAGCTTTGGGATGATTTGTTACAGGGCATTAAATCGCTGAATCAGGAAGTGCTCCTGCAGTTTGTCACTATCATCCACCAAAAGGAAATGTAGGACTTCAGGGGGTATGAACAGAAGTGAGATAATACAGAGTTGTTAGGATTTGAGGCTTCCGTGAAGCTGAAGAATTCTGAAGTGGGATTACTGCAACATAGGGCTGAAAAGGGGGAAGTGATGCCAGAGAAGGGAAAACCTGAAATCAATATTTGGAAGCAAAGACCACAGGCGTCGGTGATGGTGGTAGAACAGGGGAACCAAGGTGAATCAGGACCAGAATGGCCGGGATGTTGACTGGGTAATCCACAGAGATATTAAGGTTGCCAGGAAAGGAAACAGCTTAATACAGGATTTAAGTGCACTTGCTCTGAAGCCGAACTGTACTTCCAGCCCTGACTGTCACTAGCTGTGTGTGATATTAGGCAAAATATATTATTCTCTGCACCTCAGCTTACTACCTATAGAGTGAGTATGATAATAGCACTCACTCTATAGTATTACAGGAATTAAAATAATGTTTTAAGAGTACAGAGAAGAGTTCCAGGAGAAGAGAAAGGAGTTGCTAAATGCTCACTCTCATTGTCATGATCATCTGCAGTGAAGATAAAGACAACAAAGCAGGTGCTGGAGGCACCAAGGACTAAGGTCAGTGAATGACAGCAACAAGGTGGGGTAGCAGGTGGTAACATCTGATGATGTGCTTCAAAGGGACTCAGGTCTTTGAAGTTGGGAGCAAGAGCCATGATTAATTAGAAGCCATAAGGGAGGGTGAGGAAGAGACTTACCCTTTTTCCAGGCTTTAAGATCCATAGGGTATGAAATCAAAGTCTCTCCGCGAGAGGGCTGCGGAGGAAGTGGAGTCCTCAGGAAGAGCCAGGTTCCGGTTAGAGTGAGAAGGTAAAGGAAACATTCAGGGAAAAAAAAAAGATGAGAATTTATGTCACTTGTGCTGAGTGCTAAAAGCATCAAGATTAATTAGAAACCCACAGTCTCTGGGGGAGGACAGACAGACAGCTAGTTCTCAGACTGGAATGCAGATGCTATGACAAAGGTATGCACAGGCATCTATGGAAGCTAAGAGTCCCTGAATCTCCTGTAAAGACAAACCAGGAGCTCCAAAGGGCATAGTGGAAGGGTTTGGACAGATGCAAAGGCATGGAGGAACTGTCAGGTTTTAGGATGCTCAGAGCAGCATGAGGATAAGGGAACAGAGGAGGTTATCTGATGGGGATTAAGGATTAAGGCAAAATTATTCATGACCCACAGGGGAGTTGGTCCAAGACGTTGCTCTAGAAGAAATGTGGGAAGATCCAGAACCTGCTGGCCATCTTGTGGCTCCAAGCGGTGTAGGGGACTCGGGGATGGCAGAGAGAGCCTCAGAGCTATTCTGCTGGGAAATTCGGTTCCCACGAACATTTAAAAAGGTGCAGGGAGGGGAGTGAAAGTATTCTTCCCATCTCTCATTGGCTGGAAATGTGATGCATTCATGGAAGCCCAAAAGGTGGTCCGTTGACGATCCATTCATGGAAGCCCAAAGGGTGATTATCCCCTTCCAGGACCAAAGAGTCTAGGCCACATGATGCTGGGTGATTAAAGGGTACCAGGTGCTTGACATGTCCCATGGCAAAAGAGGGATCCTTCCTGGTCTGTACAGTGTGTCTTCGTCCACTGACACAGCTATAACAAAAACATCATCAGTAAGATAGCCCATAAATGGCAGAAGTTTATTTCTCAAAATTCTGGGGGTTGGGCTGTCCAAGATTAAGGCACCAGCAGATTTTCTGATGAGGCTCACCTCCTAGTTCATAGACAGCTGTCCTCTCACTGTGTCCTCATATGGCAAAAAGAGCAGGAAGCTCTCAGAGGTCTCTTTTATAAGGCCCCTAATTCGATTCATGAGGGCTCCACCCTCACGATCTAATCACCCTGGAGTCCCACCTCCTATGACCATCACATTGGGGGTTAGGTTTCAACCTATGAATGTTGGGGGTACACAGATCTTAAATCTACGGTGCAGTGCCTTACTGCAAATCAGGAAAAGACACTCCTGGCAGATGCAGCCTCCAAGGCACGTGGCTTGACCAGCACACAGAGCTTTATAGGAAAAAAAGCCTCTGCTTCCTTTGAGCAGACACAGCCCATAGCAAGGACACCAAGCCTGACATGGGCTCAGCCTGGTGCCCTATACTGATGCACAACCTGCACACAACATGTGATGGCACTGGCTAGAAGTGGACTAAACATCAACTGCACTGGGTTCTTGTATTGTTCCTAATTGTGCAACCTTGACTCAATCACTGTCCCTCTCTGAGCTCACATGCCAAATGAAAAATTGAACTGATTCCATTCATACATTTTTTAATGATGTAATGTGTCTGGCACTTGTGCTGAGTGCTAAAAGCATCAAGATGAATTAGAAACCCACAGTCTCTGGGGGAGGACAGACAGACAGCTAGTTCTCAGACTGGAATGCAGATGCTATGACAAAGGTATGCACAGGCATCTATGGAAGCTAAGAGTCCCTGAATCTCCTGTAAGACATATGACAAGATATGAGTAGAAATGAAGTATGTCACCTTGAGCAGAGGCCATGAAAAGCCCCCTTGCAATTCTCCATTGTGCCCCCATCTGGGACAATGTTCTGGGGGTGGCCTCATGTTGAGATGATGGTACAGTACAAGACCAAAAGCATCCTTGATCCCTGAGGAACCTCATAACAGATGGCTGCTGGGACCCACAATGGACTTCGTATAAGCGGTAATTAAGCTTAATCCATTAAGATTTTGGTGGTTCTATGTAATAATGACAAATCCTAGACTACCCTGACTCTGACTGATGCCGGAAAGAGATCATTAACAATGGATGATGCCTAAGTTGCTTTCCAAGATGGATGGGTCTGTCTGACTTGTTTGGCTGAACAGATATGCAAAACAGGGGCTAATGGTGGACTGTTCAGCATAACAGAAGAAGGCTGAACACACTGTCCCCATAGCTCTCAATCTCCTCACTCAGATTTTCTCCAGATAAACATGGTGCAAAACATTTAAATTTTATTCCTTTGGGGACCCCACCCTCCTACACTCTCAATTCATTTGAACTAGGGAGGGGGGGTGTACCTGGCCAATTGCAGTTCCACGTTTTCTTGGCCACAGCGATTGAGTCAGCAGTGGGCATATAGAGCAAGCTATGCCAGAGAAAGGAACCCAAGGAATCTTTCTGGAGAATCACTGGTGGGGGGAGGTTTCTTTCTTAAGGGGTGGTTATGGGAATGGATGTAAGGCTGGAGCTGGTAGGCTAACTCGCCATGGCATGGACAGGATCTTTCTGAAAATGAGGACAGCTCAGAGGATAGCAGGGTCAAGAAATGAAGGGAGGAGTTCCAATTGTGGCTCACTAGATTGAAAACCCCGACATAGGGTCCATGAGGATGTACTTCAATCCCTGGCCTCGATCAGTGTGTTAAAGATCGGGCATTGCTGCAAGCTGTGGGGGTAAGTCACAGATGTGGCTCAGATCCCGAGTTTCTGTGACTGTGGTGCAGGCTGGCAGCTGCAGCTCCAATTTGACCCTTAGTCCAGAAACTTCCATATGCCACAGGTGCGGCCATTAAGAAAAGAGACATGAAGAGAGACAGTGTCTGGATGATATGGTTTATCCTATCCAGGACACCCACATGTGACAGTGTCACCCTGATGTGGCACTGGAGCCACTGACCCTAACTTGTGGTCCTCGGTGCTGAGCATAAACTCTGGCACTGAGTTCATCACCTCCATCCTCAGGAATGGAAATGAGACCAAAAGCTCATGTGCTCTGGAAACCACCCATCCCCTAGCTTGCACACCCTCATTCACAGGAGACAAGAGGGGGGCCCCAGGGCTCTGTGTGTTCGCAGCAAGATCCTGCTCACCTCCCCACCCCAACCATCGCAGCCACAGCACCACCATGTGCAGTAGAGACCATTCGGATTGCTCCCATCACACTCCTCGTCCCTGCCCGGCAGCCTCTACAGATGCAGGACTCCAGGTTGTCCCTTATACCCCAGCTCTCACCCCAGACATCCTCTACTCCAGTTCTCCCCCCACCACCCCTCCCCAGCTCCTGAAACTTCCTCACTGTGTCCTCAGAGACTCACTGCATATCAGCAAACTCCCTCACTGCAATGTCTTTTCTGAACGTCCCGTCACCTCCCCACTCCAGCTGAAACCACCTGACCTCTGAAGACACTGCTTCCCCTTCAGCCCCCCACATGTTATAGGCGGTTTTCTCTCTCACCACCATCATATCACGGGGCCTGGAGGTGGACTAGGTAGCCCGCTTGCCCCCCACTGACACCTCACTTCTCTCTAAAAGCTCCCGGCTTTGTGTTGCCGGCCATCAGCCTAGGCGTCCACCACCCGTCCTGCTGCCATCATCTCGAGACCGACCCTCTCACTTGAACTCCCTCATTCTTTATCGCCCTTCACTACAAGTTCACGAACAAGCCCATACCTGTCTTCATACTACTCAATCTCAAGATCCGCACCAAGGAACCTTCCAATATTCTGGTTCCCAATTCCCCTTTCAAGGATCTTTACCTTCCCCCTCCACTGCGGACCTTCCTCAACTGCCCAGTCCTATGGTCACACACTAAGTCTTGTCAGTCTCAATAATTACACGCTCCCTGTAATCTCAGTTTCAATCTCCAACTGTCCATTCACCGATGACCACCTCTTTGCTCCTCCCCCTGGTACCCCAACGACAACAACCTTTTGACCCACCAGGATAATAGCATCTGTTGATCCTGCCGTGTTTCTTGCTCATCTTCTCACTTCCCTCCCTACACAGCTTAGAATCTATTCTTCAGCACTGCAACGGCTCCCTCACGCTTTCCTCCTTTCTTCTTTCTCATCTGGAAAAACCACAGCCCTAGTTCAAGTCCACCGTCTCTTTGATCCACACGTATACACTCGGCCGGTGGTGGCTGGCAAAAAAAATCATACAGCCAGGCTGACAGGTCCCGCCTTAAATTCAAGGCCATTATCTGTAGCCCTCCGTGCTGCCAGCACCTCTACTGCTTTCCTGAGTCCATTCACTCTCCCTGCCCCCTAGATTTCTCCCATCTCCTCTCTTACAAGCTCCAATATGACCTCCTCAGCCTCCCTCTTGGGTAATGACTTGGCTTTCAGTTTCTCCAAGAAGATAGATTCAATCAGAGAAGGCTTTACACGTGATCACACTGTCCCTGTGATCCTAGATTTTGTGCCTCCCTTCTCCCACATCCTCCAAGTCCAGCTTCTCCCACTGTACACAAGGTGTCCCCTCTCTTCCTGCCACTCAAACATATCACTCCAGCATTTACCCCCATCTTTTCCACATCATTTTTTCCTTTCTTTGCTAGATCCTTCATAGCTGCCTCGGAACCTGCCCTAATACCAAGGATCTTTTAAAAATAAATCCTTTAACTGTGCTCTCTATGCCATCCCCGAACTCCGCTTCACAGCAAAATTTCTCAGAGGAGTTCGGGCGGAGGGGAGGGTGTTTGGGTTTTTGTTGCTTTTTGTTCTTTTTTTTAGTTTTTCTCTCTCTCTCTCTTTTTTTTTTTTTTTTTTTAGTTTTTACCATCAGCCTCCAATTCTTCTTATTGCCGCCTCTCTCGAGCCAACTCCAATTAGGCCTTCAGCCTCTCTGCTTTACCAAAACTGCTTCTTTGCACTGAATGTGTACCTCTTCCTTGCTGTTGAATGCATGAGTCCCAGTTCTCATCTAACTGGATCTGTCGGCCTCATTTGTTTACAGAAGATCCACACCCTCTTCCTCGACACACGTTTGCACTTGGTTTCCAGGACACCACCCTCCGCTTGGTTCTTCTCTGTCTCCTGTGTTCGTGTCCATCTCGTGTCCCTGACTTGGTGCTCAGATCTCTGACCTCATCTCTTCTCTATTTATACTCATTCCCTGCTGGTTCGTGGTTTAAACTACAGTAAGAATCCCAGATCTGTGATCTCCAGCTCAGACCTCCACGCTGGACTCCAGACTTATGTGTACACCCACCTACTCAGTCTTGCCATTTGACTGTTTAATAGGCATCTCCGGAGTTCCCATTGTGGCTCAGTGGTTAACGAATCCGACTAGGAACCATGAGGTTGCGGGTTCGATCCCTGGCCTTGCTCAGTGGGTTAAGGTTCCGGCGTTGCCGTGAGCTGTGGTGAAGGTTGCAGACGCGGCTCGGATCCCGCGTGGCTGTGGCTGTGGCGAAGGCCGGCGGCTGCAGCTCCTGTTAGACCCCTAGCCTGGGAACCTCCATATGCCGCGGGTGCGGCCCTAGATAAGGCAAAAAGACAAAAAAAATAAAATAAAAAAGTAAAATAAAAATAGGCATCTCCAATTTAACTAGTCCAAAACCACACTGTAGGTAGGCTCTCTTCAGCCCCTCCCCAAAGTGCTCCTCCTGCCGTCTTCCCTATCTCAATATATGACATTGGCATCCTTGCAGTCTCCCAGGACAAACACCTTGACATCATCTTTGACTTCTCTCCTTTTTCCACATTCTGCATTCAAACCATCACCAAGTCCTACAGCCTCTGCCTTCAAATACTTCTCTTCACCTCTGTGGCCTCATCTGCCATCAGCTCTTGCTTAGATTGATACAATAGCTCCTAAAGGTACTTTCACTTTCTTCCCTTGTCCCCTTATGTTCCATACCTCGCACATTAGCTTTTTGAAATGTAAGGCCTTAGAGTTCCCACCGTGGCACAGTGGATTAAGGATCTTGCATTGCCGCAGCTGTGATATAGGTCTCAGCAGCAGCTCAGATTCACAGCCCAGGAATTTCTATGTGCCATGGGTGTGGCCAATAAAGAAAAACATAAAATAAAGTAAAATAAAATGTAAGACTTCAACACCATGGTATCTCCCGTTGCGCCAGAATTTGATAGGAGTCGAATAAGGAGTTGTCACTATTGTTGTGGTCGTCATAACTGATATCACCGCAGCAAACTGTGGTCAAGCATTCAGTTTTAAGAGTCCCCAGGAAAGCTTCCTGATCCAGTTCTAGAAGGCTCAGGGGCCAAACCCAATCCCCACGCTTGCCCTGTCCCAGAAGATCCTCAGCCAAACATCCTTCAGTGCACCTGCAAGACTCAGGCTCATGCACCCCCGCCCTCCCCGAGCCCTTTGTGTGGGAACACTTTGCTTGGAGAGAAAAACAGCTCACCTGTGTGACACCAATACCATCTTCTAGGACACCAGGGTGGTATTCTCTGCAACGAAAGTCATTTCCTAAATAGCCCTCTGGTGCCATGAAGAAGTGAAATCATTTTGCACAGGTCACAAATTTACTTCCAGAGAGCAGCTTCATCCCTGCCTGAACAGGACCAGATCTAATGGAAAAGTGAAGGACAGCGCTGAGGGTCCCTGTGACGGTGGTTCCTGACCGTCTTGGGCTTGAATAGGCTGGTTGAGGGAGAGAAACAGGAGAAGCAGTAAAGACTGTGAGAAAAGGAGTTCCCGTCGTGGCTCAGTGGTTAACGAATCTGACTAGGAACCATGAGGTCGCGGGTTCTTTCCCTGGTCTCACGCTCAGCGGGTTAAAGATCTGGCGTTGCTGTGGCTGTGGCGTAGGGTGGTGGCTAGAGTTCTGATTCGAGCCCTAGCCTGGGAACCTCTGTATGCCACGGGTGCAGCCCTAGAAAAGGCAAAAAGACAAAAAAAAAAAAAAAAGACTGAGAAAGTTGTTCTGTCTGTTACCATGGGGGCTGTTGACTTGTTCAGAGAGACCCAAAGATTGGGGGTGGGGAGTGATTGCTATGAGGAAGGGGCGGGGAGAGAGGACAGAGCCAGGGGCTCACCACCACAGTCAGAACTGGTTGTTCAAAATACACACACTACTATAGAACATAGATAAGTAACAAGGACCTACTGTATAGCACAGGAAAATCTATTCACAACTCGGGTCGCCTATATGGGAAAAGCATCTGGAAAAAAAGTGTATCTTTGTATACATTAAGTGAGCCACTCTGCTGTACACCTGAAACTAACACAACCTTGTAAGTCAACTGTAGTCCAATAATTTTTTTTAAAAAAATACAGTGAACTTAAACCTGTGTCGAGAGAGAAAGCAAGTCTTATGCAGGAGAAAAGAGAATAAAAATATTCTTAACCGTATTCTTAGAATGTGGTTGGGAATTCTAGCCCCCAGATGCAGACGAATCGGAGCATGAAGCGAGGAGCATGAAGCGATGATGAGGACTACAGAGCCTTTAACACACAACAAGCGTCCACCTCACATTCTCTCCCTCCACCCGCTCCGCTCTCGCGCTTCCATTTCTGTGTTTTAAAAAGATCTCCTTTTCACATATGTGTGCACATCCATAGCTGTTCTTCTCAGATAAGTAACAGCATTTCTCACCAGATCTGGATTTAGAATCTGCCCTTTTTGAGCATTTAGAAACTACCCTGAAATGTCAAACCCAGCGAGGCGATTTCAGGAGACGTCCACAGCACAGCACACGTGGGGAGGGGGAGTGAGGTTCACCACAGTACTTCCCAGACTTAGCAACTAGAGCTGACGAAGAGCAGGGAGAAATCCCACAGTGTTATCCCACGATGGGAAATGTCAGTTTCACAGATTATTAGAGACTTTAAAATGTGGATTTGGATGGTATAGGCAAAAAAAAAAAAAAATTTGTGTATCACTGTTTCACTTCTTGATCTTTTTTTTGTTTTTGCTTTTCTTCTAGAAATCTCCACTTTTGCTTGCCTTATAGAAATCTCAGAACCAACACTTCGATTTTAAGGAGCCAGACTGAAATTGTACAACACTGGTTCTATGGGATGTTAATAAGTATTTTGTGAAAAAATAATCTGTGGTCATTTTAACTTGGTAAATGCTGGGTTGAAAAAAAGTTAAGAAAGTGTCTTTCCTGAGGGATTTTTCAGGACCTTTAATATGTATGTTGTGAATCTCAAATACATGGATATAGCATGTGAGGTTCTCCAAACTTATTTGATTATAGAAACCTTTTCACAGGGAGCATCCTGTGGAGGCATTCATACAAGGAACATCTTAAGAAATGCCAGTTAGGAGTTTCCGTCGTGTGCAGCAGAAACGAATCCAACTAGGAACCATGAGGTGATGGGTTCGATCCCTGGCCTTGCTCAGTGGGTTAAGGATCCGGCGTTGCCGTGAGCTGTGGTGTAGGTCACAGATGTGGCTCAGATCTGACATTGTGGCTGTGGCATAGGCTGGCGGCTACAGCTCCGATTAGACCCCTGGCCTGGGAACCTCCATATACCCCAGGTGCAGCCCTAAAAAAAAGAAAGAAAAGAAATAAAGAAAAAGAAATGCCAATTAGATCCTGCTATATATAGCACTGGGAACTATATCTAGTCACTTATGATGAAGCATGATAATGTGAGAAAAAGAAATGTATATGTGTATTGTGACTGGATCACCTTGCTGTACAGTAGAAAATTGACAGAACACTGTAAACCAGCTATAATGGAAAAAAATCATTCAAAATGGGAAAAAAAATACAAAACAATCCTGAGATTTAAAAAAATGGCAATTAGATCTTTCCTTTTTATTGCCCTCCCCCAACATCAATAGATTGTCTTGTGGTAAAATTCTAATCAACAGTCTTTTTAAGGTGAGGACTTATCTGCTGGGCACTTTTGAAAGTCTTGGTTTTGAATGGTTGATAAACACTTCAATTCATGACATGGAAATCTGAACCCCAGTTTGTGGAATTATCATAAACTCAAATCCCCACTGAATTCAGACAGCCTGGAATAGTGGTTCAGGCCACAGGCTCTGGAGCCAGAGTTCCTGCTTTTGAATCCCAATTTTAATCCCATTTATTAGCTGTGCAGCCTTGTGTTGAATACTTAACCCCTCTGTGCCATACTTCTCAGCTGTCCCGTATACGTACATCATACATAATGAGGATGATCACAATAATAGTACCGACTGAGAGAAGTTGCTTGAAATTTAATGACTTAAAATTTTATAAAGTACTTCGAATGGTAAATACTAACTAGGCTTTCAAAAAGTACCATGTGGCCTATATGGTTTCAAGTTCTTTGGAACAAAGTGGTGCACATACCCTATGAACCAATGAGGTGAACCCCATTGCCTTTCCCTGTCTAAGAACTACCCCATTTTCAATGAGAAAAAGAAACAAGGGACACTCAAGTTAGAAATGTTAAAACGCTGATTGAAAAGTTACGTGATATTCAGATGTAGAATGAGAGATTATTCAGCTTGAGATATTTTAGAGAAAAATACAGGACATGCATTAAACGCGACTTGCCCTAAATCCAGCATGTCCTCGGGTCTGGGTACACTGCGATGCTGTAGGGGATGTGCACACACGTATAACGGGTCCTTTTGTATACACTGGGCAAGAACATCTTTTGAGATTTTTCTAGTTTTACCTTTTAAAATAGCACCCCAAAAAATTAAATACCTGAGAATAAACTTGGCCAAGGAGGTGAAAGACTTATATGCAGAGAACTACAAAGCATTAATCAAGGAGATCAAAGAAGATACAAAGAAATGGAAAGATATTCCATGCTCATGGGCCAGAAAAATTAATATTGTAAAAATGGCTATACTACCCAAAGCAATCTACAGATTCAGTGAAATCCCTATCAAATTACCCAAGACGTTCTTCACAGAACTAGAACAAACAATGCAAAATTTTATATGGAACCACAAGAGACCCAGAATCGCCAAAGCAATTCTAAAGAACAACCAAGCAGGAGGCATAACTCTCCCAGACTTCAGGCAATATCACAGGGTCACAGTAATCAAGACAGTGTGGTACTGGTACCAAAACAGACATACGGACCAATGGAACAGAATAGAGAACCCAGAAATAAACCCAGTTGCCTACAGTCAACTGACTTTTGACAAAGGAGGCAAGAACATAAAATAGGAAAAAGACAGTCTGTTCAATAAGCATTGCTGGGAAACCTGGACAGCTGCATGCAAATCTGTGAAACTAGAACACACTCTCACACCATGCACAAAAATAAACTCTAAATGGCTTAAAGACTTAACTATAAGACAAGACACCATTAAACTCCTGGAAGAAAACATTGGTAAAACATTCTCTGACATCAGCCTTACCAATCTTTTCTCAGGTCAGTCTCCCAAAGCAACAGAAATAAAAGCAAAGATAAACCAATGGGACCTAATCAAGCTGACAAGCTTTTGTACAGCAAAGGAAACCAAAGAGAAAACAAAAAGACAACTTACAGAATGGGAGAAAATAGTGTCAAATAATGCAACTGACAAGGGCTTAATCTCAAAAATATATAAACAACTTATGCAGCTCAACAGCAAAAAAAACCAACAACCCCATTGAAAAATGGACAAAGGACCTAAATAGACAGTTCTCCAAAGAAGAGATGCAGATGGCCAGCAAGCACATGAAAAAAGGCTCAACATCACTGATGATTAGAGAAATGCAAATCAAAACTACTATGAGATACCACCTCACACCAGTCAGAATGGCCATCGTTAACAAGTCCACAAACAGCAATTACTGGAGGGGGTGTGGAGAAAAGGGAACCCTCCTGCACTGTTGGTAGGAATGTAAGCTGGTACAACCACTATGGAAAACAGTATGGAGGTACCTTAGAAAACTATACATAGAACTACCATATGACCCAGCAATCCCACTCTTGGGCATATACCCGGACAAAACTTTCCTTGAAAAAGACACCTGCACACATATGTTCATTGCAGCATTATTCGCAATAGCCAAGACATGGAAACAACCCAAATGTCCATCGACAGATGATTGGATTAGGAAGATGTGGTATATAGACACAATGGAATACTACTCAGCCGTAAAAAAGAATAAAATAATGTCATTTGCAGCAACATGGATGGAATTACAGACCCTCATACTGAGTGAAGTAAGTCAGAAGGGGAAAGAAAGATACCATATGATATCACTAGTAACTGGAATCTAATATACTGCACAAATGAACCTTTATGCAGAAAAGAAAATCAAGGACTTAGAGAACAGACTTGTGGTTTCCAAAAGGGTAGGGGAGGGAGTGGGATGGTAGGGGAGTCTGGGGTTAATAGTTGTAGATTGTTGCCTCTGGGCTGGAAAAGCAAGGAGATCCTACTGCATAGCACTGGGAACTATGTGTAACCACTTGTGATGAATCCATATATGTATGTGTAACCCTGTCGCCACGCTGTACAGCTGGGTATAATGGAAAAAAAAATAATAAAAATTAAAAAAAAAAGATTTCCCTATTTTAAATTGCTAACCTGAAAAGATAACTATTTCTATGTCACAAAACCATAGCAGTGACACGAGGCTTTCATTAAGAAGCAGGTATTCGGTATATGTGCAGATTTAGTGTTGGGCATATCGATGACCATACACTGAGGAACCCGTGTCGCACCACAGGCCCCTCGTCCCCTTCCTCTGGCCTGTACCTCTGTGCCCTCTCTGCCCTTGGTTTGTCTCTTCCCCCATCAGCACAGATGCAAGACTCCACCTGAAAACAATCCTTCAAAATGCCACTGAGCACTCCAATCGCATAGCCTCATATTATTCCGGGCTGATTTCCACTTTCTTCAAAAAAAACTTTAAAGTCACAACTGAAACTCTTTCGGTCTCTCTACCTGTGATCTGGTAAAGGCACTTCACCTCATGCAAATCTAGTAAGCTGGAGCTCCAACCAGTAAACTCTCTTCAGATTTGTTATTGTTTGCAAAAGTGCGCTTGTATGTGTGTGTTGCGGTCGGTTGGCTGCCTCTCCCCCCAACCAACACCACCCCGGGTCCCTCTTGGCTCTTCTCTTTGTAGCTCTGAGCCCTGGGAGCCAACTTCTAGGGGCTGCATCAGCCAGGCTCCACTGTCAGCCGGCTCCTGGGTGGGTTTGGCCAAGGGAGACATCTTAAGGTGAGACAAGAGGAAATGGAGAACAGGCAGTTTATTTCTGGCTTCCTCCCTGACTCCAGCTTGTACTGGACTGAAATAAATCACTTTGGTTTTTTGGGTTTTTTTTTTTTTGCATTATAGCTGGTTTACAGATTTCTGTCAAATTTTCCAACTACATCACGTGGTGACCCGGTTACATGTACACATATGGATTTGTCACATGTGATTAGACATAGTTCCCTGTACTACACGGCTGGATCTCCTTGCTTTTCCATCACCGAAGCACTAGTTAACCCCACTCCCTCCCCCACCCCCTTGGCAACCACAAGTCTGTTCCCCAAGTTCGTGATTTTCTTTTCTGTTGAGAGGTTCATTTGTGCAGTATAATAGACTCTAGTTATAAGAGATATCATATGGCATCTGTCTTTCTCCTTCTGACTTGGACTGAAATAAAGCACTTTGTAATGCCCCAGGTCCATCTGTGCCCAGTGTAATAATGGCTGCGCTTGTTTATTTCCGGGGATCTCAACATTCCTGCTTGTCCCCTTAGCCCTGTGAGCAGCCTCTTCTTTGCAGTCTCTTGAACTATGTGAATGGGATTCTGCTTTTTGCTATGACCCTAACTGGTACAGAGCCCTACTAAACATATATTTTTATGTAAATGATCATTATTAATGAGACTGTTAAACAGAATTAGTATATTTTCATAGACATATAACGTCAAGGGTAAGAAAAATACAATTATTGTTTCTTCTCAGCTCTACCAACCTGATGAGCGAGTGATCTTCCAACAAGGAGTTAAGTCTGTTACAGACATGTTGACTCTTTCCAGAGCCATAAGGAACATTCATGATTCCTAGATGAGTTAAAGTTCCTCATGCATAGCACACACTTATAACCCAGAGACAGTTGTTTAGCAAAAATTAGAAATGCTTCAGAGTTCCCACTGTGGCACAGTGGGTTAAAAATCTGACTGCAGTGGCTCAGGTCAATATGGAGGTGTGGGTTCGATACCCGACCCAGCACAGTGGGTTCAAGGACCTAGTACTGCTGCAGCTGTGGCCGGGATTCAGTCCCTGGCCCGGGAACTGCCATATACTGTGTGTGTGGCCATTTAAAAAATTAGAAATGTTTCAAGTTGTATAAAGTAATGCTATTTTTTTAAAAAAGTAAGAAAGAAAAAGCTCATGTTGGAGTCCCCTTGTGGCTCAGCGATAAAAAACTCGGCTGGTATCTCTGAGGATTCAGGTTCGATCCCTGGCCTCACTCAGTGGGTTAAGGATCCAGTGTTGCCATGAGCTGTGGTGTAGGTTGCAGACTCGTCTCGGATCCTGCTTTGCCGTGGCTGTGGTGTAGGCCAGCAGCTGTAGCTCCAATTAAACCCCTAGCCTGGGAACTTCCATATGCTACAGGTGCAGCCCTATAAAGAAAAAGAAGAAAAAGCTCACGTTGAAATTTTTAATTTAGAGTCTCACAAAATTCATCAAGTTAAGCAAACACACGGATTTCTCCTTTGTCCTTGCTTCCTCTCTCCACCTGGAATTCTCCAGATCTCTTTATGACTGACTTTTCTCTGGTCATTTAGATCTCAACTTAATAGTCTTCTACCCCAGCACTCTGACTTAATCCTATACAAGACGTCTTTTACTATTTGGTTTTGAGGGTGGGGTTTTTGCTATTTATGTGTTTGTCTGTGTACCTTCTCCCCTACTAGGACATGAACTTCAAGAAAAACATACCACCCACATGACAGAAGACTGTTAAAAGCCAAATGCAAAGAGGAAAAAACTTGGAGAAATAAGCAAAACATTATAGCTACATAAAGGAGAAAAAGTTTTGCTTTAGGAGTTCCTGTCATGACTCAGTGGGTTAGGAACCTGACTAGTATCCATGAGGACGAGGTTTTGGTCCCTGATCTCACTACGTGAGTTAAGGATCTGGTGTTGCCACAAGCTGATTGGATGTGGCTCGGATCTGGCATTGCTGTGGTGTAGGCTGGCAGCTACAGCTGCGATTTGACCCCTAGCCTGGGAACCTCCATGTGCCTTGGGTGAGGCCTTAAAAAGAAACAGAAAAAAAACCAAAACAGTTTTGCTTCAGAGGACCAGACAAAGATTCACAAAGGAGTTAGCAATTCATTTATTCATTCATTCAACAAGAATTCAATGAGCAGTTAATACATATCCATCACTAAGTTGAATCTTAAAAGAAAAGAAAAAAAAAAGAAATGACACAGTCCCTGCTCTCGAGGAGCTCAAGCCTGGTGCATGGAAGAGACAGAAATGTAAACACCTCCAGAAAGCCTGCCACGGCAGGTCGGTTTTTAAAAGAGTGGAAGAGGGATGCTTGGGGCAGGCAGGTTGAAGAGTTAGGGGAAGATGCAGGACAACTGCTTGTTGTCTTGCTGGGGGCTCTGGGGTGAAAACAACCCAAGAAAAGGCACAGTAGGTATCTCATAGTGCAAAGGGAGTTGTCTTTTGGAGTTCAGCTTGGGGAGACCACAGGGAGCTGCAGAAAATGAAGCTGAAGAGTGGGCTGGAGACAAATTCAATAGGCAGTGGGGATCTACCACAAGTATTTCAGAAGAGAATGACTCCCCACCACCACCCAGTCATTCTTCAGGAGAAGCACCCTGGGGCTGGATGAGGGTGCATTTGAGAGGGAGTCAACCCTTGGCAGCCGATTAATTTGGAGACCAATTAGCTTTGTTATCATTACCCAGGCAAGCAAGAACTATGGAGACCGGAGAGAGTATTCTGGAGACATTTCAAAGTCAGAATCAATAGGATTCAGCCACTATGGATTGTAGGAGACAGAAAAATAAGTCAAAGCTGACTCAGGTATGGAGAATGTCAATGGTATTAATGCAAACATTGCTAGTATCATGAAGTCACTCTTAGCTTGCTTAGTTAGAAATTTCAATAGGACTTCTCTGCGATGTTTTTTGGGGCGCTAAAAAGTCCAGTCCAGAACCCAGAAGCAAGATCAGGAGCTGACACCAAGCTGTGAGGGCCCATAAGGGGAAGCCTAGCAGAGCAAGCTCTGAGTCAAGACCAGGGACTCCAAACTGACCACGTCTCAGGACATATAGATTCTCCTGATGGTATAGTCTTGTGTTTCTCATTCTGAGATATGTGAAAATATATTAATTGAAATAAAATCATTAAGATGATCATTACATAGGAAAACTCTCTGAGAAACAGATCTATTAGCCTTCATATTTTATGTTTTCCTCAGCCTTTTGCAGAGTTGCATCCCAATTTTTTTCTGCTTAGACAGCAGAAATACTAATGATGAGAGCTGTAGTTAAAAGGGCTTTCCAAGTCTGCTGGTGGAAAGCTCCGGCATGAATAATGCCAGAGGCTCGGGCGGGAGGGGGTGGGGGGTGAAAGATCTCTGCCATGTTTTTAAAACAATGCACATCAAATTAGGAAAAACACCACTTAAAACCGATATGAAGTTTCCATAATATTAACCAATTACTTTGATTTAAATATATATACACACATATGCATACGCTATCAACTGTCACTAGGGAAATTTTTTTCTCCACTACCAGTCAGTTGGTTCCTCTCATTTCAGATATAATTTATGGATAAGAATATAACTTTGTCAGTGAGATTAGAAGCATATTTGCAAGCCCCCACATTATCGCAAAAAAACTGAAGTTTGTGTCAAGAATAACAGACTTCCTCTGCAGCTAAAGTTCTCTCACGGTGTTACACCGGATGCAGTTTGAACTTTTGCATTTTTCTGCTACTTGTGGTTTATTTCTTGAAAAGCCTGTTGATCTGCTTTAAGTCCCCTGAGGACCAGAAAGAAGCAATCTCAATTAATATTCACGCCTTTGGTCTGTGGAGATGATTTCCCCCAAATTACTTCCTTACACCCCCTAAAACCCTGCACCCTCTGGTATCTACCCCATAGTGGGTCTAATTAGAGAGCAAAACAATTAGTAGTCACTGAGTTCCTCCTACATGTTCAATGCTGCTTCATGTGACAGGAAGCAAGGAAGCAGTGGAAGAGACGAGCTTTGAAGCAAATGAAAGACAGACGTTACTAAAGAAACTAACTAAAAATAGCTATAATCAAGGACTGGAGCAGCATCAAGGATGAAATGCTTTAGAATCTTCTGTAAAACAGTGATGTGTGTGGACTGTAAAAATCTGAAGCTTTCATGGAGAAGGGCGAATTTGACCCTGGAAATATCCATGCATCTCTCGCACACTCTTCCATCTGGGTGTAACAAACATGTTGTATTTTGCCAACCAGCCAGGAAAGTATAAAGTATCTATCACAGACTTGGTGTTTTAGACCAGGCTGAAAATTCAAACCCTCTTCTTCACATATTGGAGAAAGTGGTCAAAATTATAACTTACCTCCCTTTCAAACCCACATATGGGCTGCCTGCCCCATCTTACATGCATGTGCTCAAAAGGGCACACACACACACACACACACACATACACACACACACACACACACACACACTCGTGCCTGAGCAGTCATGAAGAGGTAAATCAAGGAGAAAGGTATAAAGTTCCTTAGATGCTAGATGTCCATAGCCTTTTTGATCCAGGATGTTTTAGCCTGATTCCTAGCCAATCTCAGGCAAAATGGTGACACGATGAAAGCTGGTCCACGGAACAGCTAGTTCTCTTCCTCTCCTCCAACAGCTCTCTTTTTAGTCTCCTTTAGCTCCTCTCTGGAGTTTTTCCCCAGTTTCTAATGGATTGTCATTCACCAAACATTTACTAAGCACCTACAAATCCTCTGCATGAAGTAAATAGAATGTCTGCACCCCGTGAAGGGACCGCTGAGAAGCATACAATTTGTCAGGGTAACAGACAGAAAATTCTGAGGCTGGCAGGCAGTACTGTGCATTAGAATTGTGTACTGAGTTACAGGGTGAGGTGACTATTAAGTCTACAGACACAGGAATTTTTTTTTAAGCCTAAGATCTTCAGGGGAGTCGGGAAAGGAGCACTTACCAACCCGTGTTTGCAAGAAAACCCCTCTGAGAATTGCCTCGGGGTCAGCAAGGAAAGGGGGCAGATGACACTTAAGTGGGAGGAGATGTCATGACTCCACGTGAGAGTGGGAGCTGTGAAAATGGGGGAGGGAGGAGGAAGGGGGGCCGCTGATGACACACATGGGAAAATGTCTCAGTGTTTGTCCAATAAAATTTTCACAAGCTTTCATTTTGCCGAAACTTTACCTCTCTTTCCCCAAGGCTTGCTGTGTAACGTCATCTTATCAAAGAAGGGGCTGGCTTCCACTAAGGGAGAGAAAAATGAATTGGGAGTCTCCAGAAGGCCCTGTAGGAGGTGGCCTCAAACCCAGCCCAGCGGGCGGACTTCTTCAAGATGGCGATGGGAGGAAGTGCCCGTCTTGGCGCAGCGCCTGCGAATCCAACTAGGAACCATGAGGTTGCGGGTTCGATCCCTGGCCTCGCTCAGTGGGTTAACCATCCAGCGTTGCCGTGAGCTGCAGTGTAGGTTGCAGACGCGGCTCGGATCCCGCGTTGCTGTGGCTGCGGTGTAGGCCGGTGGCTACGGCTCCAATTAGATCCCTAGCCTGGGAACCTCCATATGCCGCGGGTGCGGCCCTAAAAAGACCAAAAAAAAAAGGATGGCAATGAGAGGACAGCAGGATGGGAATCCCCGGGAAAGGTACAGACGCCCTTGGCGCTATAGTACTGACACGGGGGTAGGATGGAGGAACTCAGGAGTCCAGTCTGGAAGAGCAGCCTCTCACTAGTGCGTTGCCAGCCCTGTGTGCCAGGCTAGACTGTTCAGACCTAAGCACACGGGCACTGGGGAGCCACGGAAGGTTTCTGAGCAAGGATGGGGACTTGAACCCACCAAACAATTGCCCAAAGCCACTTATTAATGTTACCTCAGGTGTTGCCCTCCTCGAAATATGTGTATTTCAATTAAAAACTTCCGAAAGGCAAAAAATAAAAAAGAAAGAAAAGTGTTTGCTCATGCCAAGAAATAGGTGTCCAAAGAAGGAATATGCTTGTTCTGGGGACAGGGCTCCCAGCCACGGCTCAGAGCACCCCTTTCCCATCAGGATGGTCTTCATGGAGGCTGGGATATAAAGAAGGTTTAGCCCAAAATTTCCCTACCCTTTCTCCCGAGTCAGTCACGGACAGAATACCCTCCCATGGGTGCACCCAGGCTCACGTGAGAAACTAGCTCATTGAACAGTCTGAAGCAAGCAGTGTTCAAACAGGAAACAGCTTTGTTTTCCTCCAGCGGCCGCCCTCAGATCTGCCCTATCGGACTGCCTGCTTCTACCCCTTGACACACTTGATGGATCCCATAACTTTCCCGTAACTGCCAGTTCTAAGAACAGGCCTCTTTTGGTAATCAAGACACACTCTCAGACCTGGTCCAGTCAAAATCAAAGTATCAGTCCCGTGCGGTTCAACGCTCAGCCCCCTCTCCCTCAGCCACGGACCGGGCCCCCCGCTCCTTCCTCAGGGTTAGCACTGACCTGCAGGCTCTGGACAGTGAACTGTATTCTGGGGGGTGGGGGGCACGCTACCCCAGGCTTGGAAGGAAGAGCCAAAACCACATCACTCATTTCCTTAATGATCCCTATGAAGATCTAGTCTTCTAGGCTAAATTGGGGGTGGTTGTTGGCTGAAACTTACTGAGCTGGTTTGGCCTCCAATTAGTCAGTGCTGCAGGGACTTGGCTAGCTGAAGCTCCCTAGGAACTCATCCTCCAATCATCATTGGCTTTGGGATTATCAGCATCTAATAGATATGCAAATTACCACTCACTAATTGTTACAAAACCTTTCTCTCCCTCTCATTCATCATATCAAATGCAGGTCAATAAGAATACGGTGGCAAGGTGTTCCAGTTGTGACTCAGCGGAAAAAAAATCTGACTAGTATCAGTAAGGATGCAGATTGGATCCCTGGCCTCACTTAGTGGGTTAAGGATCTTGCATTGCCTTGAGCTCTGGTGTAGGTCACAGACACTCAGCTTGGATCTGGCATTGCTATGGCTGTGGCGTAGGCCAGAAGCTACAGCTCTGATTCAACCGCTGGTCTGGGAGCTTCCATATGCCGTGGGTACAGCCCTAAAAATAAATAAATACATCAACAAATAAATAAATGAGAATACAGTGATTAGACAGAAATCCCTAAATCTACTTTAACTTGTGTTTTTAATATATTGTTAGCACACTGGGATGCTGTAAGCATGACTAATAACCAGTTTGTTGCGACACATCTCATGACTGATGCTTTACAGCATAAATGGAAACTGTCCTTGATGCGGCCACTATAATCTTATTCTAAGGTGAAGAACTCAGTAGAGAGAGGTACACTTATGCAGATACCTAAGTTCTGAGATGCCAGTGTTAAATATTACTTTGTATTACTAAGTCACACATCATGTGGGCAGGTGAAGGAATCCTGGCTAAACGTGCCTTGCCTGTCTGAGTCACTTCTCTGATGGGGGCAGGGAGGAAAGTGATGGAGAATTACAGGGAAGGGAAAGGGCCACGGCAGTGAGCGTGCGGCACAGAGACAGTGTGGATGGTTTCAAGCATGCAAACCTCAGAGTACACTTGTAGCATTTTCTAGCTACTGAGTTGTCAATACCTTTGGTCTCTGTGGCCTAAGGGGAAAGGGCCATGGCAGCAAGTGTGCAGCACAGAGACAGTGTGGATGGTTTCAAGCATGCAGACCTCAGAGTACACTTGTAGCATTTTCTGGCTACTGAGTTGTCAATACCTTTGGTCTCTGTGGCCTAATGTGTGGTGTCCTCATCACTCCAAACACGGTCTCCCAACCAGCAGCATCAACATCATCTGGGAACTCGTTAGAAATGCAGGCTCTTGGGCCTCATCCCGCAAATAGTGAATCAGGCTCTGCATTTTAACCATAGGCATAGGTGATTCACAGGCATGTTAAGTTTGAGGAGATCCATTCTGAGCGTCAAACGTTGACTATATATTTATCTACAAGTGGAGACCAGGAAATCTGCTTGAGCAGACCATTCTGAGATGCTGAGAAGGAACCAGTCCTAAGCTTGTCTTTGTCCTCTACAAATCTAGAGAATTCGCGAGTGGCTGGTGTGTCCCACGTGGCACCCAGGTCCTTCAGTGGGAACCACTGACTGCTACAGGTGCTTTAGGATTCAAGAGAGCCCTCTTTTCAACCACTGAGACTGGAGGAGAAACTCTAAATTAGAGCTCACAATGAATTTTTCCCATTGGATGGAGCTTGTTATGTAGTGTTACATGTTGGCATTATTTATACTTTCAAATCAATTTATAGAAATGATTTATTCTTCCAAAAATCATCTGTAACAACAACTGGCAGCAAAAAAAAAAGGCTTCTTCAGTAAGGCTATTTAAACACAAAAGAAAAATTAGACATCAGTTAGGAAAAAGAAGAAGCAAAAGGAAATGCTTCAAGGACCTCAGTATCATGATTATTTAGACCAAGCAATAGTTGTAGCTCCAAGGCTGCTGGGAACCAAAGCAAAAAAGGAAACATGATGCGTTATGAAACTCTCGTTATCTAAAATATACTACTCAAGGGAGGTAAGAGGTATTTTTGTAGTGCCTAGATGTCAGTGTTAGGAGGAAGAAGTTAAATATTTAGAGAAAGAAATGTCAGAGAAACAAAATCTTCAGACCAAAAAAAAAAAAAAGAAAAAGAAAACAGAGGCTTCAGATGAGTGTCAAGAGTAAATGTACTTTGCACATAGATCCTTCAAATTCTGTCTAAACCTCTTCAGGTTAAGAAATACATTTCCTGGGAGTTCCCATTGTGACGCAGCAGAAACGAACCTGATGAGGATCCAAGAGGATGTGGACTGGATCCCTGGCCTCGCTCAGTGGGTTAAGGATCCAGCATCGCAGTGAGCTGCGTTGCCGTGGCTATGGCGTAGGCTGGCAGCTGCAGCTCCAATTTGACCCCTGGCTTGGGAAATTCCACATGCTGCAGGTGCAGCCCTAAAAAAAAAAAAAATCCTAATATTTTTGCCCCCTTACGAAGGCACTGAATGCAGCCTGCAAATTCAATACTACTGAAAATATATTTCCTTTATCTCCTCTTCACTACCAACTTAGAATTTTAAACACTAAGATCTTCAAAGCAGTTTCAAGGGTTATATCTGAGATTACTTCCTCCATTGCACTACGAGGAAATCAGGCCCAGGAAGGTTACAGGACTTACCTAACATCACACAGGGGGTCAACTCCAAAAGTGAACCTAGAATCTATGCCCCCCAATACCCGATCTGGTGTACTTGACACTACAAGCTGCCCATTGTTGGAGTCAAGATTTAATTCCAGTGAGCAGTCGGAAAATCTCATCTCCAGCTATCAAAGGGCAGATTCTTAGGGGAAGTAACTCTTCAAGACAAGAGGAAGATGGATCTTTAATATATTGCAAGGCCAGTGACTCCCTGCACTTAGGAAGCTCATTCTTAAAAGGGTCAATGGCAAAGAGCCCTCCATCTAAAAGAATTCCTGCATCCATGCACTTGATAGCTCAGCTGAAACCTTAAGAGGAGGTTTTAAAGGCTAAAATAACTCTGAGAAGGGGAAGGGGAAAAGTAAGTCTACCATAATCAAAGAAAAACAGCCAAGACAAATGAGAGAGGCCTCTGCTGGGATGAGCCATCCAGCAACAAGCTTGTCTTGCCAGAATATAACTCAAGAAAAGGTGTCAACATCAAAATCGAAACTGCAGAAAAACAGCGTGAGGATGAACTGTGCAGTGGGCCGGGTGATCACACAGAGAGGGTGACACCAGAGATTCAGAATACAAAGAATGTTGTCTCCACTGCAGGGAGAGTCCAGGCGCCACTCACTTCCAGAAAGAAACCTTCAGGAACCCGGACCGAGAGCAAAAAACAAACAAACAAACAAAAGCCCTCTAGTTCCTTCTCTCCTCACCACTAATCCACAACTTGGGCAAACAAATTGGACACCTGGGGCTCTGAGTAGCAGATACCGGCTCAGGATGCTGCTTGCATGTATCTGTGAATCTGCTCTGTGGGCTTTTAGGAACTAATCATGTTTTGCTTTTTGTTGCTGTGGCTAGGAAGCTCGGGGCCAAATCTGTAGCCCGCCTCGAGCAAGGATTCAGGGACAAATGGTATCTATTTCTTTGTGGCTTTGGATTTATGTTTATGTCCTACACTACTTTATCCATTGGCCCATGTGTATCTTTATAAGCCACATTAAATTGACTTTGGAATGAGGTGGGATAAAGATGAGAAATGAAGAGGAAGGAAGGAAAGAAGGAAGGCAGAGAGGGAGGGAGGAAGAGTCCATGACTGGTCCATGTGTGTCTGTATCCACGTGTTGGAGAGAGAAAGATAAGGGGAGAGAGAGTATGTGTGAGTTAAGAACTCAGGTGCATTCTTGTAGGTAACAATAAGAACATCGCATCTGCCAAAAGTCCCCTGGGGTCCACAGGACTCTGCTAGACAAAGAAGAGGGTTGACAGAGCCACTGACTTACCGGGGCAGCAGATCAAAACTAAAGCCACTGGTATCGTTGTCCACATCTGCAATAACCACAGCCGCCATTCCTGACGTCATCCCATACTGTGCCCTTTACCACGCTGTCTTGTTTTTATTTGGGAGTAATTCACATGCAGTGAAATGCACACATCTTAACTGTTCCGCTCAGTGAGTCCTGACAATTCTATACACTCGTGTCACCACCAGCCGTGTAAAGGTAGAAATCACGTCCATCACCCCTCGACCATGCTTTGTGTTACTTTCAAGTCAGTTCCTTCCCACAAAGACAACTATTGTTTGATTTCTACCTTTATAGGTTCATCTTGTTCTGGCCTAGAATTTAGCTGAAATGGAATCTTGCTCTCTAGGTTCTCTTTTGCATCAGTTTCCTTTCACTTGGATTATTGAGGTTCACCCGTGTTGTTATGCATCAGTACTTTGTTCTTTCTTATTGCTATGCAGTATTCGATTAGGTGGATACATCATAACTTGCTTATCTGTTGATGGACCTGTAAGTTGTTTCTAGGTTCTGGCTGCTATGGATGAGACCGCCATGAACATTCCTGCACAAGTCTTTCTGTGGACATAGGTTTTCATATCTCTTGGATAAATACCTATAAGTTTAATTACTGGGTCAGAGGATAGATGTATGGTTAACTTTGTAAGAAATGGAAAACAGTTCTCCAAAGTGGTTGCAACATTTAAATTCCTACCGGCAGGGTATGAATGTTCCAGGTGCTCTACAACTTGGTATTATCTGTCGTTTCAATTTTACTTATTTTAGTGGATATCTGGTGGTTCCCACTCTGGTTTTAGTTTGCCTTTTCCTAATGAATAAAGAAAGTGACTCTCTTTTCATATATTTATTTTCCATTCATATATCTTCTTTTTCTGTGAGTTTTTCTGTTCGCATCTTTTGTCCATGTTTTTATTGGGTTGTTTGCCTTCTTATTGTTGAGTTGTAAGAGTTCTTGGTATTTTCCAGATGCAAAGTCTTTGTCAGATATAGGTGTTACAAATATTTTCTCCTAGTCTGTGTCTTGCCTTTCTATTTTTTCTAACAGTACCTTTTGATGAGCAGAAATTTTTTTTTTCTTTTTGTCTTTTTCCCTTATCTAGGGCCACACCCACAGCATATGGAGGTTCCCAGGCTAGGGGTCTAACAGGAGCTGTAGCTGCCAGCCAATGCCACAGCCACAGCAACGCGGGATCCGAGTCACGTCTGCAACCTACACCACAGCTCACAGCAACGCCGGATCCTTAACCCACTGAGCAAGGCCAGGGATTGAAACCTCAACTTCATGGTTCCTAGTCTAATTTGTTTCCACTGCACCACGACGGACACTCCTAGCACTGTTTATGGAAACAGATTTTTTTTGTCTTTCATTGACATAACTTGGCACCTCAGTCAATTATCATGTAATCAAATTTAATCTTCACAATCCTGTGATGTATTGTCCCTATTTTACATACTGGGAAAATGTGATATGTATGTATCAATGGAATACTACTCAGACATAAAAGAAGAATGAAATTCTGCCATTTACAACAACATGTGTGGACCTGCAGAGTATTAGGCTTAGTGAAACAAGTCAGAGAAAGACAAATGCTCTGTTACCACTTACACTGGGATCTAGAAAGGAATGAATGTAACAAAACAGAAACAGACATAGAGAACAAACTAGTGGTTACCAGTGGGGAGGGGGAAGGGGAAAAAGTAGAGGAATAAGAGATACAAACTACTGTGTATAAAAATAAATAAGCAACAAGGTATATTGTACAGCACAGGGAAATGGACACATCATTTCATAATAACTTTAAATGGAGTATAATCTATAAAGATATTGAATCACTATGTTGTACACCTGAAACTAGCATACTACTGTAAATCAGCTATACTTCAATAAAAAAAAGTAATAAATTATTTTCAAAAATAGCTATGTCTCCAGAAAACTGTAGCTTGGTCATAAATCTGAAACATGTAGTGCTACTAGACTCAGAGGAATTACAACAGAGACTGAAGACTGAATTCTGAGACACAGTCAGACAAAGAGGCTTCCAAGAAGTCTTGAAGATGTAAGTTTATTGAGCTGAGTTCAGGCCACAGATGCCCACACTGGAAGCCCAAAGGGCACCAAGAAACACAGCTAAGAAGCAGCGCCCTGGTAGGGCAGGGTACCTGGGGGTCAGAGAAGCCACATCCCACCCAGGGGGTGACAGGGTTACTGAGAAGTTAAATTAATCCTTCTAAATGGCCTGCCCCTTAGACGAGTTGATGAAGCTATTTCCATCCCAAAGACACTGTCAGTAGGAAATCAGGGGACAGGCAGAGCAAAAGGCTAAAGTCTCCAGGGAAGAGGTAAGGCGGGCTCTAGAGACACTCAGAGATGATCCACCATGAGGACAGAAAGCCAGTGTCTGAGAATTCAGAAGGGATTAAAAAGCAAAATGGTAGAGTTGATGATGAGGATTTGAGATCTAAAAGAGAAACTCTGATGCCTAAACCAATAAGGAGTCTTGGGATTGGCCTATGCACACTGAGGTATGTGGAATGATTGGCCAACAGGAACCTGCTGTATAGTACAAAGAACTCTGCCCAGTATTCTGTGATAATCTATGTGGAAAAAGAATCTGAAAGAGAATGGATGTGCATATATGTATAATTGATCCCTCTGGCAAACAGCAGAAATTAGCACAACATTGTAAATCAATGATATTTCAGTAAAACTTAAAAAAATGAAGAAAAAAAACACCACTCTGATGGGATCTGTGGACCACCTTTACTGTCAGGATACATTCAAAACTCCTGTCTCCACAAGCAAAGTAGAGAATTAAGCAAACCTCTGGGAACCTGAGGACAAAGAATCCAAACTTTTTTTAAAAAAGGACTGTCTGTTGCTCTTTTCATGTAAATTATTAGAGTCTACCTTCAGCCTTACCTTAAGGGTTCTACCGTTAGAGCCTTGCAATTAAAGACAAGTCTCAACATTTTGGCAGTTCAAGAGAAAGTTAGATTGCTGAACCAGATCAGTTTATTAAACACTTTATTCTGAACATCTCCTCAGGTCTTTGTGATCTTTTATTATTCTCTGAAGAAAATAAAACCACATGGAGTTTCTCACCAGAGACAAGGCAATTCGGTAAAAATATACGTCCAAACACAGGAACTCAATTACCCACACAAATGAAAGGAAAGACAGGTGATTCACCAACAGCCATTAAGCCACGTACTATTAATGGCCACCACTTATTCAAGGCTTAGTGTAGTAGGGTATACCCTTTGCCAAGCACCTTGTATAGATGAATGCAATCCTCAAGAAAATTCAGTGATAGTAATAAAAATGACAACATAGGTAAATTATTTCATTTGGTTCTCAGATCAAGGCTTGGAGGGAAGCACTATCATCATCCCATCTTATAGATAAGGCAGGAATTTCAAGACACCAGATAAATGTAAAGGCACTAAATGTATTTCCCACAGTCATGTAGCTAGGGAGTGTGGGCCACAAAATCAATCCAAGTGTCTGACCCCACTGCTTGGGCCTTTAACTACCAGCTTCTCCCCACATTTTACAAATGAGGCAACTGGGCCCCAGAGTAGATGATACATCAAAGAACACACAACTTGTGACAGGCCACATGAGGACTTGAACTCCAGTCTCTCTCCTTCCAAGTTTCCATGCTCTCCAACTTGGTATTGGACTAAGCTGACTATCACACTCACCCTAACTCCTATTTGCCTTTTATTTGAGGATTTTATAAAATGGGAAATCCCAGGGCTTCAACTCAACACCCAAGATCCACAGTAAAGACCACTTCAAGAGCAGTTGGATGGGCATCCATGTGACCTGCCCTGAAGGATGGCCCAGAGCATCTTTGGATGGCAGAAAAGAACCATGTACCACCATCTGACTCACACCTTCCCTGGCAGGGAGGGGATAACTATTCAGGATTTAACATAAATACATGTAGGGAAACTGGGGTAAGACAGCCTATTGCCCTGCTTTTTATTGAAAATTTAGCTTAGAGCTCACAGTCAATGGGAAAAAGAGCTCATCACAACAAGTAGTGGAAATCTGCTGTTGGCCGTTTACCCCCCTTCTCCCCGTTGGTGGGCTTCTATTCAAGGTGCCTTCTCACAACTTGGGGTGGGCATACGACTCAGGCTAGTCCAATAGGACACTCCCAGAAATTGAGTCTTGAGTGGAAAGATGCAAAGAGAGATTTCTGGAATTGATTCATTCTTCAGCCATGGCCTGGACACAGTGACAGTGGGTTCCTGCTGTGGAGTGTCCCAGAACTTCTTAGGCCCTGTTGTTCTGAAACAGAGTCTAGCAACCTCTCTTCCATCCTGTGAGCATCCTCATATCCTCCAGCACATCCCTGTTCTGCTTAAGGTAGCTAAGGTGTGTTCCGCTGCCTGCAACCAAAAAAAAAAATCCTAACTAAATCTTAAGTGGGACAAGGGGAGGCTTTACTTGACCCTGATCTCAGCATCAGATTCCACAACACAGATCAAAAGGTGACTGGCTGACTTATATGGGAGAGGAAATGAGTGGAGAAATGGGAGCTGTTTCAAGATAAGAGAATGCAAAAGTAGACTAATTTTGTTGGGTTTCAACATAGTTTTGCATACCAGAAATACTCTGTCCTTTGCATGATTCACACCTTTCATAATTACTCATCATTTAAAGCCATGGATCAATTGTCCTGTGATAAGTCACTCTGTTGTCCAGAGCACTATGCTAGAGTGAGCAGCTGTTCTGACTTAACTTTTGTGGGCTGGTTACCTGAGTTCTGAGTCACAGACAAGAAAGGCACTCGAAACCCCATCAAAGTGCTTTTGACATTTCATGGGGCTGGAGCAATGAAGCTGATGGGCAACACTAATCATTGCCACAAATTCAGGTTCAGCTCATGTTTCTTAAGACCCTGAGCCATGCCAGGTAGTGCATTAGGCACTTCACATGCATTATCTCATTGACCGTCAAGCAGGCACTTGTGACAAATGAATCCAAGCGCATTACAAAGGAATGACATAACCACATTGAAGAGGGTGAGGAAGGAAGAACTTGAGGACTTGGGAAAACAGTATCTTGACTGGATACCCAAAGCTAAATGTGGTATGGACCCTAGCTGATATATTTGTTTCCTACAGAAGTATTGGGTTAGCAATTCTGAAACTACTTTACATGTATGCTAGTGTTGAACATATAAGAAAAGACATAGCTGATTATGATATATTTGTTTCCTACAGAAATATTCGTTTAGCAATTCTGAAACTACTTTACATGTATGCTAGTGTTGAACATATAAGAAAAGACATAGCTGATTATGTTATATTTGCTTCCTACAGAAGTATTCGGTTAGCAATTCTGAAACTACTTTACATGTATGCTAGTGTTGAACATATAAGAAAAGACATAGCTGATTATGAGAACCAAGTTTCCTACTGCTAGACTAAGAAGTGCCAAATAAGGCAAGAGGGAAGCTAGAATAATCCCTGTCATGCTAGATGGGAGTGAGAGAGAGCAATGTGAATTTATGGCTATTTTGTTTGCAGTTAAAATATGCCTAACATACAATTCATTCATGATATCCACATTGTGCAACCATCACCATTATTCACCTCCAGAACTTTTCCATCATCCCAAACTGAAACTTTGTACCCATTAAATGATAACTTCTCATTGTCCCATTGTTCTTTTCTTGTAGTGTCTCTGGCTTTGCTATTAAGGCCCATTGTTAATTGTAATATATATACATCTTAAAAAATACAGAAAAAAATGTAGTTACAGATGTATGCAGAGGTTAATACACACACATGTGTGTCCTAGGTCAGTCGTCTCCTGATAAAACCTAGAAGTAGTAGTAGCCCAGTAGCAATTAGCACACCTACTACCTTGATCTTGGTTTCTAATACCATGCTACCATAAAAGGAACCCCTGCCCTTGGAGAAATGGTTGATTCCAGGGCTGGAGCAGGAGAAATATAAGATGAATTTGGAGCATCTCACAATGGCAGAAAGTTAAAAAAAAAATTTAAGCAGATAAGGGCATGTTAAAAGGCACAGGAGCTAACTGAAAGGGCTAAAGCTGAAACAATTTGCACAACAAAATAAAGAGCAATAGTATTGGATCATGACCTAAAAATTCAAATAAATATTCCCTGACTCCATAGTGAGATAAATGATTGAATGAATAAATAGCAAATAGGCAGGAGAGAAGAGATTCACTTCCTTACAGAATTCCAATAAATAAATGCAGGAGGAATGAGAGAAATGGGAAATTACTATTTGAACATCATAGTAATACCTGTTGGATGCGCAACCCATTGACAGATGTTAAAGGTAGTGAGTGAAAATGTAAGGAGAAACAAGATATTTCCATAATCTCAAACTGTCTCCCCTCAAGTAAATATTTATTCATTTCAAAGGTAAACATGGTCATTTTACAGCAGAGAAACCTCCTCAGCCAAATGATCAAGGCCAACATCACTAGTGATGTCATTATGACATCATGCACCCCCCCTTATGACCCGCTGACAAGGGCACATCACCTCCACGATGTCTGTTACAAAAATCCGTAGCTCCAGTATGAGCAGGAGAAAATATCAGACAAGCCCAAGCAAAAGGATATTCTACAAAATCCCTAATCAGTATTCCTCAAAGCTATCAAAGTCATGAAAAGCAAGGAGAGATGGAGGGATTGTCACCAATCCCAGGAGACGAAAGTGACATTACGCCTAAGTGTAGTGCAGCATTCTGGACTGGATTCTGGGACAGAAAATGGCATTAACAGAAAAACCGGGGACATTCTACAATCCTCTGTAGTTCAGTTAATAGTCTTGTGCCAATGTTAATTCAAGTTTTCATAATTATACTACAGTTCTGTAAGATTTTAACATTGGAGTAGCCTAATAAAGCGTTTACGGAACTCTCTGTACTACTTTTACAACTTCACTATAGGTGTAAAATTATCTCTCTTAAATATCTGAAGGAAATTAAAAGTACATACTTTGAGAGTCCTGAGACATCATCTCTCTAGGCAAAGAGGGCACTTTCGTTTTCCATGAGTTAGTAACTCATAGTAGGAGTTCACCATTTCTCCCCATGTTGTGCATGGCCAAGGGGTGGGGGAGACAACTTAGCCAGAGAAGGAAAGAAACAGAGGCTTGAAGATGAGAGTACCTGTGGATACCAGTTATTTTCACTTCTTTTTCCATTGTTTTTACAGATAAAAGTAGACCCATGGGAAATACATTCATTTGGAAGACAGGATGACTATGAGGAATCCACACTGACTAACCTGGGGATGGAGCAGAATTCTGGAGAGCCTGAAAGGTGGCCTGAGTTGCTCTGGATGCCAGAGGCAAGAGAGAGGTGTGACTCATTCTTGAGGAAAAGTAAAGCTCAAGAGAAGCACAGAATATTTTAGTTGGGATTGTATTTGATACACAGAAGTGTTTTAAGCAGAAGAGTCTTGTGATCAACACAACAGACAGGATTCTGTTGCAGGAATCAGAACCACTTCAGCAATTTTAAGTGGAAAGAGAATTAAGTGCTGGTGAAATCACTGAAAGTGCTGGACAATTGTGCTCTAGGCTGTTTTATTAGAGGGACCTTTTCCAAAAACTGTTGGATGGCACCTGTCAAAACTGTAATGTACGTAATATTCAGCATTCTAGGGAAAAAACTCAGTTCCAGAAAAATCTATTCTAGAAAAAAAATTACATATAAGCACAAAATACACTAGGTTGTTCGCAGTAGCAGTTTTTTTCTACTAGTGAGAAAATATTTTTCTACTTCCTAAATGGAGGAGTTAAATAAAGCATAATATGGAATATTGTGCAGTCATTAAAAGAATACATCTAGGCTTTATGGAAAGATCTCCTAGAGAAATTGTTCACTGAAAACCAAGTCACAAAGCAAAGCCCATAGTATGTCCCATTTATGTGTTTTAAAAAATTTGTGAACTGAATAAATGCAAAGCAGTGTTCACAGTGCTTGTTTCTTGGGGCAGGAAGCAAGAGAGGTGGGGCGTGCTGTTGGGGAGTCTGTCATGTTTCCGTCAGATATTCCTGTGCTATTTGAACCTTCGATGAAGACTATGTGTTCATGTATTACTAGTGTGGTAAAAACATGAGTAATTGGTCACCTTCTCCAAACCTCTTCTTAAAGTGCAATAACGAAAACAAGCCTATAGAGAACAAACTTGAGGTTGCCAAGGAGGATGGGTGGGGGAGGACTGGACTGGGAGTTTGGTGTGAGCAAATGTAAGCTATAGAATGGATAAATAACAAAGACCTACTGTGTAGCACAGGGAGCTGTATTCAATATCCTGTGATAAGCCACAATGGAAAGAATACGACAAGGAATACATGTGTATAACTGTGTCACTTTGCTGAACAGCAGAAATTAATACATTGTAAATTAACTATACTTCAGAGTAATTATTTTTTTTAAAAAAAGAAAAAAAAAGGCAAGCCTGACCTGAATTTGGATCATGATGGGGATGGGTGAATGATAGTGCCAGTCTTCTCATGTAAGAAACGCGCTATTGGGAGTTCCCACTGTGGCACAGTAGGTTAAGAATACAGCATTGCCACAGCTGTGGCATAGGTCTCAGCTGTACCTCGGATTCAACACCTGGACCCAGAATTTCCATATGCCTCAGGTGGGGGAAGAAAGACAGAGGGAGGGAGGAAGGAAGGAAGGAAGGAAGGGGCTGTTGTCCATCTCAGGTAGAAATGATGACTGAAAGGGAATATCAAGCCACCGTCTCCTGATTTTGTTCTAGGGGGTTGGGTGGCAGAGGGAGGAATGGAGATTTACTTTTTCATCATGTGCCAGCCTCATCAAAAGGGGCCTACTGAAAGATGGAGGCACTAGGAGTTCCTGTTGTGGCTTGGGGGGTAATGAACCCAACTAGTATCTATGAGGACGAGGGTTAAATCCCTGGCCTCGCTCAATGGGTCGGGGAGTTGTGTAGGACACAGACACGGCTCTGATTCCACATTGCTGTGGCTGTGGTGTAGACCAGCAGCTACAGCTCTGATTTGACCCCTAGCCTGGGAACCTCCATATGCCGCAGGTGGGGCCTTAAAAAGACAGAAAGAAAAAAAAAGAAAAGAAAGACGGAGGCACCTTCTGAACCCACTGGATGACGGAAAATGCAGGCTTGGAAACAGACCTAAAAGGGCAAGCCGGGCAGCCCAGGAACACAGACAAGTTCCCATCCAGGAAAGATACTGTCAGGTCACCCCCAACACGGCCAGTGCCACCCACCTCCCCCTGCCATAACTCACCTCCGGCGCACCGTGCATCCTTGCACTACTTCCTGAAAAGTGCAAATCCTGGTGGAAGCATCTTCATTGCCAGACGGACAAGGAGTGAGCCGTAACGAGTACCTTTCCCAGTGCTCAGCTTTGTCGCGGGCATCTGGGACATGCCCTAATCCAAGAACCACTCCTCCCCGCCCCGCCCCCCGGCCCCCAAGCAGAGACCTATCTCAAATGAGAAGGGTACTTTTGAGGAGTTCCCGTCGTGGCGCAGCGGTTAACGAATCCGACTAGGAACCACGAGGTTGCGGGTTCGATCCCAGGCCTTGCTCAGTGGGTTAAGGATCCGGCGTTGCCGTGAGCTGTGGTGTAGGTTACAGACGCGGCTCGGATCCCGCGTTGCTGTGGCTGTGGTGAAGGACGGCGGCTACAGCTCCTGTTAGACACCTAGTCTGGGAACCTCCACATGCCGCAGGTGCGGCCCTAAAAAAAGACAAAAGGCAAAAAACTAAATAAAATAAAGGAATGAATGAATTGGTGTCCAGAATATATAAGGACCTCTACAAATCAGTGAGGAAAAAAAATAAAAAAAAAGGGTACTTTGATGCTGAGAAAGCCAGCAATGTTGGTGTCAACCACATTCGGGGAGGTCAACTCAGGTTTTGCCTGATTACTGAGCAGATGCCCCACCCACCCGTCCGTTTGCCTTGGTCTAATACCTCCATTGGCTTCGGATTTTTGAAGCACTTCAGGTCATCCTCAGCTCTTCACAAACTGCGTGAGGGCGGGCGAAGAGATGGCCTCCCTTCTGGGAAGGCATCTGGAGCAGCGCCCACGGGACGAGTATTCATGGAGCTGAGGGGCAGAGGAGGTGACTGATGCCCAGTCCCACGGCCGTCAGCCGAAGCGACGCGCCCCATTTCAGGTGCCCCGTTGCATCAGGAAATGAAGCAAACGATTGGGAAGCGTCCGGGCTGGCCCGCTGTCAGGGCTGGCGGGTTGTATGCACTGCCTCCAGCAGGCTGATGGGTTAGACTCCAGAAAAGAGTTATTCAGCCCCGACTAAGGAGACAAAAAAGCAAATTCAATTGAGATTCATAAAACTTATGAAGCATATGCTGAAAAGCGCCTCAGCAGCTCACTCTCAGCCTGGTCCCATAAATATCACAAGGACAAAGGGGTAAGGAAAATGAAATTGGAGGCTAGGAAAAAAAAAAAATACCTTTGCACAACCAGGAGTTTAGATGAGGCATGCTCCTTCAGAGGGCTGTAACTGCCAGAGCACACGGGACAGAAAAAGGTCTTTCGGGGAGGCCCATTTGAATTTTTTTTTTTTCCATTTGGCTTTTGCGGGTATGAGGAATTGGCACTTTTTGATTTAGAATGCAATTATATGTTTACTGGAAAAGGAGGGACTCGGAGGGTGATTATTTCCCTTGTGTAAGAGCAGTTCCTAAATACCATCTTCACTTCTGCATTTCACCCCCAGGCTCTCTCCACGTGGCCCTCCTCACTTCAGGAGAGGAAAGACGTGAATTTCTTTCATCTGGAACATCTCTGAGCAGATGTGGACACGAGCAAGGAGGCTGCATGCTTGGTCTCATCTTGGCAGACATCGGAGTTCCTGATTGCTGACCGCTGAAGGAGCAGGCACGTGCTATTTCCAGCACTTTCTCACTCTTACCACCGAGGAGTAGGTAGGGGGACAGTGGCTTTGAGTTGTCACTGCACACCACGGAGCCCTTTGCCTAAAATCATGTTTCTTTCTCATTCAGTAAACCAGCGGCTAAAACAAGGGGTTTAGTTGAGATAATACAATTACCTCAAATGTACTGGTTATTAAATTTCTTCCCTTTTTTTCTTTTTACTACTACACCTGTGATATATGGAAGTTCCCAGGTTAGGGGTCGAATCGGAGCTGCAGATGCAGACCCACACCACAGCCACAGCCAAGTGGGATCTGAGCCACATCTGTGACCTACCCTATAGCTCACAGCAACACCAGATCCTTAACCCACTGAGCAAGGCCAAGGATCAAACCCACATCCTCATGGATACTATGTTAGGTTCCTAACCCACTGAGCCACAAGGGGAACTCCTACATCTTTTTTAAAGGCCAAGGTAAAGTAAATAGGTTATGTTTGGTCTCTAGCCATTCTCATGGCTTTAGGGCAATTTATTTCTAATCAAAAGAAAGGGACAAGAACTTCCTCTAAAATCCTTAACTGCAGAGAGAGAAATATTTGTGTGGCAGATAAAGCCAAGAAGACACTGGGGGATGTGACCAAGAGGAAAAGAGCCAAGACAAGAAATCAGACTACACTGGAGCAGAAAGAACCCTGCCAGATCTGGAGATGTAAGTGGCCTGTCGGTGTCCCCAAAAAGGATTGCTTCAATTTAATTTTTTTTTTTAAGGAACAAAAGATGTAGGAAGCCAGACACCATAATTTAAGACAAAGCAGTAGCTAGAAAGGCCAATTCTCCTACAAAGAACTAGACTGTATATTGTTTTCATTATCTACTCATATGCCCTCTCTTTTCACATAAAATCTAGTGCCTGTTTCCAAAAGGGGAAATTTACTGCTGTCTGCTCACCCATTGTTATTGAAGCTATTTATAACAGTTAGAAATATGTGCAGATGCAAATAAATGAAAATTTGACTACCAGGGACTTAAACAGATAAGGATTTATCAGTCTTATGCAAGCAGTCTAGGGGTCTGCAGTCTAGCAATAGCTCAGAAACTCAACAGTGGCATCAGGATTCCAGGCTCTTCTCTTCTTCCTATTCCCCAGGCCTTGTATCTTAGGCCTCTGTTCTCATGCTTGTCTCCACATGGCTCCAAAATAGCTGCTGTGTCTTAAGTCATCACACCCACGTTCCAGGCAGGGAAAAGAGAAAGAAACAGAAAGGGGAAGCATCTGTATCCAGAAAGCAAATCCTTTTCCCAAACTCCCTGAGCAGCATTCTGCTTACAACTCAGGCACCTGAATGGTGTCCCATGGCCACTCTTAGCTTCAAGGAAGTATGAGGGGTGTGTGTTTTTCGCAGGACAAATTGCCAACCCCTCACAAAATCACTGTACTATTTTTTTTTTTTCTGTTTAGGGCCACACCCGCGGCATATGGAGGTTCCCAGGCTAGGGGTTCAATCGGAGGTACAGCTGCCTGCCTATGCCACAGCCACAGCAATATAGGATCCAAGCTGCATCTGAGACCTACACCACAGCTCATGGCAACGCCAGATCCTTAACCCACTGAGTGAGGCCAGGGATCGACCTGCAACCTCATGATTCCTAGTCAGATTCATTTCTGCTGCACCAAGACAGGAACTCCAAAGTCACTGTACTATTAATAAAGTGAAAATACACATTGGATAGGCAACATCAGGGCCACTGCAGCTGTTAGGCTAATGACACCATGCACAACCACAAACACCAGCCCAGGCCATTAGTGGGTCTGTCACTCAGTGCCAGGGTTGTAGTCTACCGAGTTCATATGGCATTTTACAGTAATGCATAATGCTGACAGGTGTATGTGCCAGGGTCTTATTAGTAGCTCAGTTTTCTACATCTATGAAGTGGCTCTAAGCAGAATTGAAATTATCTGTTGAGAGGAGCAAGGTGCTTTCCTAACAGTGTGGAACACCATCTGGTTTCGTTTTCCTCTGCAGCTACTTTTTGTGGCATCTACCTTTTGTGATCACCTGTTCCCGTAATTACCCAATTTCTAACTCCACTGAAAGGAGTGGCTCTGGAACAACATAATATCTCAGGAACATCCTGACCACACAACTACGCCCCAGGCAAAACAATCTTGAAAGGTAGTCTTTCTCTACCTCCAGCCCTTGCTCTGCACTCTAAGATCACCCTGCATCTATCATGTGTCACATCAGATGTCACTTGCTTAGAGAGGCCTTCCCTGGCCACGTTCCCTAACACATCTGGTGTTTCCTCGCTGTCCTTATATTCCTGCCTGATTCTTCAGTTATACGTGGGTGGCTCATGCACGTAAAAGCTCCATGAGGGCAAGTACCTTGCCATCACTCTCTCCTGTACCTGGACCAGTGCCTGGCATAGAGAAGATGCTCAGTAAGTGTCAATCCAACAACTTTTAAGCAAACATTTATTGAATACTACTAGGTGTGATTCTTGATGATATATATATTAAATATATATACACACACACACACACACACACATATACACATATATATATATACATATATATATATATATACACACATACACATATATATATATATATAAATTTGCTCAAACTTTGCAGCAACCCTACAAGGTAAATACTGCCATCCCATATTTCAGATGAGAAAAACAAGGCTCAAAGAGGTGAAGGCTGCACAGTAAATGGCAGAGCTGGAATTCAAAGCTGAACAGTGGCTCCAGAGCCAAGACGTTAGCCACGCTCTATTCTGCCTCCACTTTGTAGAAGCACAGTGGGTCAGTTTGTAGCAGTGCCTCTCTACTGGTCCTGACACATTATCATTGGATTTTATTCGGTTCTGCAGTTACCCTTTTCTTCTTAATCTTTTTCTCCCTCCTTCCCCCTGCTTAAAGTTACCCCAGACCTCCTTTAACACTTTGTGAAATGGGCACAAAATAGGTGCTAGTAAGCATTTATTAAAAACTACATTACAGTACTTAAACACTTGGAAGAGTCCTAGTTTGTTGGAAATAACCTACATTTTCAAAGCCAACTGTGAAAATAGTTATCTTTTTCTGCTCAGGGAATTTCCACATGATGGCAGGTATAATTTATTGAGTACCTACTTCATGCCAGCCGTGTGCTAGATGTTATTCATATGGTATATCTAACAATCCTGTAAAGAAGGCAATATTTTTTCCTTTTTTTTTTTTTTTTGGTTTCACCCACGGCATATGGAATTTTCCAGGGATCAAATCTGAGCTGCAGCTGCAACCTACACTACAGATGCAGCAATGTCAGGTCCTTAGCCCACTGCACCACAGTGGTAACTCCCATTTTTCCATTTTTGAGTTGAGAAACAGCCTTCAAGAGTTTCAGTGAATTGTCTAAAATTGTGTGATAAGGATTAGGTGGAGGGTCGGTATTCCCACCTTGGGAAAGAATTAGGTGCCTTCCAGGCCTGAGATTTTCACCAGGAAAATGTGAGAGGCAGGAAACATTCAACCACGGTCTCAAAGGAAATAAAAATCCATAAGCATCATATGATTCATAAGAGAGTTTAACAAATAGAACTCTTTCATCCTAATGAAAAATGCTATACTTCTTCCAACAATCATGGCAAGAGGAAGACGTTTCTGAAATTGCCGTAGGGCCAGTTGACAGATCACACAAGGGAAGGAGGCTAGTGACTCAGATGTCTCATCGTAGATGCCCAGCTTCTCCCAGAGAGAAAATCTCACCTTATTTGCAGCCCCTTTCTGCAAAGGATTTTCAGCTCTATTCCAAAATCAGATCCATCTGCAAAGGATAAAGATCGGTCCATTGCTGGAGATGATGGTGAGGCTGTCATTCTCTCCAATTTACAAGGGAGGAAGTGAAGACTCAGAGCTTGACTCTGTTGCCTGACGTTATTTATTTTATCATCAGTGGAGCCCAGGCTTGACCCCTCATCTTAGGACACTAAACCCTGTATTTTTTCTCCATTTCTAAGAGGAGCTTCCTTGTCCAGGACAATATAGAGAGGCCAAGGAGACAGAGGAAAAGAGAACATTGAGCATTGGTGATGTCATTACAATCAGCCCATCTTGGTTTAGGCTTTGACTGTGGAGGACGCCATAGTTGTATGTGTTAAAAAGCCATTGATTCACTTCATAGTCACAAATGGTGAGATTTCATTATGTCAAGGCTTGGCGGTCCTTTTCCCCAGGGAGAAAATATCATCAAGCCCTCTCTGTAGAATGCATTCCCCTGGACACTGGGGCTTAGAGTTTCCTAGGATTTCTGCTCCTTTCCTCAGTCTAGCCAATGGTGCAATTGGAGGACCTTCTGGAAGGCAGTTAGGCTCAGCACTGTACCACCAACACTGAAGGACCTTCTGGATCCCTTAGATGTCAGGCACCTGTCACGATGGCTTGGAGCCTGCCTTGGGCTCCAGAGTCAGACGGACCTGGATCCAACTCTCCTGCCACCTACCAGGTGGATAACTTCAACATCTCCTCCAGTACAGCGGGGTCACTGGTACATTCCTCAGGGGAGAGTGTGAGGACCGGAGGAGCTCATGACACAAAGCTTGGAGTGCAGGTCAGGCACTGAGCAATCTTGCCCTTGTTTCTGTCCTTTCCAGCTGGAAGGGGAGGGCCCCAGGGGACCCACTTTTACCCAGCTGTGGGGACTTAACCAGGCAGAAGAGGCAAAACTGCTGTCCCTTCAAAAGTCAGCAAGACATGTCTAAAGGGACCCTAGCTTCCTGAATGAATCACGTGGGACACCTGAGCTGGGAAGATCCCTGCCTCTGGCCACAGGAGCCGCTGGCAGCATTTGCCAGCCACCATCCCATCCACGAAGAAAAGTGGGCTGAGGGAAAATACCCAAGAGCAGCTTGTTTGCAAAGCAGCCATCCAGAATCTAAGCACACGTATTCCATAAAAATGCACGAAAAATACTGTTTTTCTTTGTTGATACCATTTCTAGCATCGAAACCTTGTCGAAGAGACATGTTGCCACAACCGCGGTCACCCTCTGTGCACATAACCTGCTTCTTTCACAAAATATAATTATTCCCGCTCTCCATGCTTTTAGCCGAAGATTAATTTGTAGCAACTTAAAAGGTCAAAGCTGAGATCACACTGCCTGTGTTTTAATCTCGAAAAATGTAAGTTGCACCAAAATTTGAAAGTAACGAGCCCGGGAAGTAAACTATATTCCTGAAGAAACCGTGACCCGTGAACTGGACTCCTGATAGCCAGCTTTGCATCAGAGCAGCAGATGCAACCTCTGATGAGGTATTTGGGACAGGAAAGGCTGATGCTTTATTGAAAAGAAACAGGCCAACAGAATAGAAATATCACGGGCTCCAAGATGTTCCACGGTTGAAAAGAAGGTTGTCTCCAGTGTGGTGGCCACAAAGATTTATTCGGCCAAATGTTTAAAATAAATGCCTCAGTATGTTTGTATTGATTGTCCTTATTTTCACTGACAGAAATCGTATCTACTAACTCCATCTCTGAGCAGGGGGATTGGATTGGGGGCTATAAATTCTAGCAACGGGCACCATAAACCATCCTGGGGAAAAAAAAAAGAGAGAGCTCCACTTTGCCCAGAAATAAAGTGCATTCCTTTCCACATGGCTGTTCTTCAACAAGAAATAATGAAGGAAAACAGTGCTGAAATGTGCTTTGCAATTCTTAATGGCATTTTAATAGTTTAAATTAGGAACGAAAGGCCGCCCGGCATGCGGTTTTGCATAAACATTGCCCTTTCGTGATATTAATTGGGGTGAGGAGAGACGAGCTCGGAGAGAGATGTCAGATGGCCGGCCTCGGTGCGGGCTCTCAACGGGAGGTGGCTGGGTGGCACAGACTCTCCCCGGACCCTGAGAAGCAGCAGCCAGACCCAGAGGCCAGACTAAAGCAAATCCTACCCGCACCCTTGCATCATGAACTGAATTACAGTGTGAAGTACACAACGCTCGTAGTTGACAGCTTGCTGGCCTGGAAGCTGCAACTGCTCAATTTAGGTAATGTCCAGCTAGGGAAGAAGGGTTGGAAGTAAGTCAGAGGCAAATGACCCTTCGCTTGCCACCAAAATCCCTTTTTTGGATCTCTGCAAAGAGGGGGAACAATCACGAAATTCCAAAAGATGGACAGCTACAGAGGCACGTGGGTTTACAATTTGGTGATTACCTGAGACCTCAGCACACCAGCGAAGGAGGCAGAGATGTGTTTCTTGCAGGGAAAGTTGATGGTTCTGTGTACAGATTGACACAAGCACTGCGAAGCTGTTTTAAGACGGATTTCGTCGTTCCCATTTCTAAACCCTGGGGCTAGGCTCAAGTACCAAAACAGACAAGGTCTCTGCTCCCAAAGGCTTCCTATGCCCCTCAGGTGTCAAGCAGACTAGCCAACCAACAAAATAATATCAGGCGATGATGGGGAACTATGAAAAAAATGAAAATGGGACAGGAGAGTGCCCGTGCGGTCAGGGAAAGAGGAGGGTACATTAAGCTGAGACCTGAATGGCAACAGGGGAATGGCCATGCAAAGATCTCAGGAAACAGCCTTTGGGGCAGAAGGTACCACAAGTGCAAAGGCCCTGGGGTGAGTCTGTGCCGTGTTCCCTTCCTTTTTTTTGTTTTTTGTTTTTTTTGTGTTTTTTTTTTTGTCTTCTGACTTTTGTCATTTTAGGGCCGCACCCGTGGCATGTGGAGGTTCCCAGTCTAGCGGTCTAATCAGAGCTACAGCCGCCGGCCTACACCACGACCAAAGCAACGCGGGATCCGAGCCATGTCTGTGACCTACACCACAGCTCACGGCAAAGCCGGATCCTTAACCCATTGAGCGAGGCCAGGGGTCGAACCCGCAACCTCATGGTTCCTAGTCGGATTCGTTCCCACTGTGCCACGACGGGAACTCCTGTGTTCCCTTCCTTTCACCATCAGAGCAGGTCCATGTCATGAAAGATCATCTCACTGCAGCATTTCTCGAACAGATAGCCTAGTTCTCCAGTGTAGAACATGGGCATGTCTCTGGCACGGAAATGAGCACCTCACTGAAGAAGTGAATGTCACGCTAGGGGATTGCAAGGGCACAGAATCCCCAGAGAGCAGGAAATATAAGTGTTGTTTTCAAGGTGCAAGAACTGGTTTGTAGAATCCCCTCTGAGCCCTCTAGGGGAATTGCCAATAAAAACAACACAATTGTGTTGTTTGTTTGTGTTCTTTTAATATAACTTGCATAGTAATATAACTTGCATAGTTATATTACTGCTTTTGTAAAAATAAAAATGTATTTCCTTATGCCAAACATACCTGGCATTGGCAAAATCTCCATACCTTTAACACTGTAGTTTTCAAGACATGCAAAATAAAAATTCAAGGCAGAAAAATAGCACTTTGCAACAACTTAGTAATTTATTACATTACAGGAAATCAGCGTGTTGGGGGGTGGGGGGGGCAGTGGTCCTGAGAAGGTGCTTGATAAACTCCAGGTTGCTAGTTAGGTTTTTAGCACATACCGGGGGATGGCAAACTCTTGTTGCCAAATTGGCTAGTCTAGGTTGGTCATGAGTTTTCCTCTGCACCACAATTCTCACGATGGCAACAATTCTTGCCCTTGGGAGTAATCCTCAAAGGAGAATTGGAGTTGAGGACAATCCATTGGAGCAGTAGGAACCAACAGGAAGAAGAGTCTCTGTGCGCAGGGCTGAGAGAAGCTGGCTTTCTCTACATCCGGAGCTATGGATGAAGAAATGATGCTCCTAAGTGGCTTCAAAATGGTATCATACTGTGTCTCAAGAAGCAAAGATGGAAGCCTTGAATGGACCTTATTTATTTTTTCAGAATACAACTTCAAGGGAAGAACTGCTCGTAAGACGCACTCTTCTATTGGAATAGTCACATGAGGCACACAGGAAGTAACAGAGATGTCTCGATGTCCTTTTCTTTGGAAGGACAGGGCCGTGATCAAGTCTGGTATACATCCTACTCAGATACAGCTCTTGAACATCAACTACTTTCCTAACCACAACCCAGATTTGATCATATCAGGAACTACTCCTCTTTGGGGCAACTGGTTCTGGATGACAGCAACAACAACCCCCAAAATTCATTGCTATAAGAATATATAGGGAATTCCCTGGTGGTCTAGTGGTTAGGACTCCAGGCTCTCACCACTATGGATGGGGTCCAATCCCTGATCTGGGATCTGAGATCGCACATCAAGCCACTGCACACTTCAAGGTAGGGGTAGGGACTATATATAATTCCTCCTAACATCTCTTTTCCTATGCAACATCGTTTCTTTCTTAATCTGTCATTTGCCACCAAATGCATCAAGTACAATGTAGAAAAGCCTCTAACTTTCTAGATAAGAATTAGGTGTTCTGATTTATACGACTGCTCTAACTGTATTACCCACGTGGGAAATTGTTGGCTAAATCAGCATGATTGAATCGTGTTCCAAGGGTTTCCTCACTGCACTCTTGTTTGATCTATAGAGTGAATTTGATGAGGAATCCGTAGAAAATGAAATAGAGACATCCTTCACCAAAACAGAACAGATTGGCTTTTGCACGGGGAGATTTGGCCTTGGAGTTCATAAATTACCTGCTGACTATGCATATACCTATATATCCTTCAGTGGAATGGGCGCTCCAAGAGTGTTAGCTCTGCTGATTTGCGATGACTCAACCATCTTGGCAAATGCATTACAACCTGGGAAATTGAATTTCCCAGCTAAAGTTGTATCTACCCAACAGCACAAATGTTTAAAAAATTTAAAATGTAGATAGTTGATTAGGATCTAACTATGACAAATTACTAGACAAGGTGATTTTTGCCCACTAAATTGACCAGTAGCTTGAGTAAATGGACTAAGTTAACCAGCTGATAAGGAATTAAACAGAGTTAGTCTACTCACACCCAAATATATAAGTATGCGATCAGAGGGGTATTTTCCGTAACCGATTTTCTTTTCAGCTAGTGTAGCAATAAATTTTGGTACTCACAGGTAAAATGATGAATTGTTAGAACAGTAAATATTCAATAAATATTTGTTGAAACATAGTAAACAAAAATAAATGTGCGCACTGATACTTCTATAACTGTTAGACTGGTAGCTTATATTCTAACATCTCACAGGCCATAAATACAAGTTGATAATAAAGAAGTAATTGAGCAGGAAAGAAAGACAAATGGCAACACACAACCCAGTCCCCTTGTATAGAGGCTTCCAACTATTCTGGGCAGTAACCAGATCTAGCACTCAGATCTTAATTTCTAAACACCATTCTCCGATAAAAGGAATCACAGATCCTTGGAGAAAGGGCTGATTCCAGGACAGGGAAAGAAAAGCAGAAGATGAGCCTGGACCATTTTGTGGTGCCAAAAACTAAGAAATGCTCAAAAAAAATGAGGCTATGTCAAAATGACACAGAAACCAAGTGGCCAAATCTGGGACAATTTCAGGAATAAAATAAATGGTAGTAATAGATAATTGCTCATAGAATAATTTTAATTAATCCATACTAGCATAAATAAATAGTTGAATAAACATAATGAGAATGCAGGAAAATCTGTCTCTTGCAGTAGAATTCTAATTAGTAAATTCAGAAGGAATGATGGAAACAGAAAATTACCACAGTAATAATTGTTCCAGGCAAGAATTATCAGTGGGCACTAAAATTGACAGGCATGAGAAACAAAATATTTACGTGGTCTCAGAGCATCTCCCCCTAAAATTCTTACTAGTTACAGAGGGGAAAATAGTAATTTCCCAGTGGAGAAACTTGTCAGACACCACTTAACCAAGTTTTCAAAGTTCATATCATCAGTTACAGAGCAAATCAATCTCAGATGCCTCTTGATATGTTGCACAAGAAGGACACAGTAACATTTCTGTGGCATTCTTGTCAAAAACATATGACCTGGAGTTCCCGTTGTGGCACAACAGAAACCAATCTGACTAGTATCCATAAGGATACAGGTTCAATCCCTGACCTTGCTCAGCGGGTCCTGGATCTGGTGTTGCCACGTGTTGTAGGTCACAGATGTGGCTCAGATCCTGCGTTGCTGTGGCTGTGGCTTAGGCCAGAAGCTGTAGCTCCTATTCGACACCTAGCCTGGGCAACTCCATATGCCAGTGGGGTCCTCAAAAGCAAAAGAAGGAAGGAAGGGAGTTCCCGTCGTGGCGCAGTGGTTAACGAATCCGACTAGGAACCATGAGGTTGCGGGTTCGATCCCTGCCCTTGCTCAGTGGGTTAACGATCCGGCGTTGCCGTGAGCTGTGGTGTAGGTTGCAGACGCAGCTCGGATCCTGCGTTGCTGTGGCTGCGGCGCAGGCCAGTGGCCACAGCTCCGATTAGACCCCT
>PVHT021183693.1:1276477-1324741 GCA_004024745.2 Catagonus wagneri | reverse complement strand
AAGGCAAAAAAAAAAAAAAAAAAGAAGGAAGGAAGGAAGGAAGGAAGGAAGGGAAAAGAAAAGAAAAAGAAAGTAAAAAATAGAGAAAGAAAGAGAGAGAGGAAAGGAAGGAAACATGTATAACCTGAATTTAATCATCCTGAAACCTGGACAAATCCAATTAAGGCACCACATTCCACAGAATAACTGGCCAGTACTCTTCAAAAAAGTTCAAGTTCACCTGGTTCCTGCTGTGGTGCAATGGGAACGGTGGTGTCTCTGAAGCACTGGGATGCAGGTTCAATCCCTGGCCCAGCATAGTGGGTTAAGGATTTTGCATTGCCACAGCTTCGTAGGTCAAAACTGAGGCTCAGATCTGACCCCCTGCCCCAGAAACTCCATATGCCACAGGGCAGCCCCCCCCCAAAAAAAAAAGGTCATGAGCAACAAAGACTAAGGAGCAAGCTGTCACCGATTAAAAGAAACTAGGAAGCATAGCGACTAAATTCATGATGCTGTCCTGGATGGGGTCCTGGACCACAGAAAGGATATTAGATAACCAACGGGGGAAATGTGAATATGGTCTCTAGATTATATATAACAGTACGGTATCACTGTTAATTTTCTGGTTTTTAGCATTTTACTGTGACTACATGAAATGTTAACATTGAGGGAATCTGAGTGAAGGTGATATGAGTGTTTGTTGTACTATTTTTGGGGGGTTTCTTTTTTTTTTTTTGCATTTTAGGGACACACCCGCAACACATGGAGGTTCTCAGGCTAGGGGTCAAATCGGAGCTACAGCTGCCGGCCTGCACCACAGCCACAGCAACGCCAGATCCAAGCTGTGTCTGCGACCTACACCACAGCTCACAGCAGCGCCAAATTGTTAACCCCCTGAGCAAGGCCAGGGATCGAACCTGCAACCTCATGGTTCCCAGTCGGATTCGTTAACCGCTGCGCCACGACAGGAACTCCTGTTGTACTATTCCTATAAAATTTTTTCAAAGTTAAGCATTAAAAAAATAGAGAAAATATTTATAATGGTTGTCTGGGGCTGGAGTGGCAAGTAGTGGGCAGCCAACTTTGTAGAGACCAAACTTACCTCTTGAATCTTTTTGAACAGAAATAAAGCTGCTGCCACAGAGACTCAAGTTATCAGTAACTCAAAGAAGAGAAAAGTGTATTCTTTCATATATCCACGATCAGGAGCAACCCAGGACTGTAGGGTGCCTCCAGGAACAGGACCCAGATCTCTCTTGGGCCAGAGGGCTCATGACCTCATTCACTTTCCAGCCCATGGGAGATAGGAAAGGCAAGGAGGAAGGACGCACTCTTTCAGGGCACACTGAAACAGCCAACAGGACATACATTCACTTCTGTTTCCTTTTTGCTGGCCAGAACTTAGACCTGGGTAACATTCAGTTGCAAGGGAGGCTGGGAAATGTAGTCTTTATTCTGGGCAGCCATGTGCCTTGCTAGCTTTTGGTGTTTCTATGACCTTAGATGAACAGGAGGATGCTATTGGGAAGCCACCAATCTCTCCAGCTTCATCGCTCCCATTCTAGGAGCCACGCATACTGCACTTCTCCCAGGCTTTTGCACTCGCAGCTCCGTCTACCTGGTGGCCTTGCCTGGCCTCAACCCCACGCCTTAGAGAATACCTATTTCACCTTTCAGACCCCTGAAGAGATGTCGCTTCCTCTTGGAAGCCTTCTAGCACCCCACCAGGATTAGCTCCTCCTCCGTTCATGCAAATTTTCCCCCAGCCCTGAACTTGTCCAATGGGGGACTTGTCACATTGCTGTTTATTAGCCTGTCTCTCCTACTACAACGTTCACTCCAAGGGGGCAGAGAATATGTCTGTGTCCCTTGCACATTACAGTGCTCTAAATTTCTGCTGAATTATTAAGTATATGCTTTTGAGAATCTGTATTTGAATTTCCACGCTATTATTGCATTGCCCAATGAAAGAATATTCTTGGCATAAATACCACCACCCTGGACCCAGGCAGGAAGCAGAGAGGAAACCAGTGAAATCAAAGCCACTGCTTAAGAGAGGAAGGAATACAGATGCTGTGGGACCCACAGGACACTGGTAATGTTTGCCCTGCTCTATTTACATCTGGCTAAGCTGGAGGACAACAGAGCCCCATCATCAACACCTCCCTCAGTGAAATCAGCCAGACAAGGGCCGTCTCTAACCCAGGACAGCACAGGCTTGCTTTCTGGGCAAGGAGCATTTGGGTGGCAACATCGGGACTCTGCTGGTTAAAGTCACAGCACAGATGGCTTATGAACATGAAAAGCCTGTTTAATGTTAAAAGCCTTTGATTTTTTTCCCCCCTGGATTAATTCTTTCAGCGCCCTATAAGCAAAACTGTTTGAGCTAAGGAGAAAGGGCATTTCAACCAAACCTCTAAATGTCGTGCTTGACAATATTTCTGGCAGTTCCAAATCAGAGTCTTAAATATATGTTTGTGGATTGAATGTTTGTTTGAGGTAGGAAAGTGAAGGATATGGTTTTAGGCTGTTTGGCTTGCCCGAGTTTCAACAAAGGGAAGAGAAAAAAAATATTAAGCTCTGATGGAAGAATAAAAAGCTACCCTATACTGAGCCTCTGAAAGGTTTCACTGGAGGGTCCTTCACTCACTCCTCAAAGCCATTTACCTTTAATCACTAGTTTGGAAGCAAGATCAAGAAAGAAATTGGAAGCTTGATCATTCCTTGGTCTGGAGCATCTCTCAGAACAGTGTATAGATTGTGAGTTTCTAGGTAACAAAAGAGAAGTTCCAGAAGAACCCAGACAGCAACATCCTCCAGTCAGAAGTTTAGACCGTGGATTCTGTACTCTGTTTTCTGTTTTGTAGCTGTAGCTTTGGGGATCAAAAACAACGTGCCTCTGCTCTGTCTGCTTATCAGTGCGTTACTTATTAGAGAGAACGAAGGAAGGAAGGAAGGAAGGAAGGAAGGAAGGAAGGAAGGAAGGAAGGAAGGAAGGAGAGAAAGAGAGAAATGAAATTTACATTTGCTAGGGATGCTGCACTGAAGGAAATTCAGTCCCTTACACTCTCATTTTCCTCCCAAACTTAGAACTCCTGCTGGTCTTCCTTTCCTCACCGAGTCCCGTTTCCCTCACTCCCCAATCAGACTTTTAAACATAAATTTGTCAATGGAGGGCTTGCTTTTATTTGCTTGAGGAAGAGTTCTTTCAGTATTTGACCATCGAGCTAAGGATAGTTGGGCTATACTAGGAGTTTCATCCAATTTTCTTACTATCAATATAAAGTCAGTAACAAAACGGGGCTCGGAATGGTCCCCAGTGGGTAAACGCTGGTGTCTTCTCATCAGAGACCGTCACCTGGACAAAGAAGCCTAAGATACAATGTTTTCTTTGAATATTCAGGGAAAGTTAAGGGAAACCCGAGAACCCTTTCTTGAGGAAGTTAATAACCCCGCAGGTCATTCTGGGTCCACGGCCCATACTAGTCTGTGATGTCACCAGCCTATAACACCACTCGATCAGAATCTCCCTAACTTCCTGACTCTTACTGGTTGTTCAACCGGCCAGAGCACATGTGTGTACTCCCTCGATAACCAAATCTGTGCTCGGCAGCCATCCCCTGCCAGGAAACACAGAGCTATGACATGAAACAGTAACAGTTGTCACACACACGCAATGTCTTTATTTTTAAGTACATAATACTGTGGAAGGTGACAGCTTTGGAGGGTTTTTTTTTTTTTTCCCAAACTGCTGTGAACACCACAGGATATTTTCGTAACATCTTGAGGATTCCATCCCTAAAAACCAACATCCGTGTGTGACTAAGTTTTCAACGTGTATCTTTATTAATGATAGGGGTAACTGTGGTCCCCTGCTCACATTTCTGATTAAGAAAACACATAAATAAGCTCTCCTAAATCATCCCATGTCAGATGATTTTAAATGGCACCAAAACAGAAATAATTGCTTTCCTCTTGCACCCGGATAGGACATTTCCATTAAAACTTCTGATTTGATTCAAAACAGGAACGATACGTGCTGATGATTCAAATCAGAAATTAGACCCTAATTGGGTCTCTGGATTAGACAACTTGAAGTTTTCTTTTTAAAAAAGAAAAAAAGCAAACTATTACCTTTAGAATGGATAAGCAATGGGCTCCTACTTTATAGCACAGGGGACTATATCCAGTCTCCTGCGATAGATCATGATGGAAAATAATATTTAAAAAGAATGTATGTATAAAAAAAGGAAACCCAAAAAAGCAAAGATCCCTCCGTAATTACCCACATATGAGGAAGAAGTTTTGTGATATTTTCCCTTTCTTGGCAAATCATTCAGCTTATTCTAGGCTTTCAACTTGACAGAAGGTAGCCACATCAGTCTGAAATAAGAACAAATACAAACCCTCTTTAATGAGGAAATAAGAGTTGAAGGGTAAGATCTTGGGCTTTGGGCTAAAACTGCTGGCTCTCCTAGTTACTGGCTGTGTGACCATGGGCAGTTTACTCCACGTCTCTGAGCCTCACGTGTGAATGGGATTAAGAGAAGTGGCTACCTTTGAGGCGCACTGTGTGGATGAGATCTACACACAGCATGGTGGCCAGAACAGTACATGCAATGGAGACCAGCAAATTATTATCATCCTGGGAAGGTCAAAAGAAGGAAGATATTTTGTATCCATCCACTACCAATATAAAATTGCTTTTGAAAAGTGAACCAACAAATCTAAAAGGGCCAGTACCTGGTCTGGAGGAAGAAAGCATTGCCTGCACCAGCCACTGTCAGGTACGCTCAGGCCCTAACTTATTAGGCTAGGTACCAACTGACAGGTGCACTCAAGCCCAAGGTGGGGTGTTTAGTCCTATGTTGTGCAGTTTAATGTATTAAAATGGTATTTGTCCCTGAAATTGCGTCCTTAAAAATACATATAGAGAGTTCCTTTGGGGGCTCAGCGGATCAAGAACCCAACAGTGTTCATGAGGATAAGGGGTCAATCCCTGCCTTGCTCAGTGGGTTAAGGATCCAGCATGGCCTTGAGCTGTGGTGTGGGTCACAGGTGCAGCTCAAATCCAGTGTTGCTGTGGCTGTGGTGTAGGCTGGCAGCCGTAGCTCCAGTTCAGCTCCTAGCCTGGGAACTTCCACATGCTGCAGATGGGGCCCTAAAATGAAAAAACAAAACAAAACGAAACACAAAAAAATACATATATACACACAAGCATATATATGTGTGTACCTGTATAATAAATGGATATCATGTACAGAATACCACCTATGGCCATGTTCTTGATTTTCCCCACACTCAGAACGAGCCTCAGCCTTCAGCAGTGAAAGCCGGGGTAGCCACCTGTCCTGAACACTGCCCAGGGAGCACTCCTCGAGGCTACGGCCAGTTGAGTGTGTTCTGCAAAGTGTCTTGTTTAGTCTGTGGCACCTGTGTTCGCCACCATTTATTGGATTTTTTTTTTTTTTTGGTCTTTTCTAGGGCCACACCCTCCGCATATGGAGGTTCCCAGGCTAGGGGTCTGGTCGGAGCTGTAGCCGCCGGCCGATGCAACAGCCACAGCAACGTGGGATCTGAGCCGCGTCTGCAACCTACACCACAGCTCATGGCAACGCTGGATCCTTAGCCCACTGAGCAAGGCCAGGGATCGAAACCACGACCTCATGGTTCCTAGTCGGATTCGTTAACCACTGAGCCACGACAGGAACTCCCATTTATTGGAGTTGTAAACCGTGCTGGCTGTCAAACATCGTGAAAGTGAAGGCATTTAACCTGCCGCAAAGAAACAAAAGGATGAGTAACGTGTTGGGTATTAAAGTGCAAGTTACCACCCTGAGATAACTTCATCAGAGGGGTTAGATCATCGTCTATGAGCCGTTAGGAACTCCTGGAAGTCCTCGGCTGTTATCATCGGGCATCATCACATCACTGCAACCCAGAGAACTCACCCGCCACTGACACTCAAGTTTACACTGGAGGCTAGAAGAAACGAAAGCCAAAGATCTGAAATTATTTCACATGGTTTGAAAAGCCTGGAAGAGCAAATGCCAAGGCCAGGACCACGTCCCCCTGGGGACGATACTGAGTCCGTCATTAGTCCTGCATCCTGGAGAACAAACCGCAGGGAGGAGCGGCAGGGCTGTGTTCCTCCCCTGCCCCCAGCCTGAAGTCTCCAACCAGCCATTTTTAAACAAATTCTTAAGTTACAGAAAAAGAATGACTCATTCTTTCTGCCCTGTGTTATTCAAAATCATGCAAATTATATGTCACATGTGCATATGCACAAACATGCATATGGGACTCTTAGGTGAGACTCCATAAATTTACTCAAAATGCACATTACTATTGGGTGTAAAACTCTTATGGTAGAAATATATTCTATTTGGAAATTCCTGTTGTGGCTCATCAGGTTATGAACCAGTATCCACGAGGATTTGGATTCCATCCCTGGCCTTGCTCAGTGGGTTAAGGATCCAGAGTTGCCATGAGCTGTGGTATAGGTCACAGTCGCAGCTTGGATCCTGCGTTGCTGTGGCTGTGGTGTAGGCCGGCCGCTGCAGCTCTGTTTCAACCCCTAGCCTAGGAACCTCCATATGCAACAGGTACAGCCTTTAAAAAAAAGAAAAAATAAAAATAAAGTGAGCATAGATCCGAAAAAAAAGAGCAAGGCTGACATTGTCATTTTTAACTACCACAATTTTTAGGGGATCTGGCATGTTGAATTTTCTTATCACATGAAAACAGCTAGGAAGTGAAAGTATTCATCATTTTTCTGTTATTTAGACAATGTTTGTTTGCCTCTAGTCCCCCTAATAATGCACACTCAAAAGAGACTGAAAATCAAATTCTGGAGTCAGCCACATGGCTAAAGTGCTGCAGGACGGAAGCCCAGAATTCATTTTAACATGAAGTATTCCCTGGACTGTGACAGAATTCAGGTTTCAATTAGTTTTCTTCAGGCTCCCCAAACCAAGAAGAATCTAGGGGGTTGTTAAGTATTCAGAAGTAAACAAACATTTGGTCCCTGGGCAGGTGGCCAGGATATGGTGCCAGGGAGGGACCCAGGCACCCATGGTGAAGCCGTGGGGGGGGGGGGCTTTCAGTTCCCACACTCCGTGGGGCTGGACCAGCCACGGATGCTGCCCCTGAGCATCCTTATCTATGCATTTCGGGAACCCTGCGATCAAGATGCCCACTGAAATAAGGCTGAAACACAGCCAGAGTTACTGACCAGAGGGGGCGCTCCTCATGCAGAATCACTCCAAGCTGGACGTTGGCAAAATGAAATTACCTTTAGGTCTTCACAAACTTTAAGATGCACATCAACCACCTGGGATCCCATTAAAAGGCAGATTCCAATCTGGGCAGGGTAAGGAGGGGCTGATATTGCTGACCTAAAGACCTCACTTCTGTGCACAATTAAATAAACATGGTTTGGGGGCATCTCAGGTGTCAGGCACTGTGCCTTCTGCTGGAAGCACAAAGATAAAACAAGGGTCCTGCCTTTAAGAAGCTTGTGTCAAAGGAAAGACAGCTTACAACACTCCAGGAAAATTCAGAATTTGTTTGGATTCTTTGCATTAGAAGAAGGAAAAACCCAACCAAAGTGGCTCAGGCAAAATGGGTATGTAACTGGCTTCTATAATTTTTAAAGCTCTGGTAAGGTGACCTTGGGTCCAGTTTGGAGCAGGGCTAAAATGACATTACTGGTACCTAGATTCTCTTTCTCCATCAGTACCTGGTTTCCTTCTCTCAGTCTTTCAGGTCTTGTTCCCTTCACTTGGAGACAATGTGGATACCAATTCGTATTGCTTCTCCTCTTAATAAGAGTGCCTGCCGGAGTTCCCTTCATGGCTCAGTGGTTAACGAATCCAACTAAGAACCATGAGGCTGTGGGTTCGATCCCTGGCCTTGCTCAGTGGGTTAAGGATCTGGCATTGCCGTGAGCTGTGGTGTAGGTTGCAGACGCGGCTCGGACCCCGCGTTGCTGTGGCTGTGGCGAAGGCCGGCAGCTACCGCTCCTGTTAGACCCCTAGCCTAGGAACCTCCATATGCCGCGGGTGCGGCTCTACATAAAGGCAAAAAGACAAAAAAAATAAATAAATATATAAAAGTGCCTGCCTATCCCAGAAATCTTGACAAATATCTCAGGTATCTCATTAGCTCTAATTGGGTCATGTGTTCAGCCCTTAAGCAGTCACTGTGTTCTGGGAAGTCAGACGTGCACCATGGCAAACAGTAGCATTTAGGATGGTGTTAGCCCCAGCAGAACCACATGCACCAAGAGAGCAGGAGGCAGGGATTCCTAAAAGAAGATCAAGTATTGGATGCCGAGCAGCCAAAAGCCCGTGGTCACCACTGCAGAGATGCGATAGAAGCATATGGAGAGAGCATGGAGCAGAACACTGGTACCCGATAAATACTATCAACAGTGTGTGTGTGTGTGTGTGTGTGTGTGTGTGTGTTTGTGTCCAGCCATAGGCAAAGCACACTGTGTGTGTGTGTGTGTGTGTGTCCAGCCATAGGCAAAGCACACAGAGTACCCAGTCTAGAAAGGAAGAAAGGACTACTGGTTTGGAGGGGTCCTTTAACACAGCACTACCCCCACCTGCATTTCAGTTCAATCGCTCCAGAAATATTTCATTCACTACTTTCTGTGCAGGAGATGAGAAGCGAAGAGTATGGTTTAACTGTTTCTGAGATTAGAGTTAAGTTGGAATATAGGCCAGATTGACACAATCAAATATTTCGAAGCCAGTACAAAATGCTGTGTAGCTGAGTACTAATTTGTCCTCAAAGAAAGGAGGCACTGATGTAAGCTAGAATAGAAGCTTTCGGGTAGTTCCTATTGTGACTCAGCAGTTTAAGAACCTGACTAGTATCGTGAGGATGCGGGTTCAACCCCTGGCCTTGCTCAGTAGATTAAGGATCCGGTGTTGCCACAAGCTGTGGCGTGGGTCATCGATGCGGCTCGGATCTGGCATTGCAGTGTCTATGGTGTAGGGCGGCAGCTTCAGCTCCAATTCAAACCCTAGCCTGGGAACCTCCATATCCCAGAGGTGTGGCCCTAAAGAGAAAAAAAAAAAAGGAAAAATTGAGTAGAAGCTTCCACAGGCATGAACACACAGATGTTATAATGAGCTAGCTTGTGCACTGGGACATGAAGAGACCAAGCAAGTCGTAGAAGAGGATGCTGTCATCTTCAAACACCAGGAACAAGTATAAGAATTAAGCAGCCAAATCAATGAGCTTCTGCCACCATGGTCCCTCCCACTATTATCCATGACTTGAGTATCCCTGTTGGGAACACATCTGGCATCCTAGTTTTTCATCTTCTTAGCATTTTCACCTTCAGTCCAACACAGCTACCCTAGCTGTTGACCAGGAACAATTGCACCACCTTAGAAATGTAGCTTTTCAGAACTCCTGACCCCTTGTCCTGCACCCTATCCTGGCAGAACTATATATTTATAATCTTAAATCTTATTCTCATTAAGATTTCCAATCCAGCATCTGTCCTACTTTTTCCCTATCCGTCATCCAATGAGCCTTCTTCTCTTCGCCTAAACTAAAGCAGCAGAACGTAGCTATAGAAACATGCAACCTTTAAATTTATCATGGCTGCAAACGCCCCAAATAGCAATGACGTTGATGATATGTTGACGATGGTGGTGATATCATTATCATCTAACATTTATTGAGTATCATTATGAGGCAGCCTGTTGTCAGTTCTGAGTCAGTAAGTACATAATTCTCTTTGCCTTAATATAGCTCAATATTTCTCAGAGGAACCATTGTTGGCATTTGGAGCAGGACCGGTTTGTCATTACCTGGGACAGTCCTGTGCATGATGGGGCATTCAGCAAAACTGCTCCCAGCCCACCAAATGCCATTATCACTCCCTAGGCATGGCAACACCCACACACATAGACACATATGTTTTCCAAAGGCTGGCCCTCAATCCTCCTCCCAAGCAGATTGCAGGGACTGTTGAGAACTAGTGGCTGAGTGGAAAGAGTATTAATTTGGACATCAAAACTGATGCTTATTGCACTTTGACCTTGAGCAAGCCACTTAGCCTCTCTAAGTATCAGTTTCCTCTCCCATAAAAGATGGATCATAATCCTCTTTCTGCCTAGTGGTAGCAAGTCTCAAGTGAGCTGATAAAATAGTATCGAGAATGTTTAGTGTATCCATTAGGATTGTATTTGGCTGTGGGTAACAAAAAATTTGACAGCAACACCTGAAACAATTAGGTGTCTATTTTTCCCACACCACAGGTATTCTGAAGGCTGGTGGTCTACGGCTGGTGTGGTGGCTTCAGGAAGTCATCAGCGTCTCTGGCTTCTGTCTTTCTGCAAGTGGCTTTTACCTTCACGGTTGCCTCTCAGTCACAAGATAGAGACCCCACTTGCAGACTCCAGACAGACAGACATGCAAATAGACAGAAAGGAGGGAGGGAGAAAGGAAGGTAAAACAGGCAAGAAAACGCTCTCTTTCTTTCAGAAACAAAACAGTTAACTAAAAATCCCCAGCAGATTTCCTTTTTTTTTCTTTTCCTTTTTTTAAGGCCACACCTGCAGCATATGGAAGTTCCCAGACTAGGGGTCTGTGACCTACACCACATCTTGCAGCAATTCTAGATCCTTAACACCCCCTCCGAGCAAGGCCAGGGTTCTTAACCCACTGAGCCACAACAGGAACTCCCCTAGCGGATTTCTGTTTACATTTCATTGGCTGTCACATGATCAGAGAGAGTGGAAAATGTTTTTAACTGAGTTAAATTGCCTCCTTGAACAAAATCAAGATTCTCTGAATAAGAAGAGGAGAAGGGATAGTGGATAGGAAATTAGCAATACCTGCAGTATTTAGTAAACTGCAAAGCGTTGTAAAAGTGTAAGGTGGCATTATTATTAAAACCTGAATGAAAGCACATCACAAAATAAAGTATCTAGGAGCTCCCACTATGGCACAATGGGATCGGCGACATCTCTGGAGTGCTGGGATGCAGGTTTGATCCCAGGCCCAGCACAGTGGGTTAAGGATCCAGGGGTGCTGCCACAGCTGCAGCGTAGGTCACAACTGCAGCTCGGATCTGATCCCTGGCCAGGGAATGCCATACACCATGAGGCAGCCAAAAAAGGTGAAAAAAAAAGTATCTATGTGAATTTCACTACCTGAATTAATTGCCATCACTTAAATAAGTAAATGTTCTTATTTACATCCAACAAGCACGGTAGCCCTATTCACTAATAAGTCACATCGCTGCCTACATTTTAACATGGCAATACAGAGTGAACCACATTTTGGGTAGTGGGCTTTAAAGAATAATTGGCCCCTATTATTCAAGGTAACTAGAGAATAATAATAAAATATGTAAATGAATATAGAAGACATTTATTGGTTTAAGGCTACCTGGCTTGAATTCTCCTACTTTTGATAACTGCACCCTGATTTTCTTGTGGAAAACTACTTTCCCACATGTGTGTGCAAGTTGATGGGATTGTCAGTCAAGGTGCCCTGCGCAGGTGCTAAGAAACAGACACCTACCCCAACCAAAAGCAACTGACTCTTCCAGGAACCGAATTCTGAATGTGTGAAGCAAGGCAAACAAAAGAAGAGAAAAAGGGAGAGGTTTGGGGGGTGGCGAGGGAGGGAGGGGAAAAAAAAGGAAGAGAGGAAGGGGCGGAGAGGAGGTGGAAGGAAGAAAAAAGAAAGGAGAAAATGAGAGTGCCCAGCCTTACTTTTAGCTGTTCTTCAATTCTGTGTGCTCCCCAGATCTTTTCCAGTCAATATCCTGTTTTGCTTAATGTAACCGAATCAGTTTTTCAACCAAAGAACCTTGACTGCAGTGCCTGTGGGAACGACACTTGCAGATCACCTGGAAACTCAGCTGTCTGCTCGTGTGCAGCCTCGTCTCCTACTTAAGCTTGACCACAATCCCCAAAGTGCACTTCCTCTTGATTCCCAGACATTCTGTAGAGATATTGCGCAATACTGGAGTGGCCAAAAGACTGGTAGGAAGAGAGGAAATAAATAAGTTTTAGGGTGAGGCTGTGTCAGAGAGCCCTCAACTGGGAGTTGGGAGCTTATTTTTTTTTTCTTTTTCTTTTAAGGGCTGCACCCGTGGCATATGGAAATTCCCAAGCTAGAGGTCAAATCAGAACTACAGCTGCTGGCCTGTGCTACAGCCACAACAATGCAGGATCCAAGCTAAGTCTGCAACCTACACCACAGCTCATGGCAACGACAGAACCCTGACCCGCTGAGCAAGGTCAGGGTTCGAACCCACATCCTCATGGACACTAGTCAGGTTCATTTTCCCCACAATGGGAACTCCCAGGAGCTGATTTCTAGTTTGCGCAGTTTCTCTTACTAGGAACACAGAATACATCTTTCAGCTTCCCTGCACCTCTGTTTCCACACTTGTAAATGGCTGAGCTGACTCGATCACATCAGCTTTGATAACATGCCAGTGTTTCCTAACTCTGCAAGGTCTCCAGCTGCCCACTGAGTTCCTACCTGTAAAGCCTTGGAGTCACAACCTGTATATCCACCCTCAGGACACCCCTACTCCTTGAGCTGAGATCAAGCCACCTCATCCTTGAAATTTTAAGGAAGATTGCCTAGAAGCCCCCGCCTCACAGCTGGAGAGAAATTTCCCCTGGCTCACCACCTGCAGGGACGCCTGGGTAAGCCCACACTTCCACAGATCGATACTAGCTCCGAGTTCCTGCTTCCTCTGAATATGCAATTGCTTCCCTGCCTTTTTGCTCCTGTGGGTTTTCACCCCATGTTGCCCTGGGCGGCATGACTCCATCCCTTTCAGCCTTCAAACCACCACCCACTCACGGAGAAGCACGTGGCAGACTTTGCTAGAGGCTTGGGGCAACAGAGGCTACTACTGAAGGTTACTAGGGCAAACATGCCCAAGCTGAACCTTGCTCTTCCTGTCACTGGCCATTCCCTTCTTTTCTGGGAGCATCACAGCAGCATCTCCTCCTCGGGCTCCAGCATCCTATCATGTCGCTTGTCTCCTGTCATCCTTCCTTCTTTCCCCTCTCCTTTCACACTCTCTTTCTCTCAACCTCCAAATTTCCCGTTCAGATTTTACACAGCATCGTCCCACCACCAAAATGGCCTATTAAGTGTTTTGCTAAATAAAGGTCATTCTAAGAGGAATTTTGACCAACAGTGCTTAAGTCAATAACTGCTCCTTTCTGCTGAAGGGAAAAAAAAAAAAAAGCAGCTCTAAGGATGCTGATAACAACTGTTCTCTGGCTGAAGGCATAATGCCTCCAGCGCTCAGGAAGCACTTCTCAGAAAGCATTTGGCTGGAACAAAAAGCTCTGCTATGTTGTTGATATCCCTTAAATGGAAACAGCGTGACCTCTCCTGTACCAAGCAAAAAGAAAGTGGCTTTGTCACTTACTCACCATGTGACCTTAGGAAAATTACCCGTCTAGACCCATATTTCCCTTCTGTAAAGTGGGGACATCCCATCTCATCACAAGGAAAAATTTTTGTTCTATTTCTTTAATTTTATGTCTATATGAGATGATGGATTCTCACTGTGTGGTAATTATTTCACGATGTTAAGTCAAATCCTTACGCTGTAAACCTTAAACTTATACAGTACATTATGTCAATTATATCTCAATAAAACTGGAAGTGGAGTTCCCTTCGTGGCTCAGTGGTTAGCGAATCCGACTAGGAACCATGAGGTTGCGGGTTCGATCCCTGGCCTTTTTCAGCGCGTTAAGGATCCGGCGTTGCTGTGAGCTGTGGTGTAGGTTGCAGATGCGGCTCGGATCCTGCATTGCTGTGGCTGTGGTGTAGGCCGGCGGCTACAGCTCCGATTAGAACCCTAGCCTGGGAACCTCCATATGCCACGAGTGCGGCCCTAGAAAAGGCAAAAAGACAAAAAATAAAATAAAACTGGAAGTAAAAACAGGGACAATAATAGTACACATTGCATACGATTGTTATAAGAATCAAATAGAATCCTACCTATAAAGTACTTTAGCACAGTGACTGGCGCATAATAAATGCTCTAGAAAGGGTAGATGATGGTATTATGATCATCATCACCACAGGGGCTTTAGGAAGTGAAATGAAAACGGTGATAGAAAGTTATAAAGAGCACAGCACATCGAAACATCATTTGGGAAATGTAAAAATATAAATGAAGACTTAGCCTAAAAAAGTGCACTCAGAGCTCACAGCCTGGAAGGTTGCTGGTCTCACCGGCAAGTGGGGCTGGTTAAATAACAGGGTTAAAACCCACAAATATGAGTGCCATGCTTTCAGAAAGAAGGTGCATTTCATTTCTATTTTTCTTTTAGAAGAGGATAATACAACACCCTCCTTCATCTAAAGATACTGAACACCAATACAAGGACACGAAATATTTTAATTCCTCCCAGGAGCTAGGTCAGTCCTAGAGAGAATAGGAGATCACCAGAGTAACTGGGACATCTGAAAATGGAAATGTACTATTCAGACCTCCACCTTGTTCCTTGAAAAATTTCCAGTCCCTGAAAAGGTTCTTCTTCTTCTTCTTCTTCTTCTTCTTTTTGTCCTTTATTTAGGGCCGCACCCCTGGCATCTGGAAGTTCCCAGGTAGAGGCTGAATTGGAGCTGCAGCCGCCAGCCTACCCCACAGCCACAGCCACACAGGATCCAAGCCACAGCTGCGACCTACACCACAGTTCATGGCAATACCGGATCCTTAACCCACTGAGTGAGGCCACATCCTCGTGGATACTAGTTGGGTTTGTTACCACTGAACCACGACAGAAACTCCCTGAAAAACATTAAAAGATGATCAAGCCATCTGAGAGCTCTGCATGTCAAAACGAATACACAGGCTCAGCCCACATAATGGTAATATATTTTCCTCGTGGGCCCTTAAAAAAAACAGTATCACTTCTGCATGCACTCCAGTGTTCATAGCAGCACTATTTACAATAGCCGAGCTATGGAAGCAACCTAAGCGTCCATCAACAGATGAACGGACAAAGATGTGCTGTATAGATACAACAGAATATACAAAAAGAATGAAATTTTGTTATTGGCAGCAGCAGGGATAGACTTGGAAGGCATTAGGCTAAGTGAAATAAGTCAGAGAGAGAAAGACAGACACCCTATGATATCACATATGTGGAACCTAAAAAATACAACCAACTAATGAATATAATATAAAAGAAGCAGACTCACAGATAAAGAAAACAAACTAGCAGTAACCAGTGGGGAGAGGCAGGGAGCAGCAATAGAAATGTGGGGGAGTGAGAGGTACAAACTCTTGGGTGTAAGTTGGGCTACAAGGATGTGTTGTACAACACGGGGAATACAGCCAGTATTTTGTAATAACTGTAAATGGAAAGTAACCTTTAAAGACTGTATAAAAAATTGGGGGGTCCTGTGGTGGCTCAGAGGGTTAAGAACCCGGCATAGTATCCGTGAGGATGCGGGTTCAATCCCTGGCCTTGCTCAGTGGGTTAAGGATCCTGCGTTGCCGTGAGCTGTGGTGTAGGTAGAAGATGTGGCTTGGACCTGGAGTTGCTGTGGCTGTGGCATAGGCCAGCAGCTGCAGCGCCTATTTGACCCCTAGCCTGGGAACTACCATATGCCCCAGGTATGACCCTAAAATGAAAAAAAAAAAAAAAAGGATTGTTTAAAATTTTTAAATTTGTAAAAAAATATATATGTGTGTGTATATATATGTATATATATATATATATATATATATATATACATACACACACACACACATATATTACGTGCATGGATAGAACAAAAATTGTATCATTTCTGTTTGACTGTCATTCAGGTGTTACCTTTCTTTGGGGGCCTCTGATTTATTGTTTCTCTGCTTCAAACATTAACCTGGAAAAGCCTCATTTGAGGTCCTCCACAGGTCTTTTTGTGGAATTCCTTTCCATCCCTATTAATTGGTCTTGCTTTTTCAGCTACTGTCTGGTACATATGTGAAGCTCAGGCCATGGTAGCATGTCACATCTTACTCAGAATCTTCTTTGACAAGTGTCTGCTTGTCCATCCCCTCTGCTCTGGCTTCTTAGGCAACCTCTTTTATTGAGCATTCCTTTTTTTTTCTTCTTCTTCTTTTTCTTTTTTTCCTTTTGTTTTCTTTTTTTTTTTTACAGCCACGCAACAATGTGGAAGTTCCTGGGCTAGAGGTCCAGCTGGAGCTGCATCTTCAGCCTACACCACAGCCACGGCAACGCCAGATCCTAACCATGTCTGCAGCCTACACCACAGCTCACAGCAACACCGGATCCTCAACCCACTGAGCGAGGTCAGGGACAGAACTCGCTTCCTCACAGATACTACATCAGGTTCTTAACCCACTGAGCCACAACGGGAACTCTGATTACTTACTTTTTAAAGACCTACAGGCAAGATGCTGCTTTGGTATTAGGAACACCACACACACACACACACACACACACACACACACACACACACAAACAAATAGGATTCAGCCTCTTCCCTCCCGAAAGACCATGACTAGAAAAGGAGGAAGATTATAAACAGAGAATCCCAATCTGCAGGGACACAGACCCACAGATCTACGCATGAGGCAGACAGAGGCAATAGGGGACAGAAAGAGTCCTGCATCTTGGAGCAGGGCTGATTTAAAAAAAAAAAAAAAAAAGGCTTCCAAGAGATCCAGGCCCTTGAATAACGAGTAGGAATTCACAAAGTGGAAAAGAACAGAGAGACGGGAGAGGAGTGGAGGATGGGCGGATCTTTATCCGGAGGAGAGGAGGACGTCCCACACCTGTAACGAAATAAACTCAGCCGACAAGGCTTGACACAGTGAGGAGGCATAGCGGCTGGCTCGGCACGTCCTGCACCTTTACTCCTTGAGCTTATTGTCACTCAACCTTCTGCTTCTCTATGTCCAGACTTGCCATCTCTGTCATATATGAAGCCCGTGCAGAGGCCCACAGCAGTTCCCGAAGGAGGGAACGCTGTCTTCAGCAGAACGCCAAGAACAAGAAGCTCAAGCTCTCCATCCTCACGGAAGACTAACTGACTTGTCCTTGTGGGAAGGGTTCCCCCAACAGCACGGGATTGGTCCCGAGTGGTCTCAAACCCAACTTAGGACTCAGAGGGCATGGTCAGTCGCTCGTGGCAATCATCAGGGATTACCCGTCACATGTGGACTCACCTCCTTAGAATTCCACCCTGCAGAGTGCGCTTGTCTCGCTCGGACGCCTGGGCTTTAATTACAGTTTCACGCGCTACCCTGTGCCCACTTTCCAGGAATGTGTGGGCCACCATTATTTGCTCTCTTCCTGCAAACAGGCATTTCGTCTCTGCATCTGGATGTGGGACTGGCTTCATAGCATCTGACTTGGTGGCCCCCACATTGGACAAGGCCATGCTTGGTTTAATTCTCTGCTGTTGCAGAACTGAAATGCTTGATAATTTTTCTAACAAGAGACCCCACGTTTTCGTTTGGCCCGGAGCCCCACAAATTATGCAGCTGGTCCTCACTCGAGGACTAACGGCTTCAAGGTGAATTTCTAACAAGCCCTGTCTCCTCGGGATGGGAGCCATTACTGAATGCTTCTGAGTACAGCTTTTGGTTACAGTGGTCATTTTCACCATCATTTACTTGGCAGGGTGACTATCACAAACCTGAAAGTTCAAGCAGGCCCAAAACACTTTTCATGTCTGATTACAAATGACAGATTTGATCAAAAGTTCATCTTGGCCTTGGCCGTCCTCTATCATCCTGCCAGATATACAGACAACCTCTTGCTCCTTCAAGGCTCCTTCAAGTTTATAAACAATACCCGCCCCCAAAACACTGATTCATAAAGTTTCCGTTTCTATAAACTTAATGTGTTATTCAGGATTTAACAATTTCCTTAGCATAATTTGATTAAGGGTAGGCAGAATTGCCTCAGATGTAATAAAAGTCAAGCCCTGTAATTTCAATTATTAAACACTTGTACCGGAGCCTGTACCCAAGCAGCTCAGTGGCTAGTACCTGAACTGCAAAAGTAGCAGCTGGGCTGCCGGAAAGAAGGGAAGGTATGTAAACCGACTGCGTACTTAGCTGTGACAGATTGGAAAGGGCCCCCCTCAAGATGAGTGACAAAAGGGATCTGTAACCTGTGCCTTTACCTTGGGACATCCCATTACGCAGAGCTCAAGTCATTCATCAGATGGTGATGGTCATTTTCCACCTGTCCACATGGGATCCTGACACAGAAGTGTCACCGGTTCTGAAAGAATCATCACCTACACACTCTCAGACGCCTGAGATCAAAAAGCGTCCCTCCCCACATGCCCATGAACTGGTATAAAAAACTCTCTCTTCCAGACCTTTCGACACGATGCAGAAACTCAAGCTGTATGTGCTGTGTGTGGGGAGGGAGGTTGGGGAGGGCGGTAAAGTGACACCTCCTCGTCTTCATTCACGGCTACAGATAAGACACGTCTTTTTACTTCCCTCTTCATCTTTCTGAAGTCATCTCTAGAGGCTGGATTTCAAACATGATCTTTATTACGTGGCTCAGACCAAGGGAATATTCATTTAATGGTCTCACTCTCATTCATATTAATTTCAAACGGACAGCATAATCCAGCCACAACTCCCCCGTGTGCAGCAGAAATCCTGGGCAGAACTGGCCACGGCCGGGCACGGATGCAATAGGGACAGACAGCCCTTGTCTCACCCAGCGTCCACAACAGGACTCACTTCCTGCAGGTAACTATTCTCTGCCTGGGTGAAATCCATCCCCCAGTCCTTCTAGCCTCGCCGTTCACGGCACTTGAAACCGTAAATATCACAAGGGCTTCTGCAATCCTGAAAAATGCCCAGCCCTCCCTTAGGCACCAGGGCAGCATTTATTCTGCAGGGACTGTTCTGATCACTGCCCTTTATCTTGTCTGTGCCACTGGAAAAACAAATAAGAAAAACTGAATTCCTCATTTGGAAACGTTTACCGCTCCACAACCAGAAATTCTAACTCGTCAGTGGGAAATATGAGTCTATACACAGACCCCCTGGAAATCGTGAAAATATTCTTAGCCCGCTTCCCACATCTAAGTAGAGCCTAAGACCCCTGACTCTTCAGGGGTTTCTCCAAATGCCTGGCAGTTTCTCCAAACAGGTAACCCATTCTCCCACTCTTTCCCTTCTGAGCACTTTCAAAATTGGATATTTACGTATTTCACTCAATAAATATTTATTAAGTGCCCACTCTGTAGCCAACACTGAAGGGTACAGGATTTGCCCAGTCCCCGCCCGCAATGTACCCACGAGTGAGTTTGAATGAGGCCTTTGAGGGCCTCTGAGCTCCCTGAAACTCAAGCACCCAGCCTGGGCTGCTGCCTTGTTCCAAACTCGTATTTGTTGCCTAAATGCACTGAGTAGGCTTGGTTTTATAAATAGAGCTTTCTAATTAACCACGGCATTCCAAAGTCAAAGGGATAAGTCAGGCGTGCTCTCCGTTCAGCCGAATTTGAAAATAAAAAATTCGCTCTGCTAACCTGCTCTAAAGAATATTTCCTCCCGCTGATGGACATGGTGCCAAGCTGGGAAGCGTGAAAACGATCTCTTTCACATTTGCTGTCTCAGAAATGGTCACAGGCTGTATCGCAATTTGTTGTGGCGCAGATTTGCTTGCACCGGGGGCTGACAGCTTATTAATGCCAAAAACTGCTTCTCTCCTTCTCAAACCTGTGGAAACTGAATGTCACGGATATGATTATCTCAGCCGTTAGCGGGAACTACACCTGTCTCGCTTTCCTAGAAGGCAGCTAGGTACAGACCTCCAGAAGCAACAATTCACCCTGTCAAATTACATAGCCCAGGAGTGGCAGAGTGGAGAGAAGGCAGCTGCTCCAAAATAAGGGAATTATGGATGGAAACCCGTTTAAAGACAACAAGCAGAGAACTGTTGATGTTTAGCTTAACATTTCATCTGAGCAGAGACCAAGAAGCTGCTGCAGGCTGCAAAGCCTCTACATGGCATCTGATATTTTTTAAAGACCAGATCCAAAAGCATAATAATTCCACTGAAAGGCCGTCAAAGTCCTTGGCTAGAGTGAGAGAAGGATGAATTCAACTGCTTAGAAACCCTTCGCTCAACAGCTAAGCACGAATTTTACTGTGATTAAGTGCAAAGAGTTGATTCTAATGTCACATGAAATTTGTTTTTAAATGGTTCTTTTATTCAGAGAGGTTACTCTTTAGGGATGCTGTCTTAATTTCCTGCGAAACCTGTTTGTTTCATCTCTAGTCATCTAACATTAATATTTATTTTGTTCATTTACTGCTTCAGAGTCTTTAAATTAAAGCTATTACAAATATCCTACTGCTGCTGAAGATAATTCAGCATAGGTGCTACCATGAAAATATCAGAAATGATCAATGTGTTCTAGCTGTTATCTGGCTTAATAAACACAATTCTACAAACTATTTTAGTAAATTAAGAAATAACCATTCTAGAATGTTATGAAATCCACTGCTATATTACATCCTCGTTTTAACTTCTGTCCTTCTTTATCTTGGAATTCTTAACAGTGTAGTTAGATTTCACATTGCAATAAAAATTATACTTAAGAATTATCTTGTGTGAAAATAGCTCCCATATTCCATCATATTTTCCTTAAAATAAAATCCAGCATTTAATCTATACAGATGAGCTTGTATAGACCTCCCAATAAATTATAGTAAATAGTTATGAACTTGAATTTGTACCATATTTAATGTAATACATAACTACGCTGTCTCTTGTTCCCATTTATGCTTCTTAACTTTATTTATTATAATAAATACAACATTCTGCAGAGTGCTTCAGTACAAATGGGCTCAGGACAGCAGCAATACCACTACCACTGAAGGAGAATTGCAATAGTTTTTTTTTTCTCCTGGTAAAATACCAAATCTCAAAATCTACCACACTAACTCATAATTCATTTTCATTTCACTCCATTTTCCTATAATTTACTTTCATATCTATAAGAAGCTCTTGGTTGGAGCCTTATACTGTACCATGTTGTAGCTCCTTTGCAATTTTACTTTTAGGAAACCTAATAAAGAAAAGCAATGTACCCCACGGGCATCCCAAGTAAACAATTATAAACCTACATTCTCTTTTGCACTAATTTGGATAGGAAGCTGGGAAGAAGAGGAAAAGCCTGTGGGTGCCCTTGGAGTTATCCGGTCAAACTCCCCTTTTCATACAGCCTTCGTAGACTGTGTCAGAGGCAGAAACACACTCTAAACACATATTCTTCCATCACTTTTCTAACCAAAGAAGTTGCTACAAGTTGTCCATACTAATTTTTGAGGTTTGTGTTCTCATGTTTTTAATTACATACTTTTCATTAAAAAAAAAAAAAGCCTTTTCTGAACTAACCTCAGGGCCAAAACATTGGCCTCTACTTGAGGTTTCCCCCAATCCCCAGTCTTAATAACAATCAAACATCAAAACCGAATGCCTTCAAATCCTCAAGGGGTTGCTTCTTCCTTTCTGTGCTCCAAGTGTAACAGGAAAGAAGTGCCCTGCTTTTTCCTCCACTTCCCTGCTTCGGTTTTGCCTCTAGAATTTGAAGATTTGTTCCCATTCCTGGGCACCTGACAGGCTGTGGTTTACATATGAGAAAACAACTCCGCTGGAAGCAGCTCCCACCCATCTTAGCTGTTTTCTAGGAAACAGACAGGAAAAGGGGGTGGGGGGAGGGGAAGCAGATTATGTCTCAAGCCGCACAGGACAAGTAACACAGGTAAAATCCAAAGCAATGGAGGCCAATATAAAAAAGAATATTATTTATTACCTTCTTTATTAATACTCACATATAACCTTTGCTTTTTACACAAAAGTCTACTTTAGAAGACTGCCTCCATGGTTTAGCATGCCCCTTGGGGCTTTTAGCTCCTGGACCACTTTCCCCTTTCTGCACCCTCCCCACGCCCCCCCCCCCAACATCCAAAGGATTCTTTCACATGTTCACAGATACCACGAAAATTTTGTAAACAACATTTGGGTTACTGGATCTTGACTTAATCAACACCCCACTTCCAAATGGAAGTTAGGTAGAGGGGAGGGTACGAAATGGGAGAAAAGGGAACGGAGAAAAGTCAAAGGAGAGAAGAGGAGAGGAGAGAAAAAGAGGGGCAGCTGGTCAGAACTTTCAAGTCTTGCCTTTTCTGAGATGTGTGTGTATTGTAGCTGTTCCTTGAAATTCAATGATTCAAAACATTGACAGCAACTGCCTGTGTGGTTATTTATATTATGTATCTATAATAGAGTATGTGGGCTTCCTCAGTTTGGATCTGGGCTGTTTTTGTTGCAACACACCACAGTCCTGTGGGTGTCTCCACGGGGAGTCAGGTCTCCCGGGAACCACGTTCAGAGCCGGGGTTTCCGGAGCAGGGTCTTGCTGAGGTCTTTGACCTCCTCGGGGCTATTGACCCGCTCGTAGCCCAGCACGGCCATGGGCTGGTAGCAAAACTCCTCCACCTGTTTGATCTGCTGGAAGGTGAGGGCAGTCCGCCAGGCGCTGGCGGCCTGCGTGGCGTTGCGTGCGGACACCACGAAAGGCTTGGAGGAGGAGCCCGAGCCACTGGTCATGTTGAGGGCAAACTGCTCCATTTCAGGGCTCACCAGCAACCCCACAAAGTCGTACACCCTCCTTAGGGTCTTGACGGGGTCTCCCACCAGGTCCTCGTACCGTACCACCAGGTAGTGGCCTTGCAGCCAGTCAGGAGGCTGTAGGGCAGTCTGCAGCGTCTTGGCCATGCTGTTGCAGATCACCTCCATGGCGCCAAGGGCGTGGTAGTCGGCCGGCCCTCCTATGCCCTCCTTCTTGGCGCCCAGCTTGTGGCCAGCAGCCTCCAGGAAGGGCATGCGGTGGGCTCGCGGGTCCCGGCTGCGCACCACCTGCAGGCTTTCACGGATGAGTCCATGGCGCGAACGAATGCGTGAACTGGCAACAGCCCGGGGATCACGCACCAGGTGGATGACCTTGAGGTCCAGGGCGGGGTCACGCAGCAGTGGCGCCAACACGGCCACATCAAAAACGCGCACGCCCTTGATGACCAGCGTGCGGTACTTACGGCACTCCTCCTCGAAGCGCGCCAGGCGCTGCGGCGGGCACTTCTTGCACACGCGATCGTCCACCAGTCCCACGACCTCCTTGCGGTAGGCGGGGCAAAGCGGCGAAGAGCACACTACCTTGTTCGTGGCCGCGCCGAAAATGCCCAGCGTGGTGAGGTTGCGCCCCCCGCTGCCAGCGGGACTGTACAGCTGGAAGACCGAGAGGTCGCAGCGATAGAGAGCGCTCAGCATGTCCCGCGCCGCCCCTTGCAGGGAAACCGCGTCCCCTGGATATAGTTTTTGCCACACGTGCCACACTGGTTCATAAAGGAAGAACACCTCGGGATTCTGGTTGAAAAGCTCGCCAAAGAAGGACGAGCCCGAGCGCCACGTGGTGAACACGTACACCAGCTGCCTCTTGTCCCCGCCGCCGCCCCCGTTGCTGCTCCGAGTACCATTACCCGGAGGGGCTGCAGCCCCCGCCGCCCCTGCCCCGGCTGCCGGAGCCGCCCCGACGGCGGCCACGGGAGGGCGATACGGGGTACGGGGGTCCAAGCGGGTATGCGCGCGAGGCGGCACTGCCGGAGGAGGCCCCGGGCGTCCCCAGCCGCCCGCAGCACCCCCAGCCGCCGCGGCACCCAGCGGCCCGTCGGGGTTGCACTGCTGCAACGGCTCCTTGTGCCACTTGTAGTCCAGGAGGTTGAGCATGGTGAGCACCAGCAGCAGCGCGTAGCCCGCGCACAGCACCAGCGCCTTCCTGCGGAACACCTTCATTCCGAGCGGGGACGCGGGCCAGCGGCGACCCGGGCGCCGGGGCCACGGCGGGAGCAGGGCACGCGGCCCGGCGGCAGGCGCGGCCGGGAGCAACCGGGGGGGCGCGCCCGCGGGAAGGGCTCGCGGCGGGCTGCGGCTCATCACAGGCACAGCCCGGGCCGGCAGCGCGGCGGAGGCGGCCCTGCAACCCGGGAGGGGGACGCAGCGGCCCGGCTTCGGGCGCGGGGACTTGGGCCGCGGCTCCGAGGTGGGCACGGCAGCAGCGGCGGCTGGTCCCCGGCGCTCAGGGCTGGTTCTCCCATGGCAGCGGCTCTGAGAAGGACCTACGAAGGGAAGCGGAGTAAGTCGATGCTCCCCAATCCACCTCCCCAGCCGCCACCTCCTCCTAAGTAACGCCCACCCCCGGGTCTGCCTGGCTCCCCAGCTCACCTGGGACCGCAGGCGCGCCCCGGAGAGGCCCGGGATCACGGCCCGGCTGTCTGTCCTGCTGTCACTCGTTCCTCGATTTCTCGAGAGCTGTTTTCCGCTCGGGGTCCCCTGCCTCCGAGGGGGTCGCGGGAATCCGCAGCCCAAGCCCTGGGCAGAGTTTCCAGGCAGCGGGCGCCCTGAGGCTGGGGAAGGGAAACTTTCACCGGGCCTGGACGCCCTGCTCTGCCCTCCGCTGAGCCCACTGCGACCGGCTCCAGAGTCGTCTCCGCCGCCCTCTCGGGACAGTAGCTTCCTTCCTCGCCTGGGGGTGGGGGGGCGCTGGCCGGGGGAAGTTGGGGGGAGGGGGCTTAAACCGGACCCAGCTCCAGGCAAAGCGGCTCCGCCTCTCTCGCTCTCGGCCTCCGCTCCCCGAATCTTCCCATCTCTCGGGAGGCTGAAGATGGGGCGCAGTGCGACCCTGCAGCAGCGGCGGCGGCGGCAGCTGCTTCTTCCATCACCGGGAGGATGCCCGAGCGGGCATTGCCGGCGCTCCCGCCGCTCCGCAGCCTCCGACTGGCCCAGAAATCCCCTACACACACTCTAGGCAAAAAAGCCGGGGTCCGCAGCTCCCTTGCCCGCCCCGCCCCCGGCTCAACCTCCTCGGGCCAACGAGCAATCGGGACTTGAGAAAGCCCCGGCCGCAGCCGCCACCACCGCCGCGCGAAAGCGGCGCCTGGGAGGATGCTGCTACCCGACTCTCCCTACGCCGAGCGGCTGCAACGCGCTCGGGCCAGCCTCTGCGCGGCTCTCGCCAGCAGGCGCGGGGTTGGTGCGCGCCGCCGTCTATCGCTGCGGCTCCTCCCCTTTCGCCGCGCTGCGCTCCTCCTCTGCGTGTCCCGCGCCCGCCCACCTCTCAGCGCCCGGCTCCCACCGCCGACGCCTTGGGGGTTGGAGATGCGGGGCCAATTTACAGCCGCGCTGCCGCGGCCGCCATCCGCGCGGTGGAGGCCGTAGCAACCCGGGTGCTGAGAGCCAGGACGTGTGACTCGGGGCTTCAGAGTGCTCCGGCGCCCCGACCTCTGAGAAACTTGGATTCTGCTTGCCGCTGCCGGGTTCAGCCTCCCGTTTTTGCTCTCGGAAAGAGTTGGTGATAAAGTTTGAACAGAAAGCCCCCAGCGGCCTCCCACTCCGCTCTCCCCGCCAGGGTCCGCACGGCCGGGCCCCTCCGGAAACCGAGGATGCAGCCGCGCCCGGGAGCGCTCCGATAACGCGGAGCGCTGCTCTCAGGCTTCCACTCCCCGCTCGTCAGTTCCAACTAGCCTGAGGCTTTTGGTCCACCGAGGAAGTAATAAATCTTTCTGACCCCGGGGTCAAAGAAGATGCTTCAGTTTTCCGGAGGAGTGTGCCGGCGGGGCGTCTTCTCGCTTTACTCCACCTATGGAGAGAGCCTGTTCGGTCTTATTACGCCGCCAGCAGACGCTCTCCTCATCTCCTCTCGTAATGATGCGTTCGCTGTGACTGATGTCCTCGGGAACGAACTGGGGTGATGGGGGATCAGGGGAGACTCTTTGTTCTAATTTACCGTAAAATACCTGTCTTGCTTCTTGGTTTTAGAGATGAGATCAAACTTCTTGACCTTAAAGGAAAAGCCGTTGTTGGATCATATTTAGTAGATAGTATTTATTTGGTTTAAGTACCCCCCTTTTTTTTGAAGATAATGAGGAACAGCTTTCCTTACCTCTCTCCACCTCTCTCCCTCTCTCCCTCTCTCTCTTTCTCCCTCCCTCCTCTCCCCTCTCTCGCTGTTCTCATCCCCCCTCCTTCGTCAAAAGAGGCTAAGCCATAGCTTAAATTTCATCCCCAAAATGGGGAAAATTATAAGAGCCTACAGCAGTAATTGAACGGTGGGGGGAGTTAGATACCCAGATGATTAAACCCCACTTGAGCCCTGGGATGAATAGTTAGGAATCGCTTACCGGTCCGAAGCTCACCGGCCGCAGGTAAGATGCTGATCTCCTGAAGGCGTTTTTGTTGCCTCCTGTCCCAACAAAGTTTTTAGAAGTATGACAAGAGTTACTGCAAGTTTATTTTTGTACTATTTGGGGCAGCCTCTCTCAGCCAGAAGGTCCTTCTAATCTTAAAATGTTATTGTTTGCACCGTTACTCTTCAGTGAGTCTTAACAGAATCCTCGGAGGGCAAGGCCTCTTAGAAAGTGACAATTCATATGTCTTCAGGGTAGAAAATGTTTCAAAAACTTGACTTAGCTTCATCTTCCAGAAAAATCCATAATGCCACAGGTAGAGTTCGGATTTCCACACACACCCCACTGCCATGGTTCTGATAAAAGTGTAAGGGTGAGAGGGTTCTAGGACAGATTTTACGCAAATAGAGGGAGGAAAGTAGAGGCGGAAGTTTATATGCAGCTTTCTCAAATAACGTCAGGACAGACAGACGTTTTTAATCCCTGTTTACAGACTAAGGCGATAGTTTAATTGAACGATTTACCATCTCTGCATTTCTGGACCCACCCACATCCTTTTCTGGGCTTTCTCTATCCCAGTCCCTTCTTCCCTCTACTCTTTCCCCAAAAAACTAAAGTGATATTGACAAGTTAAAAGATTGATGGGGGAGTTCCAGTCGTGGCAGCATAAAGAAATCCCACTAGGAACCACAAGGTTGTGGGTTCTATCCTTGGCCTCACTCAGTGGTTTAAGGATCCGGCGTTTCCATGAGCTGTGTTGTAGGTCACAGAAGCCCCTGGGATCTGATGTGGCTGTGGCTGTGGCTTAGGCTAGTGGCTGTAGCTCTGATTAGACCCCTTGCCTGGGAATCTCCATATGCCACGGGTGAAGCAAAGAAAGTTGGGAGGAAAGACAATCTCAACCTTAGCATTCAATATGGTTGAAAAATAATGTCTAGTATTTAAAATTTAGTCCCAAGCTTTGTGGTTACTCAGAAAGCACGAGAATGCAGTTATTTGATTTAAGGACCCTTTTCTCAAAAATTGTTTGCATAGAAACAATTTTGTAACACTTTACTAAAGTTGGCAAAATAGTAAATGCATTTGCCAGATGCCCCCACAGGGAGTGCTCGGCTCGCATAAATTTACAGGTTCTAGCATCTCCACCCTCTCCATGCTTTACCATTTTGCACTGTGTCATGATTAATTCCAAACTTTGTTACAGCTAATGACATCCAAAAACTTGATAATGCCTTCCTTCCCATATTGGTTCAGAAATTCCTTTCATTTTAATCCACTTATCCTTTTAGCATAGTAATGACCCAGGCATATAATAAGTCACATTAATTTCATTGGCAGAGGAGCTGGTCAGGCCACAGGGCTGTCCTTAATTTCAGTTCACTGCTGAGATCATTGCAATTTAGTGTCTTTTCCGGGAGGGTCCTCAAAATCTCTCTTCTCTGATGTCTGGGATGTGGAAAGGAGACTGCTGTTGGAAATTGCTATGGGCTTTACCTAATCCTGGACCCATAGTGGAGACCTCACATTCTGGGGTGCTATAAGCCCAGTGCCCAGCCTGTGCAATGTGGAAGAGAGATCTTCCTGGACCTCCCTCCATAGTCTGAATCTGGGAAGAGATGTTAAGGCTGGGTTACCTGGACAGTTCCTATGCGGGCCCATCTGTGCTGCTGGGGAGCCGCAAGACTCACCTCTAGAGCACCCCTGGGCACCAAGATAGACTCAGTCATTCATAGTTTCAGCAAATATGCATTTGCAATGCAACCAGAGTGCACAGAATTGGATTCATCAAAATCCTTGAATCAAAACGTGCTGTTGTCATTACTCCAAGGGTGGTCCTTTTCCATTTCATAATGGAATAATATAATGCATACTCAGGAACCCAGCACAGAGCCCAAGAATCTCCAGAGGTAACCCTCTACTTAGTTTAAAAACTAAAATGAAAGGGTCAAGTTCCAAGGGGGTGGGGAGCTTGCCTTAACTGTCAAAAAAAAAAAAAAAAAAGAGCCGGAGTAGTCTGATGATTATGAAGGAAATGAAGCAGTAAGTTATTTTAAAATGTTCCCCCAGGAAAAACAGGCTCAGAAGGCTTTAGAGGAGATTCTACCAGACTTTGAAGGGCTAGTTAATTTCTATCTTAAACAAATGCTTTCAGAGAATAGAAAAAGAGGGAGTACTCCCCCAATGCATTCTGGGGGGATAATAGGTTCTTTTCACTTTTTGACATACACATAAGGAGTTCCCATCGTGGCTCAGCGGTAATGAATCCTGCTAGTATCCATGAGAACTCGGGATCCATCCCTGGCCTCGCTCAGTGGGTTAAGTAAGGATCCAGCATTGCCGTGGCTGTGGTGTAGGCCGGCAGCTGCAGCTCCAATTTAACCCCTAGCCTGGGAACCTCCATATGTTGCAGGTGTGGCCCTAAAAAGACGAAAACCACCACCACCACCACAACAACAAAACACATATACATAAAGTTCCTAAGTAAAATATCAGCAAAACAAATCTAATTAAGCGTGGGAATAAGGACAGTCCAACCAAGCTGGGTTCATCCCAGAAATGTAAGGATGACTTAATGAATATTTATTAAGCACCTATGAGGTATCAGATGCTGGTCTAACTTTATGGGATGCAGAAATGAAACAGAAAGTCTTGTCCATTCCCTCGTGGAAGACTGTCAGTACACATACAAACAGATCAAATTATTATTTTGTGTGTGTGTGTGTCTTTTTTTTTTTTTTTTTTTTTTGCCTTATCTAGGGCCACACCCACGGCATATGGAGGTTCCCAGGCTAGGGGGTCTAACAGGACCTGTAGCCGCTGGCCTTCGCCACAGCCACAGCCACGTGGGATCCGAGCCGCGTCTGCGACCTACACCACAGCTCACGGCAACGCCGGATCCTTAACCCACTGAGCAAGGCCAGGGATCGAATCCACAACCTCATGGTTCCTAGTCAGATTCTTTAACCACAGAGCCACGATGGGAACTCCCAAACAGATCAAATTATTTTAGAGAACAGTGAGAGCTATGGAGGAAATAAAGCAGAATAGTGTTGCCAATGACTGAAAGCAGCCACTTTAAATCAGGAAAGTGAACTTTGCAGAGGGGAGGTGACCCTTGCAAAGAATGAGGAGGCAGTCAGGTGAAAACTGGGTATTACATATACGTGGCATCTAAAAAATATTACAAATGAATTTATTTACAAAACAGAAACAGACTCACATAGAAAACACACTAATGGAAGTTCATCTTGTGGTTCAGCAGGTTAAGTACCCGACTAATATCCATGAGGATTAGGGTTTAATCCCTTACTTCGCTCAGTGGGTTAAGGATCTGGCATTGCTGTGCTGAGCTATGGTCACAGATGTGGCTCAGAGCTGGCGTTGCTGTGGCTGTGTCATAGGCTGGCAGCTGCAGCTCCAGTTGCACCCCTAGTCTGGGAACTTCCATATGCTGCAGGTGTGGCCCTAAAAAGACAAAATAAGAAAGAAGGAAGGAAGGAAAGAAAGAGAAAGAAAAAGGAAGGAAGGAAGGAGGGAGGGAAGAAAGGAAGGAAGGAAGGAAACTCATGGTTACCAAAGGGGGAAAAAGAGGGAGGGATAAATTAGGAGTATGGGGTTAACAGATATACACCATATATCTCTTATGTCATATATCTGTTTAGCTAGTGTGGCCCTTAAAAAAAAAAAAAAATCCAGAAAGGGCACAAAGGCTGTTCTGGAAGAAGAGTGCTGAACCCTACTTCTCCAGGAATGTGCACAGCTAATTACCAAACATACGCCCCTTGTTTGAGCACAACTCTCTCCTCCCTAGAGTCTACCTGCACGTGTTCAACCTTCTTGCATCTTTACTTTTTTGACCTAGCCCAGCTGTCTTCTTCCTGGGTCTCACCCCAGCCTTGAAGTTTGCCAACAAAGACTTGGAATTTCCTTCTGCAGTTTTTCCTTCCAGACATTGGCAGACAGAGATGGGCTAACTGGACCAGATGTTCCCTTGCTAGACTAGAGACACCATGTTCTCTAGTCTGCCAGCCATTTCTCCGCTGCCTGCAGTGGGCATCCTCTTAGGTTCTGTCCACCTCCATCCATTCTCCTTTCCTTTGGCAGCAGTGTCTGAACCACCCACCCCATTGTATGTGGCTTTGGTGGGAACTTCAGCCAAGGAACTCCTTCCCTTCTCCCAGGGAGAATGTATATGATATCTCCATAAAAGTTCCATTCATTCATTCATTCATTCATTCTGTAGGTATTGAGTTCCTACCATGTGCCAGGCAATCTGAATTTTCATCACAGAGACCAAAAGATGGAAAATAATCGCTGCCCTCCATCCCAACAGTGGAGCCTAGAGAGAGGTCCCGTAATCCTCTCAGAAGGGACCCTGTCCCTTTTAAACCTATTCTTTGATTTTTCTTTAGATTCTGTGAGATACTCCAAAAGCAACCACAAATCCCTCCCCCTTCTCCAATAAACTGGTCAAAGCCAGCTTGTATTACTTACAAGCAGAGATTCCTAATTGACATAGTTGCTCAGTGCCTAATTACAGATTTGGTTTCGTTCATGGTTTGTCTTTGTGCCTTATTCTCCGTCTTCACTTGAAGCAGCACTTTCTGAGTTCCCACCTTTAAATTCTGGTATCTAGCCAGCCAGTCAACCTAGGGAACTCTGGTGGACAGAACCCTGCCTCCTCATCAGCATCAATGACCTCACCCCTCACACCTTTCCCTCGCTTTATTTTTTACCAACTGGATTAGAAAAACCCACAGTTTTTCACCTCTGTCTTTCTTCTTTATAGAGCACTTTACAACTCCACTTTGGATACTTCTGGTCACCAGTGTGTGGATCTTTCCCCTACGCCAAGAAAATTCTCTGGCACTAAGTGTCTGGTAACTTAATTCTAAGTTAAGTTAGTGTCAGATCCCAGAAGTTAAGGGTTCAGTTCCACGTGACGGCTCCCCACTTTGCAAATCCAGATCGTCGCCTGGAGTTCTGACCAATAGGTCATAAATAACATGTTCCCATGACCTCCTCCTTGAGGTCAATTAAGAGCAGCTCACAGAACTCAATAGAAGTTTACTTATGTTCATCAGTTTATCATAAGAGGATATGATAAAAAATATAGAGAAGCAGCCAGATGGAGGAGATGAATAGGGCAAGGTATGTGGGAAGGGGCACGGAGCTTCCACGCCCTCTCTGCGTGCATCACTCTCCCAGCACCAACACATGTTCACCAGCGAGGGAATTCTTTGAAACCCCTGCTCTTGGAATTTATGGAGGCTTCCTCCTATAGTCATCACAATGATTAACTCCATTTCCAGCCCCTCTTTCGTCTCTGTAGGATGGGGGCTGGGGCTGAAAATTCTAAGTTTCTAATGTGGCTTGGTCTTTCTGGTGACTAGCCCCCATTCCGGGAGCCACCAATAAGCCCATCCAGTGTCACCTCATTAGAGCAAAAGATGCGCCTCGTGTTCTGATCATTTAGGACATTACTAGGGTTTTAGGAGTCCTATGTCAGGAACCAAGGGCAGAGATATAGATATTTATTATTATCTGACACTAACACTTACTAGGCCGCTTAGTCATAACCCCTGATCTGCTGGGCTCTTTCATTATTTTTTATTATTATCCTTTATGTTATTTATTATCTTTTATTATTATAGCCCCCTATTCAAAAAAAAAAAGATAGTAGGAATGTGAAGTAACCTACATTCCACAAGATAAATACAAGAAAATTGATCAAAGGAAAAACTAACATGAAGTCAGGGGTGTTCGTCCCATGAGGTCCTGTGCAAATGCCAGAGATGAGTCCAGAAATTGGCTCTAAGCTTCTTTTTTTTCCTTTTTTTTGGTCTTTTTAGGGCCACACCCATGGCATATGGAAGTTCCCAGACTAGGGGTCCAATTGGAGCTGTAGCCACCAGCCTACACCACAGCCACAGCAACTCGGGATCTGAGCCGCGTCTTCGGCCTACACCACAGCTCACGGCAACGCTGGATTCTTAACCCACTGAGCAAGGCCAGGGATTGAACTTGCATCCTCTTGGATGCTAGTCAGGTTTGTTAATCTCTGAGCCACAACGAGAACTCTGGCTCCGAGCTTCTTAGCAGCCATTTTAAAAAAGGAAAGTTGCTCCAGAGGTTGACAGCTTTGCCTGACATTGAGAGTTAAGAAAACAGTTTATCTTCTGTCCACTGTAAGCTTCATTCATGTGATTTCCTTGTTTGTCGCTTCAGTCCTTATACCAGCACAGTATCTGGCGTATGTGCGTTCAATAACTATTTATTGGCTAGTTACTATGGGTTTTTAAAAAAGTGTTATGTGGTATGGAAAGTATACTCTGTCCTTAAATATATTTCTCTGATCTACAATAAAAAACAGTTATAGATTCAGAACAGTAGGTGCTGGTTCTTATAAGCCCAGTCAATGTAATCGAACATCATAATGTCAATGCTTAGTTCAGTAAAGGGTGTTTGGTGCAGGCTGTATCCGCCACTCTGATGGTCTGGCCTGTTGGATCATCTCAAATGCATGCATGCAGTTATTTATCAGGCCCAACTGTGTAGGGATGAACCCCTTCTAAGAAGAGACTTCTTGGAGAAACTACTGCCTGGTAACAAGAGACTCAGCTTCTGTTAACTCTTTCCATGCCAAACATCTCTCCAAAGCAGTAAAAGCTGTGTCTTGTGCTATGCTCAGCCAGAAGGTGGTCTTGAAGCATTTGGAAAACCATTTACTCCTCTCCCCACCCCCCTACGCTGCCTCCTACCATTTCCCAGGACTCATGAGTTGCAAATACACTAAATGGGGTTGAAGTGGGTGTGCATAGCGTGCCTTGCTCTGACCACCTCCCTCATCCCGAGGCTGGAGCTCCAGTCTACAGGAATTGCTCCTTGGAACAAACCTTCCCTCTTCATGGAGAGTCTGACCCCCAACAGTTGGGTCCTTAGAGGCTAGTTCTCCCTATGTCCCTTGAGAGATGGCCAACCGCCTAACCATGGACCTTCTGGATTCATCTCTCACCTGGTCCCAATCAGTCAGGAGCAATGATTCTCACCGTTTTCTTTTCTTTTCTTTCTTTCCTTCTTTCTTTCTTCCTTTCTTTTTTTGGCCACACCCATGGCATATGCAAGCTCGCAGGCTGGGGTTCGAATCTGAGCCACAGCTGTGACCTATGCTACAGCTTCGGCAATGCCAGATCCTTAATCCACTGCACTGGACCAGGGATCTAACCCAGGCAGCCACTGCAGAGACAATGCTGGATCCTTAATTCACTACGCTGCAGTTATGAACTCTGATTCTCATTGTATTTTGAAATACAATGTTTGAAAAACTGGAGAAGCTTTGACAGTGAGGTTTTAGTCCATGATCAGAAGTATTTTAAAAAGAATCAGCTAGTCCCCAAAATCAACTGTCATAAGGAGGCAGAGATAATGTCACACTAGTAGAAACTCCATGGGACATCCAAATGGCCATGTAGTAATAGACTTCGGCTTAAAACAAATAAAGGGTTGTCTAGTATAACACCCCTAACGCCTTCAACGTGACTTCTGTCTCAGGTACCCCAGTCTCTGATAAAAGGCTGTCAATTCGAAAACCTTCTTTTTACTGACAGAAGAAATTAAGTTCCTCGAGATGTAGAAATAAGATATAGCAGCTCTCGTACAGAATTTGAAATTAGCCCTGGATTCAGTTCCCTACAAGTTTACTTCTAGCTCTGTGTTCTCAGCCAGGGCCAGTGTAGAAGGAAAGCTCGGAGTGGTTGGTAAAAAAAAAAAAAAAGTTCTGGGAGTTCCCATCTTTGCTCAGTGGTTAACGAATCCGACTAGGAACCATGAGGTTGCAGGTTCAATCCCTGGCCTCGCTCAGCGGGTTAAGGATCCAGCGTTGCTGTGAGCTGTGGTGTAGGTCGCAGACGCTGCTGGGATCCCGCGTTGCTGTGGCTGTGACGAAGGCCGGCAGCTACAGCTCCTGTTAGACCCCTAGCCTGGGAACCTCCATATGCTGCGAGTGCAGCCCTAAAAACCACAAAAGACAAAAAGTTCCTGCCCCACCCCACGTGAAGGGCCACTTCTTCTTACCCTTTTGATAGGGATGGTTGGGGACCTGGTTTGGCAAGCGCTTTTTCCAGAGTGGGGAGTGTTCTGGTTGAGATGTGTAGGGCAGAAAGATGGGGAGAAGGATTCAGTGGTGAGCAGAGAGGAGGGGCCCATCACAGCAGGAGCTGTCCTTGTGATACACTGGTCTTGACATCCCCTGGGCCTCTCTTCTCAAAGTGCCGTCAGTGGATCAGCTAAATCAAGGTCATCTGAGGGCTTGTTAGAAAGGCAGAATCTTAGGCCCCAGATGTTTTCCATTAGAATCTGCATTTTAACAAGACTGCTGAGTGACTGGTGGGCACATAGAGTTTGGGAAGCCCAGTTGCAGCCATTCTGGTGTTTAACAGGCATGAACACCTAAAATAAATAACTTAGGGTCCTGCAGGTGGACGGACGTGTTTTTCACTCCCTCTCTGTTGGATCAGATTATCAGGTGGCTAGTATAGGCTCCTTCTGGAGCAGTTGCCAGCACACATATTAATAAGAAATACCTTTCTCCCACTGTCCCTGTCCCAGGTACAGCTCCAGACTCAGGTGCACAGCTCGCAAGCAGACATTTTGTACAGAACGCACCACACAAGGAGCCTATTCTTGGAACAAAAGTAAGTAAAATAATACAGATTTCCAGAACTGGTCCATCACTCTCAACTTCTGTATTTACCAAAAGCAATAGAGATAGGTGCTTTTCGGGCATTAAATAGAAAGACAGGGAGTTCCCGTCATAGCTCAATGGTTAACGAACCTGACTAGCATCCATGAGGATGCAGGTTCGATCCCTGGCCTCGCTCAGTGGGTTAAGGATCCAGCATTGCTGTGGCTGTGGTGTAGACCGGTGGCTACAGCTCCGATTAGACCCCTAGCCTGGGAACCTCCACATGCCGCGGGTACAGCCCTAAAAAGACAATAAATAAATAAATACATAAAATAAATAGGAAGACAGAGAACTTACAGCCGCATTGAATTACAGTTAGCAACACATCCTGACATCAGTTTTTTCTGAAGAAAGACAAGTGCTTCGGGCACATCCCAGGTCTCACGGTATTTGCTGCCACGCACAAAAGCAAATTCCATTCTGGGCAACATTATCTCCGTTCTTGTAACTTACAGACAAACTATTTGCAGAACTATTATCCAGAAACATAGCAATTTGCCACAGGTGACCTCCGTGCTTGTGTAATTTCTATGGTGTATTGGTGAATACGGGCGAATTAATGTACCCTTCCATGCCTGCGTTGTTTTGGCAGTCACCAGAAAGACAATCCAGCCAGGCAAAAGAATCGCAGAATGACAGCAGCTCTCAACCCAAGCAGTTTCACTCTGCGTCTCCTCCTTCCATAGTCGGTCTCCCTCCCCCGCTTCATCTTCTATGGCAGCAGCTGAGTTCTGAATTCCCAAGTTTTACGTCAGCTCTTTATCCTTTGGCTCAGATTTTGCCTAGTTACATGCTAAAAAGTTGGATGCAATTGATGTAACATCTCATTAGCTTTCATATGATATACCTTGTCCTTCTACAGATTTCTCTTTTCTCAGTCACGACATAAAATGTGGTTTTTACTTACTTCGAAGGAGCAGACTTTGGGCTTAAGTGAAGTTTCTGCCACATGCATTTCGAGAGCACAGCATGTTTTGTTGATTCGTTGAACTGTTTCTTTTCCTTCACCTTGTTAGCCGTCTATTTTTATGCAAGGTTTCATTGTTAGCACACAACTTATTATGCAGCAAAGTCTCTTCTGCAAATCTGTGCCCCACTTACACTTTTGGGAGACAATCTACATTTTAATGCTACAGGTCAAATTCCAATCCAATAAATATCTAAACTCCCAGCCTTCGTAGAAAAATATATAACTTTTCATCTCCAGCCAATGCCCCACTTGTCATTTATTTCAGGATCTAATTGACTTGATGAAATTTCAGTACAACATAAGAAACTGAGAATTTATGGTACTAAAATATGTGTTTTGATTTGTATGACAAACACCTGGGCTCACCCAGATTTATTTTTTATTATCATTTAATGACAAATTTTGTTTCTCCCCCACCCCCCACCCCAGATCTCCTCTACCCAGAGCATAGAAAACTTGTGGGTTTGGACCTGATGTTTCAGGTCATTCCTTTACACTCATGATGGAGAACCAACACTCAGCCACTGCCAACCCCTGGACTCTATACCCAGAGGATGAAGAATTAGTGGACGGGGGAGTTCCCGCTGTGGCTCAGCGATTTGCGAACCCGACTAGCATCCATGAGGACACGGGTTCAATCCCTGGCCTCGCTCAGTGGGCTAAGGATCCAGGGATGCAATGAGCTGTGGTATAGGCCAGTGGCTACAGCTCCAATTTGACTCCGAACCTGGGAAACTCCATATGCCACGAGTGTGGCCCTAAAAAGACAAAAGACCAAAAAAAAAAAAAAAAGGAATTGGTGGACAGCATCGTAGCACATGAAGTTGTGCTTGACAGAATGGCAGTGCTGACAAAGTGGGAATAATGGTCCCTCATTTCCCTTTGGTGAACATGAATTCTTCTCCGTTACTGTGCATGGCACTACCCTGGAAGCTTTTGGATCCCTGGACTGTTGAATTCTGTCCATAATGACATAAAAGCTACCTCTTCCCCTATTTTTGCTGTTATCACCACATTAGAGCTCTTGGGTGTCCATCTCTCAGGTTTTGCCCTCTGCATGATGTGCCGTGTTGGAAAAGAACCCAAAAGAGATGGTGCCATTTGGTACATTTTGGCTGAATGGCATCTTTTCTGCACACAGCTGGATTTGTCCAACTGTGCTGGCCATCAGTTTGGGTGTTTATGGCCCTTGTGAAACTCCCATATCACTCAGGCGGGCAATTGTTTGCTTATGTTCTGCAGGAAACCCTTAGAAATGAGTGCTCAATAGTTGCAGATGTGCCCACAGCTTGCCTACAGTCCCAGCTTGGGTCAGCAATCATTTACATCCTTTTAAATAACCCTCTCAGAATATCTCCTAACAGATTATTATCCATCTGGTAGCTCAAGCCAAAGTGCTGAGTACGCACTCTGTGCTTTGGGGGCTCACATTTGCTCTAATCCCATGGTTTGTCCTGATTCAAAAAGTCTTTCTTTACCTCCAAGATTCCCCACGTCACTGATTCTTGCTGTCAGTAGAAGGTAGACATGTCATCCGTTGGCAGGGTCATGGTTCACATTCAAAGCAAGTTACAGATGCTTGTCCTTATAACCTCCCTCTAGAGAAAGAGAGCAATTTCAAGAAGACTGAAATGAGGCACTACTTTGGCTCAGGAATAGCCAGGTCCAGTAGAATTTTAGCCTCCCTAGTTCATGGTGTTCCACGGGACCACTGGATGCCCAGCCCTGCACTAGGCTTGTATAAAAAGCACGAACAGAGAACTCAGAAAAGATCTTCTTTCTCCATCTTTCCACATCCAAGCATTCTCCTTCCAATATCTCCCACAAAAACACTGCAAACTGGGAGCAAATAGGTGTTTGAGCCTACTGGGCAGCATGAGAGATACACACGTGTACTGAAACTGAGCTGACCCAGGACTGCAGGGAAGAGCTGAGGAGAGTGGAAACAGCCCAGCGGTATTGCAAGTCTACGACCACAGCAGGGGTGCTGACTCCATGCCCGTGGGTTCCGACTTCAGCTGTTTATTCTCTAGATTCACGGGTCCTCTCCAGCTGTGGTCCAAGGACCTTCTCAAAGTGAGGTTGAAACACTCCCTCCTCCAACCCACTGAAATCATCATCTCCAAGGGTGTGGTCCTGGAATTGCCCTCCAGTTGATTCTGATGCACTTAAGTGGAGGAACCACTGTCAACTGCAGCACACACCTTGACCCTCAGGTTTTCAGAGTCGTTCCCCTGTTTTGCAAGACCGTCGGTTCCAATGCTAGTCCCCATTCACAGATAGACAGGCTGAAAAGACTCCTCCAGGGAGCCTTCCGTGATTACTGTAGGAAGAAGAGCGGCCAGTGCCCAAAGGTTTTTTCTGTCTATAGTTCGTGCTTGAACCACTGAGTTTGCTAAGCAGAGAGGTGTGTGTGTGTCTTCTTCTTAGGCAGTTTCCCAAGACCTCTTTCATTCCTCTTCCCTTTTACTCTTCCTTGTCATGTACAGATAACCTCTGTTTTGTTGCTTATTTAATATTTTCTTTTATCTGGTTCTTGTTCAAGACCTAACCCATATTTATTTTAAATACAAATTGTGGAGTTCCCGTCATGGCTTAGCAGTAACGAACCTGACTGGTATCCATGATGACTCGGGTTTGATCCCTGGCCTCACTCAGTGGGTTAAGGATCCAGTGCTGCTGTGAACTGTGGTGTAGGTCGCAGATGTGGCTCGGATCCCACGTCACTGTGGTTGTGGTGTAGGCCGGCGGCTATAGCTCCGAATGGACCCCTAGCCTGGGAACTTCCATATGCTGTGGCCCTAAAAAGAAAAAAGACAAAAAAATATATAAACACAAATTGTATTCGTCACTATAAATGGAAAGCCATCATCATTTTTTACAAATGAAAAGTAACTCAAGAATAAATGTAACACAGAATAAAAGGAAGTTATTAAATTCTAGTTTGATCATAGCCTGTTAGGCTTAGACATGCTGTTTTTCGGTTTTTGTATTTGGGGCTCTTTTTGTTATTGGGGTTTTTTTTGTTTTGTTTTTAAAAGAAGAGGAATATTAGCAGGTATTAAAGACAGACTAACCCCAGATGAAAATTGAAAATTATTTTTCACTTTCCTGAAAATGATCTGACATACCATGAGCGGTAGGGTTCCTAGTCTTTAAGAAGCACTACACCAGAAACTGAAAGTTTCTCAAAGACAAGGACTGTTTTTCATGGGAAGTGTAACAATTCAAAAGCAGACATATTGCCACTTGAGAAATCAGTCTGACATTTCATAATACCATCATGTACGTCTTTAAAATGGCTTTAGGACTTAGCACAAGTGCTTTTCATAGGGCTGGCACTGAACAAATATTTGTTGAGTGAATGAAGGAAGGAATGTACAAACATCTTGACTATAAAATTGATTTTGCAACTTTCCTCAGTTTAAATGCTCTATTAACCTTTACCGTTTCAGTTCAGGGTCTCCCTGCACAATCCACATTTTACCCTGTGAATTCCCTCCTCTTTGTGGTGAGTTCCAAATACACAATTCAAGCAGACAACACCTGATTGCATGTGATTTGATTACAGTCAGGACGCTCATTACCGGAGGCTGAAGGGAAGGGATTTGTTTTTTGTTTGTTTGTTTGTGTGTCTTTTTGCCTTTATCTAGGGCCGCACCGGCGGCATATGGAGGTTCCCAGGCTAGGGGTCTAACAGGAGCTGTAGCCGCCGGCCTTCGCCACAGCCACAGCAACGCGGGATCCAAGCCGCGTCTGCAACCTACACCACAGCTCACGGCAATGCCGGATCCTTAACCCAATGAGCAAGGCCAGGGATCGAACCCGCAACCTCATGGCTCCTAGTCGGATTCGTTAACCACTGAGCCACGACAGGAACTCCGGAAGGGATTTGTTTGTTTATTATACTTTCCATCATGCGGGCCAGATCACCCCATTCATTTATGTTAGGTCATGAACCGCAGTTTATTGGAGCCACTAGTTGGTTTTCACATTTGGGTTTTGGTTTAGGATTGTATGTTTAATATTAATCTTCCGGTCACCAGATTCTCTGTTGCTGTGCTTACCCCCGTGCAGCCTAAAGCCGTTTCACTCAGATGGCAGCTCTGGCTCCAGATCACTGAACAACTTCTTCATGCTATTTCCTCCTTAACTTAACAGTAAATATTTCCAGAATTTTCTAAAAAAAAAGTTACTTAAAATGATTCTAGGAAGTTTCTGTGTGGCACAGTGGTTAAGGGTCTGGCATTGCCACAGCTGTGGCATAGTTTGCAACTTCAGTTCGGGTTTGACACCTCCTGGGGAACTTCCATATGCCTCAGGTGTGGCAAAAAAAAAAAAAAAAAACACTCTAGAAGGCAGTAGGATATCTACACATCACTTAAAATTAGCAGTAAAGTTTAAAATTACCGCTTAAAAAAAAGTGAAATTTCTGAAGAAGTAATATTCTTCAAACAATGGGACAACAAGAAAACACCAGCTGAAATCCCAGAGAATTCTATCACATCAAGGAACAGATCGTTCCAATGGTCTTAAATTTATTTCTTTCTGGGAAATAGAAAGAAAAGAAATTCTCTAAGAAGGGCACCTGCAAGAAAACTAATGGAAAACTCAACGAAACAGAGTTGGGAGACCAGCAGGGGGAGCTCTCTTGCCCTGCGACTATAGCAGAGGCCAACAGGGAGAAAACTCATTTCCTGGCAAAGTCTTAGGCAATTAAAATCCATGGACTCTTGGTTTTCTGCAGCCCTCCCAACTTCGTTTTCCGGAATATTAGAGCTTTCTCCTTCCCTTGCTGTGTGGGATCCTGCACATGGCTCACCATGGTTGCAGACATGGAGTTGCAATTCTCTGCTGATCCTGAATAAATTTTTTTCTTTTTGTTGGGGGGGGGTGGAGATTTTTTTTCTTTTTTTGCCTTTTTAGGAGTTAGCAAATGCTTTGCAATGCTCACATGCCTGGAATGGAAATATTTACTGGTTTTTGTTTTTTCTTAAAAATATCTGGAGTTCCCACTGTGTCTCAGTGGTAATGAACCTGAGTAGCATCCATGAGGTCACGGGTTTGAATCCTGGTCTCTCTCGGTGGGTTAAGGATCTGGCATTGCCATGAACTAAGGTGTAGGTTGCAGATGCGGCTCGGATCCCAAATTGCTGTGGCTGTGGTGTAGACTGGCAGCTGTGGCTCCGATTTAACCCCTAGCCTGGGAACCTCCATAAGCCTCGGGTTTGGCCCTAAAAAGACAAAAAAAAGTTCTACTTAGAAGGCATTACTTCTACTAACAACAAACTTGGTTATTCAGATTAGCACACCTGCTAATCACAAAAGCTGGTGATGTCAACTGAAAAAAAAAAAGCACAACCTAAGGTCAAGAACTATGTTTTATTTGGCAGACAACACTGAAGACTTAAGCCTGGAACCCAGCCTCTCAGATAGTTCTGAGGGACGGCCTCAAAGAAGCGAGGGAGGAGCCATATATAGGGGGTTTTGCAACAAAGACCAGGTAGTCAGAACATCAGAAGATTACTGTTAAATAAAGAAAACCAGATTATCTCATTTTAATGAATTCAGCACTTTCATATATATGGGAAGGTACAAGAGTGTAGGCTTATTGAAATCATTCCTTTGATAGGCACCTCAGCTGTCTGGAGCTAGTGCCCTGTTTTTTCCCATCCTGCATTCCCTCAGGGTGCGCCACTGGGAATGGCTGCAGAGGTTTGACGACTGCAGCATCCTTTATTTACTGTTAAGTCAGACAACATTTTTCATTCCCTTTTGATACAGTGTAGAGGACCAATAAAAGCCAAGCAAGCCTCAAAGGAGAGCGGGTAAGAAGACTTCCTGTTGCAGATATCAAGACAGTATAAAACTCTCGATATTAAGACAGTGTGGTTTTGGTGCATGAACAGAAAAATAGACCTAGGGAGTTCCTGTCGTGGCTCAGCAGAAACTAATCTGACTAGTATCCATGAGAACTTGGGTTCGATCCCTAGCCTCACTCAGTGGGTTAAGGATCCAGCATTGCCCTGAGCTGTGGTGCAGGTCGCAGATGCGGCTCGGATCTGGCGTTGCTGTGACTCTGGTGTAGGCTGGCAGCTACAGCTCCGATTAGACCCCTAGCCTGGGAACCTCCATGTGCCATTTGCATGACCCTAAAAAGACAAAAAGGAAAAATAGACCATGGACAAGGATAGACCAAGTAGCTACATCGCACACGTGCATATATGGACATGAGCTATAACAAAGCTGCCACTGCAAAAAAGGTAAGACAGAGATAGTCTTGCAAAAAATAATGCTTGGACAATTGAACATCCACATGGAAAAGATGACGTTAGACATCATATCCTACCATGCATAAAACTCAGTCCCAGCTAAATTACAAATCTGAACGTGAAAGATAAAATGCCAAAGCTTTTAAGAGTTTATGTAGAAGAATAGCTTAATAATCTCGATAGAGAAAAAAAGTTGCAAACATACAAGAGCACTAATCATGAAGAAAAAAACATAAATATATTTAACTATAAGAGCTTCTGTTCATCAGAAAATAGCATAAAAAATGGAAATACAAACCTTGGAATGGGAGAAGATATTGCAATGCATGTGAGTTTCAAAGGCCATCAACCCACATTACACTAAGAATTCCCACAGTTCAGTAAGAAAAAGGCAGGTAACCTAACGGAAAAAAACTGCAAAAGATTTGAATAGGCTCTTCACAAGGGAATACATTGAAATTGCCAATATACCTGAAAAGGTATCTATCTTTAGAGTAATCAGAGAGATGCAATTAAAGACCACAGTGAGATATTAGTACCCACTACCAAATTGCTCAAAACATAAAAAAATCTGGCAGTGCCAACTCTTAATAAGAATGGAGACTCTCATTCACTGCCGGTGAGAATCATAAACTACTGCTAATTTGGAAAAAGAAAGTTTTGATGTTATCTAGTAAACCTGAAAACGTTCATCTCCTATGATTCTGCGGTTCTACGCATGGGGCATATTTGCCAGAAAATCTGTGGACGTGTGCACCAGGAGACAGACCAGAACCTTCAAAACGACATTGTTTATAAAATCCAAAACATCAAAATAGATGGATAAACTGTATAGTCAAACAATAGGATACGACATGCAAAGAAATGAACCAGAGTATGAAAACATGAATCTTACTGACACTGTTGGGTAAAAAAGAAGCAAGATATAAAGTATTATCTCACTCCTAGGAAGTTCAAAAATAGGCAAAATTATACAATATTCTCCTGGTATACATGCATGACAAAAATCACATTTGTTTAAAATCAAGAAAATTCTTTCCACAAAAGTCAGTAATGGTTACCTCTGTAGAGGAGAAAGCAAATGTTTTTGTGTTTTTTTTGTCTTTTTGCCTTTTCTAGGGCTGCACCTGCGGCATATGGAGATTCCCAGGCTAGGGGTCTAACAGGAGCTGTAGCCGCCGGCCTTCGCCACAGCCACAGCAACGTGGGATCCGAGCCGCGTCTGCGATCTACACCACAGCTCACGGCAACGCCGGATCCTTAACCCACTGAGAAAGGCCAGGGATCAAACCCGCAACCTCATGGTTCTTAGTCGGATTGTTAACCACTGAGCCACAACGGGAGCTCCAAGAAAGCAAATGTTGATTGAGAAGACGTATGGCGGTGCTTTCAGAGAACTCAAGATATTACATTTCTTAACTTTGACGATGGTGGTACCGTGTGTCATATTCCTCAACTGCACGGCAATTTCTTTAGAATGTTGTGGCATCCCAAAAACTGCTCTGTACCCGCTGGGATCTCTGTGAGTGCCTTAGGGACAGTGTCCTGTCACTTCCTGGATCTTTCTTTGTCTGAGGTCCCAACATCAGGAATCAGCTGATAGAGTCCAAATGGAAAGCGAAGGATGAGGAAGTGTGGGAAGAAGGGAGGAGAGGAGGCAGTTTTTTCTCCTCCGATGCCTGTGATCACCAGCCACCCAAGCTCCTGAGCACAGATTTGGAGGCAGTCATAATGAAGCAGAGCCTTCCAGGTGATCAGAAAAAAATGATTCATGTGGGGCCCAACCGGAACATTCCCTGACAGCAGCAGGGAGATGGGTTAAAACAGTGATCCTCGGCGTTCCCATCAGGGCGCAGCAGAAACAAACCTGGCTAGGATCCATGAGGTTTCGGGTTCGATCCCTGGCCTCACTCAGTGGGTCAGGGATCCGGAGTTGCCATGAGCTGTGGTGCAGTCACAGATGTGGCTCAGATCCCGCATTGCTGTGCCTGTGGCATAGGCTGGCAGCTGTACCTCTGATTTGACCCCTAGCCTGGGAACATCCATATGCTGAGGGTGCGGCCCTAAAAAAAAAGCAAAAAACAAACAAAAAGAACAGTGGTCCTCCATTTTCGGAGGGGTATTTTGAGGGTAGGCAGCTTTAAAAAATTACACACCCACGCCTATGCACAAAAACTGCATATATGCACACACAGACACACACACACACACACACACACAGTTGTCTAGTGAGAGTAATAGTAAAACATGGTACGACAGCCCCATTTGACAGAGGAGGAAGCTAAAGAGCACAGAATGACTGGCTGAAGGTCACAAGCTCACCCAGATCTGGGCCAGGAACAGAATTCTTTTCTCAGCCAACACCTTTTTCCCTGTGAAACCCCTTATGAATGTCCCTCAGATGCCCACGCGCTCTGCTGGCTCCCCTGGACACAGTCAGGCTACACATTCATTTGGAAAGTCATGGCCACTTAATCTTCTGTTCCTAATTGCTATAAGAACCAAGGCTGGTTTGAATTAACTTTTGTTTTTTAAATCTCTGGGGAGGAGTTCCTGTTGTGGCTCGTGACTTAGAACCTGACTAGTATCCACGGGGATATGGGTTCGATCCCTGGCCTCCATCAGTGGGTTAAAGATCCGGCGTTGCCGTGAGCTGTGGTGTAGGTCGCAGACGCAGCTCGGATCCCAAGTTGCTGTGGCTGTGGCGAAGGCCGGCAGCTATAGCTCCGATTCAACGGCTAGCCTGGGAACCTCCATAGGCCGCGGGTGCGGCCCTAAAAAGACACACACACACACACACACAAAGGTAAATCTCTGGGGAAAGTAGCACTGATGACAGGTGATGTAAAACCCCTCTACGGTCCTCTTCCTAAGCGGCCCCAAAGTATCAGCCGTGGAAATATTTACATTTTCTCTCTTCCCGTCCTCTCATTGGCCTCATTTGTCTGGAAATCAGAAAATAACCGCCGAACCATTAAAATGTGGTTGAATCACCTGTTTCACTGATGAGAAACCAAGTAATTTCATTGGCAGCTTGCACGGCTGGCTCCCCGCCCAGCCGGGGGAAATGCTGAATGTCTGGACCGTAAAGTACCGGCTGGGCCCGATCCGCTCGGTCTGCAGAATGCAGGAATTTCTCACATACAGGAGGCCGAACGACAGCTCGGGCTCCAAGTTTCTAAGCTTTTGTCAGTTTAAGTTAGTACTTTAATGCAAGTTTAATAGGTAGTGATTTTATTTTGTATCTAATGAAACCAACGGAGCGTGAAAAGAGACATCAGAATTTGGGAGATAATGAGTCTGTGAGCTCCGCTGCCAGCGTCACTGAGCGAGGTACAGTACTTAAGGTACGAAGAGAGCCCGCTTCAGAGGAGGCTTTTATTACCTTCATTAGATGGACATCAAATGAATGATTTCATAGCAGATCTAATTAACCAAAGAATATGCAGAAGCGGCATCTTCTTCCTGCTAATTAGGCATCTAGACGCAAGACATATCAGCTACCTTAGGAATTTAGCATACAGCTAAACTTGATAGTTCTTTGTGGGAAAGTGTTCCGTGCGGGGTGGACTTTATAGCAGAATTTTGAACAATATAAGATAAAAACTTCCAGAGTTCCCATTGTGGCTCAGCAGGTTAAGAACCTTACTAGTCTCCATGAGGATGCAGGTTTGATCCCTGGCCTCACTCAGCGGGTTAAGGATCTGGCGTTGCTGTGGCTGTGATGTAGGCCACGGGCTAAAACTCCAGTTCCACCCCTAGCCTGGCAACTTCCATATGCCGCAGGTGTGGCCCTAAAAAGAAAAAACAAGCAAAAACAACACTTCCTAACCTTTCGGTTCCTGATGGTGGACCAAGGACACTGGCCCAGCTCATCCCCTTCCCCAGCCACCGGAAAAGTTGGCATCAGCAGATGACTTTGAGGAATCCCTGGGAAATGGTTCGACTGCAGGAAAAAAGAGCAGGGAAAAAGGGAGTGCCGGGGAGTAGACAAAGCGGAGGTGCAGGTCTGACTAGGGGAGCCCTGGAGAAGCTTCAAGTTCTGCCAGAGACAAAGCGCTGTCCTGGGGGCGAATCATCAGATCTCAGAGAAAGCACTGAGGACGGTCGGGATCTGGGCAGCGCATGCTCCAGCAGAGCCAAGGCAAGCCGGCCTCAGCGGAGCACTCCACCCCGGAGTGACACCTCCGACTGCTGGCCGGTGTGGGTCTCCCAAGGCCCCCTGACTTAGCAGCTCACCTCCAAGGTTCTCAGCGTGGCCGCCCACTTACAGGAAAGCACCAGGCTCCTGTTTCAGGGAAACTCAGGTCCACACATGTGCAAAGCCAACTCTTATCAGCTACAGTGGTTAGTCAGAAAAAGATCTATTAAATCTATGATCGTCAATATTTTTTAAAAAATTTGAAGGAAGATGGGAAAGATTGAAGACTATAATTTTTTATTTTAAGAGCAGAGTCAAAATCTCACAGAGTGTACAGACTAAAAGAACAAAGAAACAGAATATACGAGAAAAAAATAAGGAGAATATACAGGCAGTTTGACGGGATCAATAGTCATTCCTGTAGGAGTGTACAGTCATTCCTAAAGAGATGAAATAATCAAAAATGGTAATAAAAGAAGATACCCTGAAGAAAGATATGACTTTTCAGAAAGACCTCACCAAGTCCCAAACGAGATTAAAGAAAAAGAGCCTCATCTGGAGATAGTCTGCTAACATTTCCTCACTCCAAAGATAAAGAGAAAAATCCTAAAACCTTCCGGAAAAAAATCAAAATCAGACTTCTCTTATACAACACTGGATTCTAAAATACTCGTGTGTTCAACATCAATAGTGCTACGTTTTACTATTTAATATCTGTTTTAATTAAAATGAATAAGAGTAGTGACATTTACCATAAATAACCAAATAAATGAATAAATAAATAACCATCAGGAAATATATTTTATAGTCTAATGAAAAATTATTCTCTATGGAGAATTTATCCACTGGCAAATTGAGTCAAATATTAGAGTAAAATAAAAAATATTTCTAGGAGTTCCTGTTGTGGTGCAGTGGAAATGAATCCGACTAGGAACCATGAGGTTGCTGATTCAATCCCCAGCCTCTCTCAGTGGGTTAAGGGTCCGGCGTTGCCGTGAGCTGTGGTGTAGGTTGCAGACATGGCTCGGATCCCGTGTTGCTGTGGCTGTAGTGTAGGCTGGCAGCTCTAGCTGCAATTTGATCCCTAGCCTGGGAACCTCCATATGCTGTGGGTACGGCCCTAATAAAAAAGCAAAAAAAAAGAAATCATTAAAAAAATATATTTCTAGTCTAAGAACACCAAAAGATTTACCACGCACATGCTTTATATGAAAGAATGAAACAAGCAACATTAAGTGAAACAAAATAAACCTACCTAATGTAATAAGAGAAGCCATTGAACAAGATTTCATAGAAGTGAAGGAAACAAGGAGAGTTTAAGGAAAATTCCACTCAGAGGAGATGCTTGGAAAACTCTTTGATGAGCAAAGGATCCTTTAAAAAGGATTACATTTTCTACTGCATGGCTCAAATCATAGTAGCTTCTACCATGACCAACACCTACCTAGTAACATGATTGTAAATGTTGTTCATAGGTTTTCAGTCTTTAGAATTAAAGTAAAGGGAGGATGGAAGCTTTAGTTATAGTTCCACAAACAGAATGCAGTTGTGGTAAATTAGAGCACTGGAATATAACAGCCATAAGATGGGAGGTGGTGAAAGAAGTGGAAGAAGAGGTATAAGAAAGGAGAAGAGGGAGTTCCCTTCATGGCTCAGTGGTTAACGAATCCAACTAAGAACCATGAGCTTGCGGGTTCAATCCCTGGCCTTGCCAGGGTTTAAGGATCCGGCGTTGCTGTGAGCTGTGGTGTAGGTTGCAGATGCGGCTCGGATCCCACGTGGCTGTGGCTGTGGCGTAGGCCGGCAGCTACAGCTCCGATTAGACCCCTAGCCTGGGAACCTCCATATGCCGCGGGTGCGGCTCTACATAGAAAGGGCAAAAAGACCAAAAAAAAAAAAAAA
>PVHT021183693.1:1185500-1273267 GCA_004024745.2 Catagonus wagneri | reverse complement strand
TGGTGGTGATGGTGGTGGTGGTGATAGTGATGATGGTGATGGTGATGGTGGTGGTGATGATGGTGATATATACACATATACAAGTCGTTAAGAGAGCTGGAGAGCAAGAAAAAGGCCTAAGGAAATCCCAAGACTTGTTGCCTCTACAGTCTTAGCAAACAATATCAGAAACCCCCTTTCCATGTCTCTTTTGATGAAATCATTGGATATTGTTTCTCTCTTAGCATCTCCACCAAAGATACATGCTCCACCCCGGCATCTTTGCAGAGCAGTAATAAAAAGGTACTAATTTGCTATTACAAGCAAGGCTCTCTCTCTCCCTGGTATCAGCTTCAAGGCCTTAGAACATAACTCCTGGCCCAAAAGTTAAAACATTTCCATTGCTCCCCTTCCCAGACATATGACATCAGAAGGCAATGGAAACCCCAAGCTGTGGAAAGTTATACACTTCAGATCATCTGCCTCAGAATTTTTTTTAATTTTTTATTTTTGGCTGCAGTATGCAGTGGCTTGATGTGGGATTTGAGTTTGCAGACCAGGGGTTGAACCCAGGCAGCAGCAGTGAAAGTGCCAAATCCTATCCACTAGACCACCAGGGAACTCCACTTAGAATTTTTTTTTTTTTTAATTTCGATGACTCCCTTGATGGTCTACATGCATATGGAGAGAGAGACAATCCAGTGCTAGAATTGCTGTCAGGAAAACATGATCTCATCTTCAGTTGGGAGTGAGGGAGATAGTATCTGCTCTCTGCAGCTGCTGTAAGATAAGCTGTTATTCCAATGGTGGGTAAGTCCAGAGTGCCAGGTTCTATTGTCTAGAATCCAAATGGATACTAAAAATCTTCATGGGAATACCTAACACTTAGAGTACATTTACTCTGCAGCTGTTCCACATGTTTTGCCTGAATAAGCATTACTCAGTATTCCCACGAAGCAGAGGTCACTATTAGTGTCTAGATCTTATAGATGAGAAAACCGAGAAACAGAGAGGTAAAGTGAGTTACCTGAAGTTACACAGCTAGAAAGAAATGGAGTTGAGACTTGAACCAGGCAATTGCTTTCCTCTCAAGCTATGCTTCTTTCAAAAGCAATGCTTTACTTCCTCCAATATTCTTAACTGCAATTTGTTTTGGGAATCACAGCTTGTACCAGAAGGGACTTTAGAGATTTGGTGTACTATTACAACAATGCCTGCCTCCCCCTCCTCAGTAATTCACACCTCCAGGATCCTGCGATGTCACTTTGAGGCTCCCATCTAGAGAAGGGGTCTGTCTCCTCGCTCTGTGTCAGGCCTGACCTTGTCTATTGCTTTGATCAAAAGAATACAGTGGAAGTAAAGCTGTGCAACTTCAGAGCCAAGGCCTTAACAGGTCATGCAGTGTCCAGCCTCATTCTCTCTGAAGACCTTGTCATATGTTTGGCAAGAAGCAGCCCAAGGTGCAAGGTCGCATGGAGGAAGAAGCCAGTGTCCCAGATGTCCCAGCTGAGCTCAGTCCCCCACTGACGCACCAGCTGAGCGGTATTCAAGAAGTCACCTGGGCGAGACCAGAAACCACAGCCCAGCTGGTCTGCAGCACTGCGGCTGGTCCTTGGGGGCACTAAGGTGCAGGGTGGTTTGTCAGCAGCCGTAAGCAACCAAGCCAGAGCTCAGAGAGCACAGCCCACTGATTTCACAGCCCAGAAACTAGAGGGAAGGCAGTTCACCTGGTCCTTAATGGCAGAATTAAGACAGAGCCACTGTGACTAGCCTTCTGATCCAAGGTCTTGCAGGAGACTGAACACTGCCTGTGCTTAGGGAGCCACTGGTATTGTGCGGTTTGCATCCGCGCTGTCCTGGAAGGATGAGAAGCTGGCTGGGGGCCCAGAGCTGCAGGCAGAGCAGAGTCCAGCTTCAGGCTGCAGCAGTCACACTTTCCCCTTCCCTGACTTCTGGAAGTACCCCAGAACGTGCAAGCTTAGTGGTAGGGGAGGGGCCACCAGCAGCCACTGGAAGGATCCCCTACCTTATCCGTGGAACCCGAGCTCAGAGGTTGGCCAAGGGCTGTCCTCTGATGACCTGAGCCTGAGCTGAGAGGCTGCGGAATTGGGGGTGCCCTCCACATCCACACCCTGCTCGGAGGCAAGGCGGTCTTGGAAGCCCCACACTTGCCAGGGCTGCTGCCCGTGGCTGCTCAACCAGCAAAGCCGGACAGGCCTGAGCTGGGGTACCCCTGAACAAGACTGGGAGGAGTGAGGCGGGAGGCAGAGCGGAAAAGCAGAGGAAGGCAAGCAGCCCAGGGAGGCTCCAGAAGCACCCTGTCTCCCACTTGCCTCAGCCTCCCTTCTCTCCAACCTGCCCCCATGATGGCACAGAGGGAACTCCCCACAACTTAAACCTGGTGTCCCCTTTCCTGCCAAAACAGGACAGACCCCCACAGCCTCCACCAGCTATTCGCACCCAACCCATGCGACTTCTTTTCCCATAGCCGCATACACCTGTGCTATCACTCCGTGCTTTCCTTTAAAAAATGACTCACTTTCTGACTTAAATAAGTATATCCTCATTCTAAGCAATAATACCCAGGACACTGTGGGCTTGAGGTGCTGTTTATAGTTTTTCTCAAATGCATGAAAATAATTACATAACTGAAACATTTAAGTGTTCTCTGTGTGCCACCTCAAATCACCACACTGATATCCATGAGCACACAGGTTCGATCCCTGGCCCTGCTCAGTGGGTTAAGAATCCGGCATTGCCATGAGCTGTGGCGTAGGTCACAGACATGGCTCAGATCCCTCATGGCTGTGGCTGTGGCTGTGGCTGTGGTGTAGCTCCGATTCAGCCCCTAGCCCAGGAACCTCCACTTGCTGTGGGCATGGTCCTAAAAAGATTTTAATAATAATAATAATAATAATAATAATAATAATTTAAAAAGAACTGAGTCTGACCACCCTAAGTGAAAAGAGATTTTTATTAGAAAGCTCTGTGGGTGACTGGGCAGGCGGAGAGCCGTCTCACAGGAAAGAGGAAGGCAGAAGTCTCAGGTCCCCAGAGGACGAGCCATTCTGGTCTGGTGGGGGGGGGGTTTGCCCAGGACGCTGTGCTCCAGCCCCACCCAGGCTCAGCCACTGCAGTGAATGACACCAAGAATTTTTTGTCTCTGGGTTAAATCAAAAAGTGACTTAAACCCCAGGGGGGGAATTCCCATGGTCCTGCTTGGGTCTTTCGCCCCCCTCTTAGCAACTGGTTCGGGTACAACTATCAAATGGTTGCAGCACCCATGAAACAAACAAGTACAAACAAAAACAAAAAATACCATCCACTTTCCATCACTCCTTCCTCTTAATCGAAAACTGCATCTACTGTATTACCCGTGGAGAGAGCATTTCACCAACATTACACTGAAGGTGGAAATAGTTTTGGGTGTTTGGAGAAGACTTGGTTCTTTGGGAGGATTTTTATGTTGTTTATTTGTTTGAGGTTGGAGCCTTTTAGGAGGAAGGTTGGGTTACAGAGGACATTAATAACACTATAATTGTCCAGCTTTTAAAAATAAATCTGATTTAGGAGCACCCTGGCAGCTCAGTGGGTTATGGATCTGGTGCTGTCACTGCTTCAGCTCTGGTTAGAACTGTGGCACGGGTTCGATCCCTGGCTCAGGAACTTTGGTGTGCCATGGTGCGGCCAAAAATAAACAAATAAATAATAAATCTGATTTAAACAGATCAAAAGGACTTCAATCATCACAATCTGTTGATTACCTGGGTCTGAAGAAAATTCCTTCTGGCTCACATTCTAAGACCAGCTGCTCCTCCTAACTGAACTAGAAAGCTCAGAGCCAGGAGTTCCCGTTGTGGCTCAGTGGTTAACGAATCCAACTAGGAACCATGAGGTTGCGGGTTCAATCCCTGGCCTTGCTCAGTGGGTTAAGGATCTGGCGTTGCTATGAGCTGTGGTGTAGGCTGCAGACGCGGCTCAGATCCCGTGTTGCTGTGGCTGTGGCAAAGGCTGGCAGCTACAGCTCCTGTTAGACCCCTAGCCTGGGAAACTCCATATGCCGCGGGAGCGGCCCTAGAAAAGGCAAAAAGACAAAAAAAAAAAGAAAGAAAGCTCAGAGCCAAATATTGGTCCCCTAATAGGAACAGTGTTGATTTTTAGCCTCGTTCCATTTTTATGTATCCATACGTGTTCTTCTTCTTTCCATCACTCCTTCCTAAATCCCACCTACTTTCTTTTACGCCATATTGTTTGCTTTTTGTACCCTTCAAAGGTACCTTAAATAAGGTCCATCACAAGCTGGGAGGTAATGACAGTGAAGATGCGCATGCAATGTACACACAACAGAATGTAAAAAAGGATCCCTTTCCTTCTCAGTTTTGGCCAAAACTCCATACGGTCAAGAATAAATCAATTGGGGTCAAGTATTCCCACATTTCACAGGTGGGTACCAAACGCCCTCCATACAAGTCTTGCAAAAGAGGGGCTAAAAAATTACAACACTTCAGAGTTCCCATCATGGCACAGCAGAAATGAATCCGACTAGGAACCATGAGGTTGCAGGTTCGATCCTTGGCATGGCTCAGTGGGTTAAGGATCTGGCGTTGCCGTGAGCTGTGACGTGAGCCAACAGCAACAGCTCTGATTAGACCCCTAGCCTCCTGGGAACCTCCGTATGCCTCAGGTGCAGCCCTAAAAAGATAAAAAGCTAAAAAAAAAAAATTACAACACTTAGCCCAATACCACCTTAGGCTACGAAAGAGGTGAAGCTGAGAGATGATGAAGAAAGCTACTAGAGAGATGAGAAACTGTTCCTCTCTCTTCTCTTTGGGGAGAAGTGAGAGGCTTGTAAGGGGCTGGGGACGAGAGAAGAGAGTAAGTGGTTTCTGATTAAGTCCTACACTTTCAACACACCGGTTCCACAAACTCACAGCCCTAACACACAGAGTTGAGATCATAGGAATCAATTCTTCACACAGCGCTGGTCCCAGAGTCCCTGGGTATAAGTGTACAAGATTTCCACGAGGAAGCCTGTCACAGAACTAAATGGAAACTCTTACTTGCAAGTTGACCATAGAATCGGTCTAAATCTAACAAAATGCCACTCCACCCTGATGCCCAGACTCCCTCTAGGGATCTTTGGATTTAGTTTCTTTTTTTCTATTTTGTCTTTTTAGGGCACACCGGCGGCATGTGGAGGTTCCCAGGCCAGAGGTCAAATCAGACCTGTAGCCACCGGCCTTCGCCACAGCCACAGCAACACCAGATCCGAGGCACGTCTGCGACCTATACCACAGCTCACGGCAACACCGGATCCTTAACCCACTGAGCAAGGCCAGGGATCGAACCTGCATCCTCATGGATGCTGGTCGGGTTTGTTATTGCTCAACTGTGACGGGAGCTCCTGGATTAATTTCTTGATCAGGGAGATTTCTGAGTTTCCCCTTGTTTGTGTTTGGCCAGCACTGGTTTTAGAGGCTGGCAATGGACAGCCCCTTCCCTTTCCTCACAAAATGCACTTGACAGAGGCCACTGCCCTGTGACTGTCGGGGGTGTACCGAGTCTGAAGGGGGAAGGAATGAGGGAGAAAGTGGAGGACCAGAATGACGGGCGGCGCACCCAGGAAGCGGGGAGATCCCAGGGTGTCGCCCTTAGAAAAGCCTGTGAAATATCTTGACCAGATCATCAAGCCAGAAATTGAGTGGGGAAGTCCCTGGCTGAATTCTCCATAGGCTGGGGGGGGGTTCAACAGCCCTGCTCCTTCGTGAACTGCAGTAGCTAAAGGCAGTTGGTTCTCACAGGCAACCAATCCACTTCACCTAATTGGTAAAATGCTATGAGATTGGGTGTTTCTCCATCTCCTTAATGATAGGTTGTACTGAAGTTTCGATCCATGTTAATAAATGGTGGTAGGGAGAATGGATTGTGTGGTTGAAAACAAGTGGTATGAAATTCTAGCAGATCAATGCCCTCTGGGTTAAGGGTTTTATTATAATTACGGGAAAACTAAGAGATTCAAAGGACGGGCTCCAAACAAATTGTTCCTTAGTTGTCTGAGAATGCTATGGCTTGAGAACATTATCTTTCCTGAAAAATCAAAAACACAACAAATGAGATTCTTTTCTTTCTCCAGTAGTTTAATTATTTTTGGTTCACTTCTTGGATTGTGCCTGATAGCTAGAAAAATGAGAGATCAAAACATCTCAGGGCTCGTTATTAACTCTACACACCAAGTATTCCCAAAGAACTCTATATAATACACTGCTGACAATAAATATTTTAGTCTGAGAAAAAAAATATATTTTATTATAAATGCATGGTTTAGGGATAAGCTGGGTCTCAGCTTCTTAAGCTTTTCCTCGTTTCACAGAAATTTCCCAAAGATCGATGTTAAAGAAAAACTTTTCAGAAAGAATTTTTTCATGAGTTATCAACTTGGTAAATGGGCAAAAGATATGAACAGACGTGCATCATCAGCAACCCTTTCCCATATTTGGAAATTTCCCCAACAGGAGTCCATCCACCAGAGGAGCCAAAAGGGAGCTGAAACTCACATTTCCAGGCTTTACATGGAGGGCCCAGGACTGTGACCTCAGCTCAACTAACCAGTCTTGCAGACTCAGAACAGACGAGGATCCATCTGTACACATAGCACCTCCAAATCACCTGTTCTCTGAACCCGGCTTGCTGCTTCCTGCTGATTCTAGGAGCTGCACAGTAACTCTTTTTTCTCCTCTATCAGCACCACTCAGTTTCTGTTGCATTTAACTAAAAATGCTAACTTAGCAAAGATGTGGAGGAAAGGAAACCCCCCTATACTCTCAGTAGGAATACAAATTGGTGCAGCCACCACAGAAAACAGTATGGAGGTCCCTCAAAAAATTAAAACTAGAACTACCATATAATCTAGCTATTCCACTCCGGTAATTAAGAAAAACACACGAAATGATATATGCATCCCAATGTTCATTGCAGCATTATTTACCATAGCCAAGACATGGAAACAACCTAAGTGCCCAGCCACAGGTGAATGAATAAAACAGATATGGCAGGGAGTTCCCACTGTGGCTCAGCTGGTTACAAACTTGACTAGTATCTATGAGGACTCGGGTTCGATCCCTGGTCGCGCTCAGTGAGTTAAGGATCCCAGCATTCCCGTGAGCTGTGGTATAGGTCTCAGACACATCTTGGATCCTGTGTCGCTGTGGCTGTGGCATAGGCCAGCACTGCAGCTCTAATTCGACATACACACACACAATGGAATACTACTTAGCTATAAAAAAGTATCTTGCCATTTGTGAGGAGATGGATAGAACTTCAGGGTATTATGCTAAATGAAATAAGTCAGAAGGAGAAAAACAAATACCGTATGATTTCACTCATATGTGGAATCTAAAAAACAACACGAAAGGGAGTTCCCATTGTGGCTCGGCTGGTTAAGAACCCAACTAGTATTCATGAGGATGTGGGTTCAATCCCTGTCCTCCAATTAGACCCCTAGCCTGAGAACTCCCATATGCCACGGGTGTAGTCCCCCAAAAAATTAAAAAATAAAAAATTTTAAAAAACAACAAAATAAATGAACAAACCAAACCAAACAAAAACAAACACATAGATACACAGAACAGAGTAGCAGTGACCAGAGGGGAAGGGCCGTGGGAGGAGGACAAAATGGATAAAAGAGATCAACTAACTGTTCAGCGATGGATGGAAATTAAATCTTTGGTGGTGAGTATGTTGTAGGGTATCCAGAAGTAGAAATATAATGCTGTACACGTGAAACATTATCAACCAATATTATCGCAATAAAAAATTAAAAAAAAAAAAACCTGGAGTTCCTGTTGTGGCTCAGGGGAAACGAATCTGACTAGTATCCATGAGGACGCAGGTTTGATCCCTGGCTTCACTCAGTGGCTTGAGGATCCGGTGTTGCTGTGATCTGTGGTGTAGGCTGCGGAAGAGGCTCAGATCCCGAGTTGCTGTGGCTGTGGTGTAAGCTGGCCGCTGCAGCTTCTATTCCACCCCTAGCCTGGGAACTTCCATATGCTATGGGCACAGCTCTAGAAAGACAAAGTAATAATAATAAATAAACCCTGACTCATTCATTATTGAACCAGAAATGTGAGAACAGTGCTTGGACAAATGCCAGACCTCCAATGTGCCCCTATTTCCCACCTAAAACATGGAGCTAGTAACACCAGCCTGTTTCACTGAATTCTTGAAGAATAAGTTATAAAACAAACAAACAAAAAAAGTGAGAATAACCTGTAAAAGTGCAAACATTCTTTGGAATTAAGCGACATGGGCCAAACACATTTGTATACATGTAGTTGAACCAGCACATTTTACTAAAAAGGCAAATTTCAAAGCCAAAGGAGAGAACAGAAGTGTGGGTCCACATCTGTGTTTCAGTTCCTCCCGGCAGCGAATGGAAGTCCAGCCCGCACTGCTGCCCGACTGGACCTCAGAATTTATGGAGCCCTCTAGAAGAGAAGAGTATTTTCATAGACCCAACAATACCTTCTAAAGCTTTGAAAAGCATCCCACTTCGCCATAATTCCACCCGCGTGTCACGGTGTCTCTCTCTGTGTTTCCTTTCCCTGGATCTTTTTTTAAGCTGCCGAGATAAATACAGAACCTCGGGCTCCTAAGAATTCATCTGTCGGAGCCTTTTTCTTCTCACCATCTGTAACCTCCAAGTGGAAGCATCCGAGGCTCAGACACGGTAATCAGGTCACAAAAAAACAAGCCCAAAAGGGGGAGGGGGGAAGCAGCAAACATGAGGAAACCCTGCACGTCAGAGACCCATTCTTAGAAGAAAAGGTCACCTACAGGGAAAAAATTAAAAAGGAAATGAGCATCTGGAGGCTATTCCTTTATTAAGACTTTCTTTTAAAGCCTATAAAGTCGAGGTACCTACAGCCTTTAGAGATTATCACACACTTCGTCAGCAAGTCCATCCAGTGGCATCATGTCCCCTCTTGCTGCAAATGTGTTGCAGACAATGAACAAGAGGTGGCCTTGGGGCGACCCTGGGGCGGGGAGGGAGCTCCAGGGAGTACAGGGCGTTGGATCAGAACAAGCCGCTTGTACCGGAACTAATCTTCCCCTGCCCGTGTCAGTGACTTGGAAAGTCAATTCTCTTCCCTTGGTTACGATACTCTGAACCCATCTTCTTTTCACACCGGCAGCTTAGGGACAATTGTGTGAATCAGTCTGTCACCAGCCCACCCTCCTCCCACCTCCCAGGCAAACACAGATTCCTTTTCAGGGAAGATGCTACCAAAAGGCTGTCTGGGTTCCCCCACCCCCAGAGGGCAGGGAGAGGCCCCCCCAGGCTCGGGCTCTGGGGCTCCCTCCACACTCCTAGAGGGAGGCGGTGAGACAGACAAGCTCACCAGCACTTGCAGGATTAAGAGGAAGGAAGACAGGAAGCGAGGAGGGTTCAGCTCCGACCCCTCCCTGCAGCCGCGAAGTCACCAGCCAAATGCGACTGCCCCAGGTTAGCCTTGGGTCTCTGCAAGGGGCCTGGGGTGCCCCAGCTCCCAGGATAGGGGATACTGGGCACCCTAGGTTTGCCCTCAGCCTGCCGGACCCCCCACCCGGACACGTGAAAGCTGCTACTCAGTCAGAGAAGGGCACTTCCTTTGCGTGCATTCAAAATGTGTGCAGGGAGTTCCCGTTGTGCTCAGCAGGTTAAGAAGCCGACTAGTATCCATGAAGATGTGGGTTCAATCCCTAGCCTCGCTCGCTCGGATCTGGCGATGCAGTGAGCCGTGGTGTAGGTCGCAGACACAGCTCAGATCCTGCGTTGCTGTGGCTGTGGCTGTGGGGTAGGCTGGCAGCTGCAGCTCTGATTCAGCTCCTAGCCTGGGAACTTCCAGATGCCTCAGATGTGGCCCTAAAAAGCAAAAGCAAAAAAAAAAAAAAAAGTATGCAGCCCCAAGTTTCAGCCACTACAAATTCAAATGGCTTCAGCTCTCCCTAGCTCATGGGGACGTGGAGGGGGCCAGGCAGGCCTGGACTCAACCACAGGGCCCAACATGTCCCTGTCATTTCCATTCTGTTTTCAGCCCGTCCTGACTCTTCAGAGATTTTAAACCATCTGTGTTAGCATTTTTCAATATTATTCCTAGATGAGACACAACTTTATTACATCGCTGGCTGCCCTTTCCAATTCTAATATTCTCATATTCTGTGCCTCCCAAGAGGCCCCTTTCCTGACAAAGATATTTACCTTAGATATGTGTAACTTGCAGGAGTCTAAAATATGATCATAAAGCTATTAGCTAACACGGTGGGTTTTTTTGCTTCCCCAAAGCAGAACTCACATCATTAATAAGTCTTTTAGGCTATTCATCTCTGCCTCGCTTTCCTTTATCCTCCGACGTGAGGAGGGCTTATTAGAGACTCTATCTTGGATCCACCGGGGGAACCACAGAAATGAGGTCTGCAATAGCATTTTATTAGCCCAATAGATTATGTTCATGATGGAGAGGGAGAGAAAGCAAGTTAATACCCCCAGGAGACTTGTAATGGTCCAAAGCTTTGCCTCCAGGCTGGAGCGGGAGGGAGAAGCCCCGGGGAAGAAAGTCAGGCTCCTGGGTCTGCACTCACTGGGCTCACTTATGCCCCTCGGAGGCAGAGGCTTATGCTGTTCTGAAAACCAGCTCTGAGAGGCGCGGTGAGGATCAGACGAGGTTGCTCTAGACAGGGTTTCTGTGGTTGGGGCGCCCATCAGAACCAGCAAGAGGGCAGGTGGAAGCACAGATCTCTGGGCCCCACCAGAGTTTCTGGTTCTATGAGTCTGGGGTAGGGCCTGAGAATCTGTATTTTTGGCCAGGGGTCAGGGCTGCTGCTCCTGCTGGTCTAGGGAAACCAGATTCTAGACCCAGTGGAGTCACTGTTTAAGGACACTCTAAGGGAGCAACGGGACAGAGGCTCTGAGGGGCGCCCCAATCCAGCGGTTCTTCGGGCCCCTGGCACTCACCCACCACACCCACCTCCTCAGGAGTCCAGCCGTCCCTGGACAGACCCGAGGCCCACTCCCTCTGACCTCAGGGCCAAGGGCTGTCCCTGCAGCAAATTCTCACCACAAGGGCAAGCACTCACTGGCTCTGCTCCTGTTTTCTTCCCTGCCAGGACCACCTATGCAATTTGTGGGACTCAAGGAGAAATGAAACATTAAGTTTCAGTAACGTAACCACAGAGCATTAAGCCAAGCAGGCGCCCTTCTTCCCAAGGCCTGGTCTCTGGGCCACCACATGGCAGGCCAGCGAGTCCTGATTCTTTCTCTGCCGGGTCATCCCATCTCCCTCTGTCTCTGCATAAGGATACACTCTCCCTCAGCACCACGCCCCACCTCCTCAACTCCACAACGTCTGCCCCTCAAAAAGGGGGTATTAGTACATGTTTGGAGGAAAACTTAAATACCTGTTAAAATTATTGTGTTTCTACACTTTGACCTAAAAATTCCTCTCCAAGGGATGTATTTGTCCTCCGGTGGATAGACCTGCAGTGCTCTCACAGCGCTCAAAGGATGCTCACTGATACAGCGATTGCAATAAGAAAAAAAATGGAGGAGTTCCCATCGTGGCTCAGTGGTTAACGAATCCGACTAGGAACCACGAGGTTGTGGTTTCGATCCCTGGCCTTTCTCAGTGGGTTAAGGATCCCAAAACTACCAAGAGTTTTCACTTTTACATTCTAAACTTTAGATTTTTAAAATCACTTCTTTGATTATATCTGAGTTTATAGAATGGAAAAAAATACCTAAGACCCCTCTCCCCCACCCCAAACTGTTTTCATCCAGAAGCCTTGACCGCCAGCCAGGCTGCTCCCTACCCACCCCCCTCTTCCTTCCAGCCCTGTCCCTTTTCCTGTTATGTTACATGTCCCATTCCTGTAATTCTCCACCCACTGCCATGAAGCCTCTCAGGTACCTGATGGAAGCAGGACCACAGCTGAATCTGCTTCATCTGCACATGCTCAGTTCTCCCCAGAAATGTGCTCCTGAAAAAGTCCAGCAAGAACAGTGAAAGAAGACAAAGCATTTATGGAATGTCTTTCAGATCTTTTGCGTTATTTAGTTTTCACTTTGAGGTAATCGATGTATTCTCATTTTCTTTTCTTTTTTTTTTTTTGTCTTTTTGCCTTTATCTAGAGACACACATGCGGCATGTGGAGGTTCCCAGGCTAGGGGTCTAACAGGAGCTGTAGCCGCCGGCCTTCGCCACAGCCACAGCAACGCCAGATCCGAGCCGCGTCTGCAACCTACACCACGGCTCACGGCAACGCAGGATCCTTAACCCACTGAGCAAGGCCAGGGATCGAACTTGCAACCTCATGGTTCTTAGTCGGATTTGTTAACCACTGAGCCACAAAGGGAACTCCGATGTATTCTTATTTTCATGTTTAGACTTTAGCTATGGATCAGGATGCCCACCCAACAACTCAGACAAAAGGGTCTTAAGGTAGGAGTTCCCTGGTAGTCTAGCGGTTGAGGACCATTGCTATGACTCTGGTTGGTGCTGTGGCATGGGTTCAGTTCCTGGCCCAGGACTTCTACATGGCCCAGGCGTGACCAAAACCTTTTTATTTTATTTTACTTTATTTATTTTTGTCTTTTCTCGCTTTAGGGCCACACCTGCATCATGCGGAGGTTCTCAGGCTAGGAGTCCAATCGGAGCTGTAGCCGCCAGCCTACACCACAGTCACAGTAATGCGGGATCCGAGCCACGTCTGCAACCTACACCACAGCTCACGGCAACGCCGGATCCTTAACCCACTGAGCAAGGCCAGGGATCGAACCCGCAACCTCATGGTTCCTAGTCGGATTCATTTCCGCTGAGCCATGATGGGAACTCCTGCCAAAACATTAAAAAATATATATATATTCTTTTAAGAAATAAAAAAAAGCGTCTGAAGGTACAACGTAAGTTGAATTTTTATCTTCACTCACAGCCTCCCCGCCTGCTGAGGCTCTAAACCTGTCCTCTTTCTACTCAAAAGCCTAAATAACCACCAGTCAGTTGAGGTATTAGGGCAAGTAACGCTAGCTAACCACAAACTCCCACGCTTCAGTGACCTAACACAGACGTTTGCTTTTTACTCCACTAGGTCCAGTGTGATGTCCCCCCCATGGAAGGCAGCTTTCCGCTTGGCCGGCAAGGGTCGCACATGCCTTCACTGTCTGGCTCTTCCTTCCTTTGGGTCCGCAGCGCAGGGGAAGGGAGAGAGCGTGGAAAAGCTACGAGGGCCAGGCCTGGAGGGGAACAGCAAAGATCCCATCCCTCGGGCCCCATGCCAACGCGCAGGGTTTGGCCTCACAGCGCCTCCCAACTGTGTGGGAGCCTGGGGACGAGCGAGCGGTGTGGTAGACGGAAGCGTGGCGCAAAGATGTCCTCAGAACCCGTGTACCTTGTCACTTGCCAAAACGTCTTTGCTGGTGTTACACATCTGGCGATGGAGAGACTGTCGCAGGTTATATGGGTGAGCCCAGTGTCATCCCAGTGTCCTAAGAAGAGAGAGGCAGGAGTTCCTGTCATGGCTCAGTGGGTAACGAATCCGACTAGGAACCACGAGGTTGAGGGTTTGATCCCTGGCATCGCTAAGTGGGTTAAGGATCTGGCATTGCCGTGAGCTGTGGTGTAGGTCGCAGAACACGGGTCGGATCCCACATTGCTGTGGCTGTGGCGAAGGCCGGCAGCTACAGCTCCTGTTAGACCCCTAGCCTGGGAACCTCCATATGCCGCATGTGTGTCTCTAGATAAAGGCAAAAAGACAAAAAAAAAAAGGAAGAGAGAGGCAAGGGGGTCAAGGTGAGAAAAAGAAGATGCGAAGGTGAAAGCAGAGGCTTGAAGAGGAAGCAGCCGAGCCAAGGAGGAGCCTCTAGAAACTGGAAAGGGCAAGCGAATGGAGTCTCTCCTGAAGTTTTCAGGAGGAACAGTCAACGCCTGGGTTTTAGACTTTTGACCTCCAGATCCGTGAGAGAACAAATTTGTCCTGATTTAAGCCCCTAAGTTTGTGGTCACTGGTTACAGCAGCCGTGGGGCTAGTACACGTGGTCCAGCTGTGTGCCAAGGAGGCAAAGCCAGGCAGAATTTGTGAAATAACGGCAGGCTCTTCCTCCGTGGAGAAATCCATGCTGCCCCTTCTGCTGCTGCCATCTCTGTTCACACGCCCTCTCTTCCCCTGGCCCCTGGCTGCCCTCCCAGTGACTGTGCCTCATGCCAGGATCTGTCTGAGTAGCTGCCAGCGTGGTTTTCCTAAATTAGACTCCAGGTTGCATCATTCCTTTGCTCAAAAAACTTGTGTGGTTCCTATAGGAGAAAATCAAAATTCTCTACCTGGCCTTCCACGTCCTGGATTGTGCTTCCCATCTGCTTTTCCATCCCAGCGCCTCACAATCTTCTCTGCTGTGAGGGGGAAATGCTGGGCTGATAAGGGCCCATGATTAGACATCAAGAGACAGGCTCAAAGGGGCCCGGCCAGGTGTCGGCTTGGCCTGGGCTTCTCCCCTTCCTCATCTTCAGCTTCCGCTCAGGCACCACCCACCTCTCCCACCCAGAGAGAGAGAAAAGGCCAGGGCAGGGCCGTCCAGATGTGAGGAGCAATTTGAGAAAAGATGCTTCATATACTGATCAGTAGAACCCGAAGGAGCTGGTTCTAAGTCTAAATAATCAAAAGGGCGAACGCCAAACAAATTTTCATTGACTCCCCGGTTACCGGAAAATACTGATGCCAAATTCCTCAGCCTGCCAGGCTGGACAGTGAGCCTCGCCATCAAACCCTATTCGCTGAAGTCCCGGGTGTGAAAATAGATCCACAGTCTTCCCACGATCGAATGCCTGAGCTGTCCGACAAGGAGACTAGGAGCTTTGAAAGATTCCAGGCTTGTCGCCGACCTGTTTGTGAGCGTGATGAAGACAAAGCTCAGATAAGACCGAAGCGGGGGCACAGTCAGGTCCACTTCGCCCCCGCTGGCCCTTTTCAGCCTGATCTTCACAACCCCTGTGCCATCTTACTCCCCAGATAACACCTGAGACTCTGGCCTGTGCCTTATGCTCTGTGCCCCATGTCCCCAAGCCCTGTTGTTTCTAAATGACAAGGCCCTGCAAGTCAGTTAACCATGAAATATCACAGACCTGCAGAATTTTAAAATACATGTTTAAGTAACTTTGGAGGAAAAAAATTTGGAAAAGGGGGAGAGCAGAGAGAAATCACCCGCAGGTCTGCTATAACCTACTGCTCTCGTTTCAATGTATTCCGTTTTAAACATTTTCACATGCATATTTTAACATAATGTCATAAATACAGTTTTGCATCTGGCTGCACAGTGCTCCCAGGCATCATTTAATGGCCTCATAATATTCCTTCCAGTAAATTCTCCACAACCTACCAAATTGCTCCCTTACTTTTGAATGTCCAAGCTCTGTGTCTAATTTTTCATAGTTCACAAGTAAAGCTTTGGTGCACGCATTTTTTTCCAGCTTTTTTAAAATTATTATTTCCTTAACCCAGATTTCTAAAAATGGGATTTCTGGGTCAAAGTATATGAAAATATTTCGGGCACGGTCAAAATGCCCTTTAAAAAGTTGTGCCAATTTAAAGTTCAGTAAGCGGGAGTTCCCGTCGTGGCTCAGTGGTTAACGAATCTGACTAGGAACCATGAGGTATGAGGTTGCAGGTTCGATCCCTCGCCTCACTCAGTGGGTTAAGGATCCGGCGTTGCCGTGAGGTGTGGTGTAGGTCGCAGATGCGGCTTAGATCCCTCGTTGCTGTGGCTGTGGTGAAGGCCAGCGGCTACAGCTCCTGTTAGACCCCTAGCCTGGGAACTTCCATATGCTGCAGGTGCGGCCCTAAAAAGACAAAAACATAAATAATTGAAACATATTTTTATTTCGTATAAATATTTTTAAATCATATCAATATATTCTCACTATCTTTATTGGCAAGAAGAAAAAAAATAGCATTTTAGAGTTGGGAGGAGTCTCATATTTAACTAATGGTTCCCAGACTTGGCTGCACATCAGAGTTACCCGAGTAGTCTTTTAATAATATTTCCATTAATGATAGTTCCACTAAAGTTTAAGAAATGACTGTTTGAAGTCTGGGATAAAAAACGTACAAGGAAACTGTCATTGCTGTGAGCTGTGGTGTAGGTCACAGACTCAGCCCAGATCCCACATGGCTGTGGCTGTGGTGTGGGCCAGCAGCTGCAGCTCTGATTTGACCCCTAGCCTGGGAACTTCCATATGCCATGGGTATGGCCCTAAAGAGAAAAAAAAAATTTGAAAACTGGAAAATAAAGGAAAAGAATCAAGCATTCAGGCTGCCTTTCCTGTCTGAACTCTACTGCAGACTCAGCAAATAGCAGGTTGGAAAGTTTCTCTGTTGTCCCAGCTAACAAAGGAAAAAAGAATGCTAAATTTAGGACATCGTCATTTGCCACCATCATGAATTAAGGGACACAGGCAATGACCATCAATGGCTGCTGATGTCACAAAAAACAGACACAAGCAGACACTGTGCCCCAAATGGAAGTGCACAGCCCCTCTCATGAAGTTTTCTTGCCAAAAACCTTTGAACCTAAGTCAGATCAAAGCTTTAGATCAAATTACCGCTTTATAGAAAATAAACAGGGTGGGAGGAGGCGGGTGGGGTCTGGTACAGGAATAATGGAGGGGCTGGGGGGCGGGTGCCGTCAGCAACACGCAGACAATGGGAAAGTCTTCACGACAAACAACCCCGCCTCTTCAACAAAAGATTTAAGGAGGGGAAAAAAAATTAAAATGAGGGACACTGATGGACTAAAAGTTACTTAAGAGATACATTGTTAATGTAGGATCCTTACTGGAATTTCAATTCAATCATAATCATAATGCAGGATCTTTACTGGAATTTCAATTCAAACAAACAGGAAAAAAAAATACGTTTTTTTACAAGACAATTGAGGATTTGTGAACATTGACAGGATTTTTTTATGAAATCAAGGGATTTCTTTTATTTCTTTCTGGCATATAATGGCACTGTGGATATTTTTAAAAATCTGTATCTCTTAAAGAAACATTGAAATATGTATGTGTATAATTAAAATGTGTGGGATTTATACAGATTAAAGTGGCTATGAAGGGATAACAGCTGAAGCTGGGTGACACAGTCAGGGGCATTCATTACACTATTTTCTCTCCTTTTGCATGTTTGCATTTTTCGTAATTAAAAGTAATCCCACCTCAGACCTGCAGAACTAGATCTCAGAGGTGGGATCTGGAATCTGAGTTCTGAGAGTTCCGAGGGGTTCCGACTTGTCTGGTCTGTGGACTCGTGTTTGGGAGCGAGTGGTTTGACTCGCAAGGATCTTGAGCCACAGGGACAGGGCATTTCTCACCCAAGCTCACACAGCTAGTTCTTGGAAGAACCCAAGTTGCCTGACTCTGACCCAGGATCCTTTTCAGAACAGTAGGCAGCCTCTTAAATGCAAATGCCCTCACTCCTGAGCATATTCCCGTATTCTCCCCTTAGGCAACATGATGCTTTGACCCATGATGCTTTTCTGCAGGAGACCAGAGAGCACCCTGGGAGCTGCCTAGGCTCTTTCATGACTCTGTAATCATAGTCCCCTGGGGCGACCTGATCTGTGAGGGACTTGGTGTCTCTTCTGGAAAAGGAGGGGGCTTTTGAGCCACATCTGCACACAGGAACTCAAACTGAAGACCTCCACTGTTACTTCCAAATGAGATTATACACGGAGATCACACGCCGTCGCCAGGTACCCTCCCGGATTCACGGTCCAACGGGAGCAAAATCTCCTGAATCTGCAACATCTTTTCTGAGTGTTCCTGTTACCTTCTGCTCGAATAGAAAGCAGAAGGTGATGGGAATATTCAGAAAGGCGGATCCTGAAGAGAAGAGGGAATATTCAGCCCAAGGAGTAACAGAATGTTGGGGGTAAAGGGTGAGCGTGGAAGTCTGGGACATAGCCTGGGCTAAAGAATTGGGTAAATTCAGCCTTGGTGGATGAAAGAAAAATAATGCTAGAATCCGCTGTGAGAAGCTGTGAGGAGGGAAAGGGTATGGGAGGGGGTTGGGTGCCTGTGGTTTTTCTCCTGAACTTAGGAGATGTGAGGACCTCTTCTTGGTCATTAGTGATGGGGAGAGAGGCTAAGGGTATGATGGGGATAGACCGCTAATCTGACCCCTGTTGTTAAGGGGCAAACCCACATCAAAAGCATCAGCTCCTCCCTGGTCCAGAAGCGAGGGCGTCTTATCACCCAACACCCACGTAGGAAGCCTGGGGAGGTATGGTTCACCCTCCCGCCTTGCTACCACATTTAGCATTCGATATCGCTACTCTTTAGACCAATCAAATGCAAGATAAGATTTGGATAAGAACCTTAAGTTCCTTTTTTTTTTTTAATTGACTCAGTGCAGGAGGACCTCACAGGATTCCATCTGGAGTTATCTTGGGAGGAGAAGTTTCCTCTTAAGAACATACCAGTGAAGCAGGAGATGGATGGGTCCAGATGAGCAACTGGACTCTGTTCCCCGTAGACAGATAACTTCAAGATAAAGATTACGGCAGAAGCAAGGAGGATAAAAGAGCTAGGCCATCTATTTCTCATTCTTGGGGCCAAGGAGACCATCGGAACTACACATTTACAGAAAGGTTCCTCAAGGGTCAGAGAAAGGAGGGGCACCAGACCGTAATACATCCCGTCAACTTCCCAGAGGCCCTTGCGCTGAAATCCATCCTGGCTAAAAGACGCACACGCACACAGGGGAGGGCCCTGAGCCAGGCCGAATGTGGGTTCAAGGCCAGACGGAGCAACATGATTGGCCAGAGGAAGCCAGGAAGGTCTGCCCCATACAAGTGATTTAAACCACCTCCAAAGCATGTGTCATCCTCTTCCTTTCTTGCTCTTTGCCCTGTCTCTCTGTACCCCACCCTCATCGCCTGCCTGTGCTTTCTCCACACCTACCTCCTCTCCTCTCTTAACAACACTTATTTGCCTCACTACTCTCAGTCTCTTTGCCGAATTCTTTCTCCAGAGGGACAGGTTCTGGAGGCCTACATCAAGTGGTTAGAGTTCAGCGTTCTCACCGTGCAGCCACCCAAGAACACAGGATATAGCAGAAAAATGGAAACCCACCTAGGTGGTCCTTTGTCTGGAAAAGAGGACACATAGCACTCCTTGGCTTGATTTTTTTAATGTACCACAAATACCTTCCTTTCAATCTCCTCCAGCCCCTTCCCCTAACATATAACCACGCTCAGACATGTACACACATGAGGAAAACTACCCTGGCAAAATTACACCAAAAATCGAAAACAGCTAAAGCCACTCGAAGACTTACAGTTATTATACAGTTTCTATCTTCTAAAAATAATATAGATCTGGGCTCAGGGTAGGGAAAACATTTTTTTTAAATATATAAAAAAATTTTTTTTAACTGAGGAGTTCCCTGGCGGCACAGTGGGTTAAGGATCCGGCATTGTCACTTCTGTGGCTGGGGTCACTACTGTGGCGCATGTTCGATCCCTGGCCCAGGAACTTCTGAATGCCAAAACAAACCAACCAACAAACAAAACCAGTTAAAACAGATTTATATCAGGAGTCTTTGGCCTTTTGCCTCAGATATCAGAGGAAATTAGTGTGGATCTAGAGATATGGCTGCTCATGAAAGGGGGATTGCTTTACACCTACACATTTCTTCAGATGACTAGACTGGTTTCCTCACTTGTCTATACAGCCTGCCAAAATCACTCTCTGTATTAGGGATTACCCAGCTGGGAGCAGGCAATTTCACCCAATTTGAATTACTTTAAAATCGTATGTCACAAATTCCCAAAGGTGTGGCAAAGCTGTGGTGAAATACCCATCCCCCAACATTACAGAAAGCCTAAAATGGTACATTTTTGGAAAGAAAGTTGGCAACATGGATCACGTGAGCTTTAAAATGTTCATCACAGCATTACTTAGGATAGGAAAAAGTGGAAACGACCAAAATTACTAACAGCAGGGGCATGGCAAACTACAGTAAAGGACTGTAGCCATTTAAGTGATAGTTTCCACAAGTTTACAGCTGGAAATCTAGGACCATCAGGTGCTCCCTTCCTGGAATCTAAATGGCCAGCAGAAGGACAAAGAGGCTGAAGAAGGTTGGAGCTGTGGTTGTTCCTGGTGGGGGCCTGGCCAGACCACCCACCGCTGTGACCCAGCCCCCTCAGCCTGCTGCCTCTATTTCCTGCTGACTCCCACATCTGGCTTTCCATCAGGCACTGTCTACATAGGCTCCCACTGAATTATTATTATTGTCTTTTTAGGGCTGTACCCGTGGCATGTGTAGGTTCCCAGGCTAGGGATCGAATCAGAGCTGTAGCTGCTGGCCTACGCCACAGCCACGCCAGATTCCAGCCACGTCTTCCACCTACACCACAGCTCATGGCAGCATCGGATCCTTAACCCACTGAGCGAGGCCATGGATGGAAACTGCATCCTCATGATTCCTAGTCGGATTCGTTTCCGCTGAGCCACGACGGGAACTCCCACTGAATTCTTTTTTGCCTAATGTAGCTAGAGATGTTTTCTGTCATTTGTGCCAAAGTCTGCCCCATCCATTAGATCATCAGACTCTGAAAAATAAAGATGCCCAAATCACAGTTTGAAAGTGCTTTCCAAACTATGTTCAGTGGAATTTTAGCCCTCTGAGATCAGGCAAGTTTGGGAAATATGACGCAACGCCTCCTGCCCAGGGATATGTAGTCCATAGCCAAAGTTCTGAGAAGTACTGCTGTAAAGAAGCCTAGTTAACCCAGCGTTTCTTGACTGACTTAACCACACAACTCCTTTTTCGGAGTAACACTTATTAACACCCTGCTGTGCAGTAGGCAGTAGTAGCCGCGGGTGGCAGTGACCTGTGGATATGAAGGAACACTTATGCAGTCTACACACTTATAATTTCCTCATATACCAGCCCGAGAGCAACAGGGGTGCTATGTCCTGATCTGGTTGAATTTGTTTAAGAGAGGTCAAGTGAAGTTTATCTTGAAGTGAATGCTTAGCCGCTGTGGGGAAGAAGGAACCGCAAGATCCAAGAACATAAAAAAGAGGTTGAATTATTTATTAGAGAGCTCGGGGCAAGGCTAGACACTTGGCTTATCCCATCTCATTTAATCTTCACAGCCAAGAACATCCTGATTAGGTTCCCTGTTTCTCTTACCTCTGCTCAATGGCCAGTGATCTTCTGAAATTGCTTCACTCCCTTGCTTAAAACTGTCAAGATCTACCTAACCTCACCTCGCGCCACGCCTTCCTTCCTCACTGCTCTGGAGCCATACGGATCACTTGCCAGCCTTCAACAGTCCAACACTGTTCCCTCCTTAGCACATTCACACTTGCAGCTCCCTTGACCCGGGGCACCCGGGGCCCTAGCTTCACACAGCCAGCCCCACCTTTTAACTCAGGTCTCAGCTCAAATGTCACTACCACGGTAAGGCCCTCTTTGACCACCTCATCTAAGAGGCACCTCTCCTCCACTTTTTGTCTGTGGCCCCGTTTTTTTGTTTTTCAGTACCTTTTATCGATGGGAATGATCTTGTTTGATCATCTGTCTGGCTCTTCCAATAAGTTATGTAAATTTCATGAAAAGGGCCTTGTTCTGTCATCACCATCTATCCCCTGAACCTAGAACAGTAAATGCTCAACTTGATGTACGCTGTGAAGTGGATGGTGCATGCATGCTGATAAGGAAATAGCAAAATGTCTTAGTTAAGCACCCTGACCAAGGCCATACAACTGGGAAGTGATCAGAAGCCACGTTCTGCAAAGGGGCAAAACTAACTGGAGTCTCTGGAATCCACGTATTATGTTGTATGGTTTGGCCAAGTTCTGCTGGGCTGCAAAATACAGAGCTGAGTTTTCGAGGACATGCTCAGCTTCTGTGAAGTTTTTATCAAGCCCCATAGAAGCTAATCTAGACTTGTTAAAGATGATCGGAGTTCCCATCCCCTCCTGGTGCAGCAGAAACGAATCCTACTAGGAACCATGAGGTTGTAGGTTCGATCCCTGGCCTCGCTCAGTGGGTTAAGGATCCAGCGTTGCCATGAGCTGTGGTGTAAGTCGCAGACGCGGCTTGGATCTGGTGTGGCTGTGGCTGTGGCCAGCAGCTCTAGCTCCGAATAGACCTCTAGCCTGGGAACCTCCATATGCCACGAGTGCAGCCTTAGAAACCAAAAAAAGAAAAAAACAAAAAAAAACGATGATCGGAGTTCCCATTTTCGCTCAGCAGTAACGACACTGACTACTAACCATGAGGACAAGGATTCAGTCCTTGGCTTCCCTCAGTGGGCTAGGGATCTGGAGCTGCCATAAGCTCAAATTCTGTGTTGCTGTGGCTGTGGTATAGGCCAGCAGCTGCAGCTCAGTTATGACCCCTAGCCTGGAAAGTTCCTTATGCCTCAGGTGCAGCCCTAGGAAAAAAAAAAAAAAAAGATTTGTTAAAGATGATCAGTCAGAAATCCATCTTTAGAAATCACATTCCTATAGTTCCCATTGTGGCTCAGCGGGCTAAGAACCCAACGTAGTGTCCGTGAGGATGAGGGTTTGATCCCCGATCTCGCTCAGTGTGTTAAGGATCCGGCACTGCCACCAGCTGTGGGCATGGATCACAGATGCAACTTGGATCTGGCATGGCTGTGGCTGTGGCTGTGGCAAAAGCTGGCAGCTGCAGCTCCCATTCGACCCCTAGCCTGGGACCTTGTATATGACACAGGTTCGGCCGTTAAAAAAAAATTCACATTCCACCCAAAATATCCAAAGAGCTCCATGGTCTTGAGGTTTAACAACTAGACTCATTCCTACATGAGATTATGTGATTATTATCTAATATTTCATGTCTTCCTCCTGCCTTCCTTCTTGCATTGGGCAGTGTCTGGGTCAAAGGTAGGCAACTGTATAAATCAGTATCATTTTAGCCAAGATCAGGGATATTTTGCCATATTTACCCTGTGGCGGGAACACAGTCTGCAAGGAAAGAACTAAAAGCTTCAGAGACAGTGGGGAGGCAGAGAAAGCACTATAAGGCAATCGTGGGAGATATGCAGGGCAGGGCAAGTCCTCTATTTTCTCCCAAAGTATATTATATCCTCCTACATATTCATCAAAAGGGTCTGTTTCAAAGAGGTAAGCCATCTTCCAGACCTAAGACTTGCAAGGTCTTCAAGGGCCTTTGAATCCCCAGTGGGTACACGTAAGGACATCTAGTAAACTGACAAAACACCAAAGTCTAGGATAAAGAGGGGTAGGTATTAGCATACTCAGGCACTAAAAATAGCTTGAAGGCTTTTTGCCTATATCTAAGTTCTATAAGGACATATGAGGTACAAGGAAAGCCGTGATGTGGTGATTTGTGTAGCTAAGTACTCTGAAATCCATTGTGATGGGCTATGGGACCTGAAGAAAACCATTTAAATCTTTCACTGGGTAGGGCGTTATCAGTGCACGTGCTGTGATTTTTAATCATGAGGACTATTAGAAACTGTTCTGGAAATATTCGAAACAGATCTAGTTGAATTCTGCAATTTATTATGAATGGTACCAGAAGCTCTGAAATACACAGCAGGCTGAGTAATTCTTTATCTTAGCACCCAAACTGTCCCTCATTCTTCATACATTTTTAGTCACGGTTTCATTACATAACAGGAAAAGAATATATTAGATTTCATAATGAATGCAAATAAAGAACATTCTGAGAGGTTTCAACAAGGTCCATGTCAGTCAAAAGAACAAACAAGTAAAAAGATTATTCCCTACTTAAAGACTTTCTTTCTCTAACATATGCCTGCTATTTAAGTAAAGTTAAGCATGCTTTTAGGGCAATCAATTCAGAATTGAACGAGTATTTTAGATGTTGATGCCTCTTGACAAGTACTTGAGTGATACTTCTGGTTTGTGGCACTCATATATAGTATCTGGCACAGACTTGTACATGCTTAAGATTTTTTCTGGAGAGGACACATTCTTAAGATGGGTGTATCAGAAGCTGAGGATTAGCGCCCTTTGAAATACGTAAGGTACATATAACATGTGATCTTGAAATTTAGAGTTGAAATTTGCCTCAGGTAAATGTTATTGTGGTTGGAGTATAGAAAGATTAAAAAACCTACTTAGAACACCTTTTGGTTTTTGATACAGCACCACACCTGGGAGGGAGGGCTGTATTAGGCCCAGATAGTTAACTTGCCCAGAGTTTGACAGGTCCTCTATTAAAATATTACCACGTTTAAAAAGCAACTGAAAAGCATCTCCCTAAATGCTCTTTACAAACTGCTTCTACCGATAGCTTTCATAGTGCAAGAAGACAAAATACGTTGAAAGAAGAAAATCACCTAATAGCACTTCATGTAATAGGACTATTTAGCTGCTGAGGTAGCCAATGGAGAGTGAGGTACTTATTCTTTCCACTTTCAGTGTTTCAGGTATATGGAGCACCAAAGAGTGTTTTTAATCCAAGTTTTGCTTTTCCAGATTCATGTTTGCGCAGCTGCAAAAACTCCGAAGATCGTTACTAATGTCCTGAAGACTTATTACTACAAAGCCATTATTTCTGAATAGAATTTAAGGGGTAATTTCCTTTTCAAATTCCATATAGTTCAGCTCTCCTCTCTAAAAGTAGTTTTAGGGTACATTTCTTATTTCTGTGTCATCTAAAAATACAAACCGTAACTTGCAAATATACACAAAACACGAGAGTTCAGTTACCCTCACATCATTAATCCTTTTTTCAGTCTTCTCTCATGCCGTTCTCTGTACACTTCTGTGAAAACTGCACACTGCTGCTCAGCTCTGGATTTTTTTTCTTTTACTTCGAACTTGGGCAAAGAGTCCAGTGCTTCATCCTATTTCATACTATTTTCTGGGCTCCTTACACAGACCCTGTTTAAGCTGCTTACATTTGGATTTTGCTTTATGAGGTTCCTTTCAGGAACTCTGGTTAATGGAATTCTACAATAATACATGACAACTAGTAAAAGGCATTTTTTAAAAAATCTACTTAATGAAAATGTTTGCCTCAAAGGAGAGTAAGAATTAAATGTCATCTATATACCGGGACAGCAATTTATGAAGTGATAGTGTGCAACAAACCAACATACTCCTGAGTGTGTTAACTGAATACAAATCAAGTACAAGAAAATAGCTTTTAAAGGTACCAGTGCTATGGAATTGCAGTGTTAGTTAAAAGATGTTCCCATCATCATTCTTCAGGAATACTGAAAGTTAACTCATTTTAACCAGTGCATGACAACTATGTGCCAGTGATTTATATGTGATTTCACCCTTACAATAAAAAGACAAGCTTGTCATTTTATAGGCAAGAAAAATAGATTCTGAAGGATCACACAGCTAGCAGTGGGGACAAGCTGGTATCCAAGCTCAAATACGACACTGGAGCTTAGCTTCTTCTTCCTCTACCATTATGCCATGTCACATCTCATTTAAAAATTTAAAAAGTTATTTTTTTCTAAACAGTCTGATGCTGTTTTCTAAGAAAAAAGAAACAACTTAAAAATGAGAATAAAAATTTCCTTTTTTTGTGGAAAAATGTGTATCTACTCTAAACACTGAGTATACCAAATGCCAAAATTTAGAGTTCCCTTGTGGCTCCACAGGTTAAAGATCTGGCATTGTCAATGCTGTGACTCTGGTTACAGCTGTGGTATGGGTTCAACCCCTGGCCCAGGAACTTCCACAAGTCACAGGCATGGCCAATAAAATAAAATAAAAATTAATGCTGGAATCCCTGTCATGGCTCGGTGGTTAATGAACCAGACTAGCATCCATGAGGATGTGGGTTCATTCCCTGGCCTTGCTCAGTGGGTTAAGGATCCAGCATTGCTGTGAGCTGTGGAGTAGGTCACAGATGTGGCTCAGATCCCGAGGTGCTGTGGCTGTGGTGTAGGCAAGCAGCTACAGCTCCGATTGGAACCCTAGCCTGGGAATCTCTGTAGGCCGCAGGTGCAGCCCTAAAAAAGACAATAAATGCCAAATTTTAGCTTCCCTTTCAACAGGCAATAAAATAAAAAAGAATTTGCAAACGGTCAATATTAATACACTACAATCTCAAAATCACATGTTCTGGGAGTTCCTATTGTGGTTCAGTGGTAATGAACCCAAATAATATCCATGAGGATGTGGGTTTGATCCCTGGCCCTGCTTAGTGGATGAAGGATCCGGCACTGCCATGAGCTGTGGTCTAAGTTGCAGACATGGCTCAGATCCGGCCTTGCTGTGGCTGTGAAGGCCAGCACTGCAGCTCCAATTCAACCCCTAGCCTGAGAACTTCTATATGCCAAGGGGCATCCCTAAAAAGACAAAAATAAATAAATAAATAAATAATCACCTATTCTTTGTAAGCACCCTATGCAATGAAGTGCTCTTGTGAAATCACATCATACATAATCATTTAAAGAAACGTACAGCACAAAAAGTGACAAAAATGGTTTTAAAAAGTGGCAGTTTACACATATACTTGGTATTAATTTGTTTTCAAGTTTTTACTTGAAATAGAAAATGCTAATGTGCCATTTGGGGGAAAAACTTTTCAAATTCTGTAAGGAAAAATAGAAACTTTAAAAAAGAACCAATGCACATGCTACCACGTGGATGAACCTGAAGGGGCACTATGCCAGTCACAAAAAGACAAATTCTGCATGATTCCACTTCTCTGAGGTATGTGGAGTACTGAAACTCACAAGAACAGAAAGTAAAGTGGCAGATGTCAGGTGGGAGTCAGGAGTGGGAAGTAACACTTAATAGGTGTGAAGTTTCAATTTCGTAAGGTGAAAAATTCTGGAGACAGGCTGCATGACAGTTTGACTACACTTAACATTACTGAACTGTACATATAAATATGGTTAAAATGGTAAATTTTGTTATGAGTATTTGACCACAATTTAAAAAATTTAAAGGAACCAATAAATTATTTTTCATGTGATAATGATATTGTGATGTTTTAAAAACAAAACATTGAAGAGTACCCTGGTGGCTCAGTGGGTTAAGGATCCAGTGTTGACTACTGTGGGTCAGATTTGATCCCTGGCCTGGGAACTTACGCATGCCGTGGGTATGGCCAGGAAAAAAAAAAGAGAGAGAGAGAGAGAGAGAGAGAGAGAGAGAAAATCATCTATCATGAAAATATTTTTATTATAGTTTAAACATGTAAAATGTTTAACATTTTAGCTACAACTGATAAATATGACATACCACTGATTTCACTTGGGCGAAAGCTGCTGAAAATTAGATACGGTTTACTGATTCGAAAAACTATGTGGAGGAAATTACATGAACAGTCTAAAAGTTTGCTATGAAAACAATGTTTTTTATTAAAGTAATTAAAAGTCAAAACAACAACAAAAGGGAAATTCCACAACCTTTGTTTGCAACTATATAATCTTTATGTAGAAAAAACTATAAAGTGACAGTCTGGAAAGCAGCTCCACAATAAACTTAATCCTTACATCAAGAGTAACTACATTATGGAATCAGTTCACCCAAAAGAAATTGTCTTGCTGTGGAATATTTCAGCTAAGCAGATTTCAACTATACTTTTCTCATTTCTGAAAATTCGTCTTTCCTGATACTTCAGATCACCAAAGGTAAAACATACAAGAGCCTGCTTTAGTCAAAGAATAAAACACAAATACTCCAAGCACAATTACATATAAAAATGAATGAGGGCATTTTATCTATGGATCTACAAAACTATATAAATAACCAATTATACATATAATCTGTTTACATTGAAGTTCCATGAGGTGGTACTGAATAAACACTGAGGCATTGAATTCTCAACACTGGAACATGGCTCACTCTGGACAGCAGCGCATTCCCACCTGTTAATCTAACATCACAACACTTCCCCTGGGATTTGTATTTGTGTATTATCGAAGTCCTGGGAAGTTAATAACCCAAATAAAGAAAAATGACAAAAAGAAAATGAATTAAATATCCCCTAAAACCTATTCTAAAACATGCAGGTGAATGAAACCAAGCACTTTGTGAATTTTTACAGTCACATGTTCCTTTAAACTTACACTAGTGTCTTCATTAGTACCTACACTGAATTTTCTGTAGCTTTTCCCATTAATACAGAAGAGGAAAACAACAAAGAAAAAAATGCTCTTATTTTCTTAGAAAAGTGATACTGTTTATTTTTAAAAAACATAGCTCTCTACTAAAGAAGTCACACTACTGTGGTCACCAGAACAGGTTAAGTCACTTTGGCAATACTTATTTATCTCATTTTTAAATAATCATAATCTACAATCAGGGCCATATAATTTTTCAGAACTTATACTACCATGGAGGCAAATATGTAGAATATTTCTAATAACCTAAATTAGACCATGATTAGAGTTTCTTTTAAATATTTTCAATTGCTCAAGAACATTAAATTTGGGAGTGGGGAATACAGAAGTCATAAGCAAGTACTTCCTCCAAGATTCTGTAATTAGGATAAAAGTCTCAGGCTAAGCCCATAGGAATGGTCTGCAATAAAGAAAAATTAGGTCAGTGTATATTAATATCTGCAAACTTTAGCAGAAATTCCAAGAACATTCTGAGCCAAATAAAAGCACTCTTTTGGGTCAGGGCTTTTTGTTTCAGTTCTTTAATCTCTAACTTCTCAACAAGTTACAGTTCAGAAGTGCCCATACGCTTACTAATAGTAATAAGGAAATATAAAGCCAAATAAAAGATTCACAAACATGATTCATTTCAATCACAGGCCTCTCTTTGGTAAGAAATGGACCACCATTTATTTACTTTCTCTCACCCATCAAAGAGAGGAAGACTAAATGGTATTAACCTGGTAAGGAATCCCTGTGTATAAACGTTAGACTGGAGAGTAAAGAGCTGAAGCCATGCCCTTTATAAAAAGAGTAGACAGCAGAGGATTTCCTCTTATACGTACGTAGCTGTAGTGGAGGATAACTGTCTATTACAAAGCTAGGAACAGGGTACTCCCTATAACTGAACCGCCATGCCTATGAACATTTTAGTCAACCTGTAGAAATTTCGGTGTTTAGATAGGAATCAGGTGAATAATATGCTATTATAAAAATATGGTAGATATCTCCCCCTTTACAGTTCACCAATTTCTGACCAGTATGCTTTCATGGAGAATTAAACACACTTACTCTAGATTATTCTCATTAAGTATTAAGTTGGAAATAACCCATCTAACAATACCATTTGCAATTGCAGGGGGAAAAAATCCAATACAATCTAATATGCACATTAACAAACTTCACAGAATACATATTCTATCAAGCTTAAGCAAGCCCCACCCATCAGCCAAAAAAGAAGCCAGTCTTACCCACTCTAAGATAAATGATGATTGGTATAGCTGGATCCATATTAAAAGAACTGCTAAATTCCACTGCAGTAGGAAAAACTACAAAGAAGCACCCAAAACTAACAATTTCTATTCACTCCTGCTTCTCTAGGATATTTTTTAAAGAGCGAGAAAAACAAGCACTCATTGCAACTTGACTGGCAAAATCACCACCTGACCAATTATCCTAAGTATATACTAAATACCAACGAATGACGGAATGCCCAAATTACCAGCCACTCAACATTGTTGTTATTTTTGCAAAGAAAGGTAATTATATGAAATTCCATTCCCCCAGGCAATGAACAGGGGAGAAAAACATGTTACTTTAAAAATGGCTTTATGTGTAGGTTTCTAAAAACCAGCACCAAATGTTTAATTATTCTGAGTAACATTTAGTAATTAACATTTCCTAGCAATATGGACAAACAAGAATGAATGATAAGGGCATAACTTTCAAGCAATACTGCATGTTGATAAGAACTACTAAGTAAAATAATATGATTGGCTCATTTCTATAGCTATTGTAGGTTTGCCAGGTTTGAAAATAACACGCCTCACTGCTCAGCTAATATGCCTACTCCTCAAATCATGGGTATAGCTTTTTTATTTTGTGACTAGGCAAGATTAAGTAAAACAACTTGAAAAGATATTTTTTAAAAACAAGCTAACTCAAAACAATCCATGAAGTTCTCTACTCTCTACTGAGAGAAAAAAAAATAAACCACTATATAAAGTGCCTAAATGAAAAACTGAAAGCAAGATTCACAAATAGGAATAGTGTCAGTTCAAGTCTATATAACCCTTTATTACATTATAGCAATTATTATGTGCAACATTATATAAGTTTTCTTATTTCTTCCACATACTGCAGCAATTTATTCCCACTATATAACAGATTTCAACTCTGCAAATGGTTTAAAACATTTTTTGTACTCTGAATTTACAAACCATTGGATGTTAAGGTTCCTGAAAATTATATTTTATTTTTCAATTTTACTTAAAGCTAAACCTATAACTAAATTCTTAAAAAAAAAAAATGGTAACAACTAAGGTGCTTTGAACAGAACCTTGTAGAAACATACCCATACCAGTGTTTGAAAGACAGTCTACAAAGGGTTATTAAAAGGCAACTATCATAAAAAATTCTATGGCCAACTACTGTTAGAAAAACTTCTTTTTTTAATGACAAGGTAAAATCAAAAGATAATTTTTCCCTGAAAATAAGCAGTTGCTCAGGACACAGGTTAAGTGTATTGCATTTATATTGCTTCTTTGAAAAAAAAAAATTTAGCCAGGTATTCCATTAACAAAAGACCATGCCACATTCACCTAATCTTTTGATCTCTGCATACTAGTAATACCCAAAGGAACCTTATCAAAGAAATTGGTTGGCAAACCTACCAAACAGGAGTTTCAGGTCCCTAGATTTTGATAGTCACCTTAGTAAATACAAAACTTTAGCTACTTGAACAATGGAGCTTGTAAAGTGCATTAGTTGTAAGAAACACAACGGAAGTGCTAAACTCACTTAGGAGGACTTTAACGGACTTGATGTCATCAATAGGGCAAAAAAACAACATTATAGTTTTCTATTCAGATTTTATTTGAAATCTAATTCAAATTGTCAAAGCTACAAAAGGGGGAAGACATCTGTATTATTTTTTTGCTAAGTCACAACATCCTAAAACAAAATACTACTACTGCCAGCAGATCCATTATACACATTTCTGATGAAATTCATTAGCACAATAAAAATTTCATCTTGAGAAACAGCCACAACGAAAGTAATTTATACAATATAAAACAACGACAGGTCTACAGATGCAGTTACTTATGAGTTTACACATGCATTCACAAACAAATAAAAACCCCAGGAATGCTCTTTCATTAGATTTTTTGTTTTTTGTTTTTTTAAAAAACACTGTTCAGGCACAAAACAAAATCGCATTTTCAATAAATGACAGCATCTTAAAAATTTATGTCAGTGTTTGTTTTTCTTTGACTTTTTATGAGACCTGTGTGGAGATCGGGACTGGGATCTGGATTTCTTCCCTGATTTTTTAGGGGATCTAGACCGTGACCGCCTAGACCTTTTAGGTGTCCTTGAACCAGATGGTGATCTGAGGAAACAAATAAGAATAATTTAACCAAAGTAATCATGTGATCAAAACTGACTATCCTTATGTATCTAAAATAATCTTTAACAGAGCACATGACAGTCACTTAAGTAAAAAAAAAGCTGTAAACTTTCCAAATTTATACCTTGCCTAGTGTATACACACACTCTGTACTCCTATAACCTGCACCAATGATCATCAGCAGTGTGAGTGCTTAGGAAGAGACTCCTGAGCCTTACCACTCCTCTACTGAATCAAAATCTTGAGAGGCAGGGACTGGGAATTTGCACTTCAACAAGCTCCTGAGATTATATGAGCCAAAATTCAAAATGGCACTTAAGATCATTCCCAAAATTTTCAAAACAGAGAAGCTTTGCAGTTTATCTTCTTGAGGGGAAAAGCACCAACTATTTAAGGGAATCACTTAAGACGGCATAACTTCGTAAGTGCTGTTCACGAAAAATTGCAAAAATAATTATGCAAGTACCATTTAGAAAACAAGTTATCTATTGTATGAAGGTTTCACTAAAAATGATTACAATACAAAAGTTTTAGGATTAAAAAGCAGTTTTAGCTCTCAGGAAAATTCGTCCACATAACACCAGTTAATAAAACACTTCTGAACCATCTTTCTAGAACTCAGAAAGAAAGGTATACAATACACTAAATTACACTCTAAAGATATAATATTTATGTCAAGTCTCTACCCAAGAACTTGCTAGTAAGATTACTGTTGAGTGGGGAAGGAGGATGTATTTTTCTTTCAACCTTGACAAAAATCAAAGAATATTCTAGAAACTAAAGAGCAGAAAGAAAAGTAAAGCAGCTATCCTTTTCCACAGGAAACTGGATGTGAAATTTAATAAATTTTTACTTTTTGGAACTTTCTTGTACTTTCAGTCACAAGGAGATTGGGGTGGAGGGGATGGGAAAGATCAAATCTAAAATGAAAGTATGTCCCTTGGGTTTTCTAAAATCCTTGAAAAAATGGTCGCCAACCAAATTATTTTCAAAAGCTGGTGAAATGACAAGGAAACTGGCATTCGAAATATTACGAAAAATGACTTGCGTTTACCTTTTGGCCTTTTTGCTAACATCTCTAGGAGAATCTTTGTGAGATGACCTGGACCGTGAGCTCTCTTTATGAGATCTTTCTGAACGCTCTGATCGCTCCGATTTTGGTGATGGGGACTTCACTCGTCTACCACTGCTACTGCGAGATGGGCTAGGGGACGTACTGTGTCGCCTTTTCCTATGGAACAAAGCCCCCAAACATTCCATAAGTGAGCAAAGGATCAGGTATTCATTCTCCTTCTACTAAATTAGCTCTTATTTCCTAGTAGATTACACTAACTTTTTTCCGACTAACTTTATTAATGTTATTTTCCAAAAACATTCAAAGCCCTTTACAACAAGAAAAAGTCTTAAAGATAGTTGAATTTAGTTTCTGTCTAGATGAAAATAAGTTGGATTTTTCTCCTGCTTTCTAAGACAGATTACTGGAACAATGGACAAAAAAATTTCATCTAGGTCTCTGATTAGATAACAGTTTTTTTTAAATATTAATTTCCTACTCTTGAAACTTTTTTTGTTTTTATCTTGAAACTTTTATTGTGGTTTAGTATGAAAATGGGGCACCATGTAGGCAAGCTATTCTTAAATGGTTAGGGAACAGAAGTGGAAGGCAGGGGAAGAAGAAAATAAAGCAAAAAAGAGAAACATTTTAACATCTGAGGAAGATGGGTGAAAGACGTATAGGAATTCTTTGGCAGGGGAGGGAGCCCACAGCATGAAGAAGTTCCCGGGCCAGGGATCAAACCTGCACCACAGCTGTAACCAAACACACAGCAGTGACAATGCCAGATCCTTAAACCACTGAGCCATGAAGGAACTCTGGGATTTCTGAGTACTATTCTTATAATTTTTCTATATATCTGAAGTTATATCAAAACAGTAATAAAAAACAAAAAGCAATGGATATACTATTTAATCAATTTGTAATTATAAAGTGACTAAGCCAAAAATTTTATGTGCATTTGCTTGATTTTTACTACAAGAATCTCAATTCTGTTAACTCAAGTAATTTTCTCTACTAATCAGAAATTTAGGAACTTTAGAAGTAAGAAATAAAAACTAAAAGAAGTGATTTTGATCAGAATTAAGACTTCAAGTGAAGACCTAGTCCCTATGGCCTGTGTACACAATCTCCCTTTGACATAGGACTGGGAGACCCAAGTTTACAAGTAGCAGCCTCAGCACAGATGAAATGCTTACTCTGGAGGCAACAGGTAATGTCTAGCAAGCTATTTAGTTATTTAAACCTTTGGTTCAATATCTATTACGGTAACTGAATTCTTGCACTGAACCAGGGCTAAGGTACCCTAAGAACCTCGTAAAGGGATGATGTCTCAGATAACTAAGACAAATGCCAACTAACTGGCCCATATCTCAGCTAATTCTGCCTCCTGCAGGCAGAAGCCAAACAAACACATTTATCACAAAACAAAACAATTTGTTGCTAATTTGTTGGCACTGGTGATGAAAATATCACAAAATGAAACATGATTCCAACTCCTGAAACCACTATAGGCTTTAAGTGAGAAACGGCATACCTTTCTTTTCTTGTTGGAGTACACTCATCTTTTTCTTTCTTGTCTTTGGATCGAGATTCCAATTTTTCTTTATCCTTCTTATCTCTTTCTCGTTCTCTCTCTAATTCTTTCTCTTTCTCCTGGTAAAAGAAAAAAAATTTAGTCATTAAAAAGCACCAATCTGGTCAATCTCATTTATTTGACAATATTTTCTCTTCTAGTTAACTATTTTTTAAATCACTACTTAGAGTACACTATTTTCTTTTTTTAAATCTACTCTTCCAGAAAAAGTCATTTTCTCTTAGACTGAATAATAGTGGTACCAGTGACAGCAGCTAAACTTTTACTGAGTGCCTGCATAGGCCAAGCAATTATTAAATTAGCCATATACCATTTCATGAAATTCTTTAAAACATGAGAAACAGTATTATCCCTCATTCCGGAAACGAAAACTCAGACACAGAAATGTTAAGTGCCATGCCCCTGGTCATAAAGGATGGTGAAGTCTGGATGTGAGCTTAAGTTCTATGGCCGGGGGTTCTTAACCATTACCTATAGAGTGCTGTCTCAATGCTTAAAAATAAGGGGGAAAAGCTAACAATACAATGACCTTTCTATTTCAGACCACAATAAATGTCAGCAGCAGTGATTTTAACTATACATCAAGTTGATTTAATCAAAGGAAAGAGCTTATCAAAGTAATATGCCAAAAAGGAAAAAAAAACTTTTTTTTTTTTTGCTTTTTTAGGGCTGTACCCGCGGCATATGGAGGTTCCCAGGTTAGGGGCTGAATTGGAGCTACAGCTGCCGGCCTACGCCACAGCCACAATGCCAGATCCAAGCCACGTCTGCAGCCTACACCACAGCTCATGCCAATGCCGGACCGTTAACCCATTGAGCAAGGCCAGGGATCAAACCCGCTGAGTCAGGTTCTGAGTCAGATTCGTTAACCGCTGCGCCACAACGGGAACTCCAAAAAAGGCTATTCACAATAATCATCCATCAGAAAATCTTACTAGAGAGAACAAGTACCAATCACATTAGAAATTTTAAATTATAATTTACAAAAGTACTGGGAGATCCTGTTGTGGCTCAGAGGGTTACGAACCCAACTAGTATCCATGAGGATTTGGATTCCATTCCTGGCCTCGCTCAGTGGGTTAAGGATCTGGCACTGCCCTGAGCTATGGTGTGGGTTGCAGATGTGGCTCAGATCCTGCATTGCTACGGCTGTGGTGTAAGCAGGCAGGATGTAGTTCCAATTCAACCCCTAGCCCAGGAACTTCCATATACCATAGGTGCAGTCCTAAAAAAGCAAAAAAATAAATATAAAAGTACAAACCGACTGCATGACTGTATAATCATATAAACCAGAAAAATAACTTATTTGCTTATCCCCAGCTACTTCAATTGTCCCCATTTCTCACTTGAAATTATGACTTCTGTTGATAATTAGAACACATTCTCCTATCCAATTAAAACCATGGAATGCAAGGAGACTAAACTGGTAATACATGTGTTACATCGGGCTGGGGGGAATCTCTAGGTATAGTCTTTCATGCAGATCGACACCTGCCACTACCTCCAGAGACTCACGAGGTTCAGATACATAACATGTTAAAAAAAAAAAAAAAAACCTCATTTATCTTTTCTTTCAAATACAACATACTGAGTACAAATTTTAAAAGTGATACTGCTGTTCCCGTTGTGGCGCATCGGTTAACGAATCCAATTAGGAACGAACCATGAGGTTGCGGGTTCGATCCCTGACTTTGCTCAGTGGGTTAAGGATCCAGCGTTGCCATGAGCTGTGGTGTAGGTTGCAGATGCGGCTCGGATCCTGCGCTGCTGTGGCTGTGGCGAAGGCCGGCAGCTACAGCTCCTGTTAGACCCCTAGCCTAGGAACGTCCATATGCCGCGGGTGCGGCTCTAGATAAAGGCAAAAAGACAAAAAAAAAAAGGTTGACTTCCTCTGGTGACCTGTGTGTGGGATGTATTTTCCTGATTGATAATTTCACAGAAATCAGACTATAGTTAAAATACTTAAAATATTTTAAACATATTAATTCAAGAGTAACACAGTAGCTATTACCTAATTTACAATCCTGCAAATTGGAACTTATCAACCCAGCTTCACAGAGAAAAAGCAGGTTTCAGTGATGTGACGGCGAGTGCACAGCTGGGTGATGTACCAGTAGCCCACAGTTCTGTGCAGCACCAAAGCTGCTTTACCACACGGCTGCTCCCATCCCCATTGATAGCTTTGTACGATTTTAAGCTCCCTTCTGGTTGTTCCTATTACTCTCTCTACATAATCTTTTTTATGGTAATGACAGTCAAGATAAAGGTAAAAATTAGTAGTAGCCCCAATAAAATTTCTGGGGATTTTCAATAACAGTAGTAGCCTCAATAAAATTTCTTGGGCCTTTCAACAATTTTCATGTGGGCCTCCTTGTTCTAAAAATTCTCTGGAGAGCCGTACATATTTTTTTAATGTAAGGAATACAAGCTCCCTCAAAGCTTGGAATTCACAGATGACATATTCCACCACTTGTCCCTCCTTGGACACAAAGGAAATGTACATTTCTAAATGAACTTCCCAAATCCTAATTCCATCTCTGTCTCTGTGCCACTTCTCAGGATTGTTGGTATCTCACTGTCACAAATGTGACTCTTCCTACAGGATCTTCTAGTTTTGAAAGCAGGTTCCTAGCAGGATTTTCTGTTCCACAGGTAGTATCCATAACACAAGAGTGTGCTATTGCCTTAAGACCCTTTTCCAAGTTGAAATAATTTTAAAACGTCAAATTTCAAATGTTCCTGTCTACCAGTACTTAGCATTTACACAAAGGATATAATTTGAAATAGACTTTCCCCGAAATATACCAATACTGTAGGTCAAACAAATAACTCTGGAAAATGCGTATTATTGAGTACACTTATTCCTTACTCGTTGAAGAAGTTTATCTCTGTAGTGTTCTACTTGTTCCTGAAAACTCTGGCCTGGTTTTTTAGGTCTTTTTCCAGATTCCAATTCATCCTGAAACTTCATAACTTTGAGCTGCAAAATAAGACATTTTGAAAATAAATCTTTTCATCACTATAGTTTCTCAGACACTGGTTTGCCCCTTTAAAAAAAAAATTATCTTCTTTGAAACAAGTGTGTAAAAAGGAAAAACAAATACAACAACAGAAAGCATAATACATACAGTAACTGATCAGGACTTAGTCAAAATACAACATCAACATATAATCTCTAATCTGAAGGTCACTTGTCAGACAAGCTCAGCTATGCAGAATTCAAGTGATCAGGTATGGGCCCACAGGCTCTTTGCACAGCCACAACATGACTTGAAAACCATGACCTGTGGTTCACACCCTTAAGAACCTACATCTTCCTCAACACAATGAAAATGAATTTGGTATCTGGTTCCCCAAATTAGAAGAGTAATGCTGCTCAAGTCAAGCATACTTTCAACAAGACAGCCAGCGGAACACAGAAGATAAACAACTATTAAAAAAGAGAGAGGGGAGTTTCTGTCGCGGCTCAGAAGAAACGAATCTGACTAGGAACCATGAGGTTGCGGCTTCAATCCCTGGCCTCGCTCAGTGGGTTAAGGATCCGGCGTTGCCATGAGCTGTGGTGTAGGTTGCAGACTTGGCTAGGATCCCACGTTGCTGTGGTTGTGGCATAGGCCGGGAGCTGTAGTTCCTATTTGACTCCTAACCTGGGAACCTCCACGTGCTGCAGGTACAGCCCTAAAAATGACAAGACAAAAAAAAAAAAGGGAGAAAGAGAAGCATTCTGATTATAGCTCATCTAGGAACAAACACAGCTGTATAGCTTGAAAGTTTCACTCTTTAGGACATCAAGAAAAAAGTTAAATCACACACAAAACGTACCTTCTAAGACACTAAAAGTACAGTGACTTGCGGTTGCCATGCAGGTTCAATTCCTAGCCTCACTCAGTGGGTTAAGGATCCCGCATCGCCAAAAGCCTCAGCAGAGGTCACAGATGCAGCTCAAATCTGGTGTTGCTGTGGCTGTGGCAAAGGCCTCAGCTGCAGCTCTGATTTGACCCTTAGCCTGGAACCTTCCATATGCCACAGGTATGGCCGTTAAAAAGAATATATAAAATAAAAGTGTATGGCAATTACAAAAAAAAAATCTTAAAAAATTCTAATCCCGTGATTTATCTATATGTGAACAAAAACTCTTTGTACAAAAGAATTCACTACAGCATTGTTTGCAAAAGAATGCAGACCACCTATAGTTTATCAAGAGACTGATAGCTGATCTCATATATATATATATGTGTGTGTGTGTGATATATGTGTGAGTGTGTATATATATATATATATATACACACAGATAGATAAAATATGTCCTTACTGAACTAAAGGAAGACAAATACACAGTGGACTTGTTACATAGGAGGACTTAAGAGGATGTTGGTAGTATAACACAGGGCTACAGTCTCAAAGTCTCAAAACCTGTTTAATCTTATTTCACGTGGGGGGGGGATGGGACAATGACACTCTTGTCTAATGGAATTATTGTAGATGCTAACATCTTACCCTATTTTATTGCACAATGATATGCCCTTTAAATGAACCAAATGCTACAATAACATTTTCTTTATGGTTAAAAAACAAGACTTCATTTGTTTCTGGTTTTTTCATTCACTACAAATGAGGCTTTCCAATAGAATGGAAATAAGCTACAAAAACTTTTCCATTCAAACTGCTCAGCTATGCAGTTTTTAAAATTTTCACTGTTTTTTATTTCATGAACATTTTTATTAGAGTTTTGCCCTTTTTCTACCTAGTTCTGTTTCTATAATCAGAGTCATTTATAATCAGAGCTTTGAGGCTCTCTCTTCTTTCAAAACTCTTAAAATCTCTGCATTTTTTTCTTGTGCTAATGATTACATTCAAAAAGATAGTAAGATATAAGGTAAGAGAGGGTAGGGGGGTGGGGGGAGAAATGCAAATAGCTGAGTTCACCACTGTGTGAAGCCTCCCATGACTGAAATGATTGTTCTAAAGAATGTATTTGCAGTAAACCAGTTTAAGAGTTAGGCATTTGAGAGTCAAACAACAAGACATGAATGTTAAGTTGGGGAAAGAAAGTTATTCCTAGAGCACCTTTTGAAAAATCATTATAAAATCCCTAAATACAGTTCCTGTGGATGTGGCCTAAGACTGGGGCAACCAATAAACAGGTCACAAGCGTCTGAACTCAAAAGAGTAGCCACGCAATAGCTTGTGGCAATCTATTCCCTGGCTGCCCTGGACAGTACCAAGTATCACCTTTCCACTCAACTATTCACTCCTTCCTCAAGGATCAAGGCAGAAAAGGAACCTTTCTACTTCAACAAGAAAGACGACCCTTCAACTGGTTCCCTGCTGAGTGCTCCACTCCACCAACCCTTACTGGCGGAAATGGAAACAGTAGAATAAGAAGACAACTGTAGCCTAGGCACTGCTCTAAGTGGAATCTGAAAAATTAAAAACTGGCTTCCAGTAAACGCTGTAAACACTGTAATATATGGCTGCATGCTTTCTAAGTGCTTTGCAGAGAATGTCAATATTATAGAACACAAATCCTTTGGTTTTTATTAATCCCATGGTTAAAAAGTTAGTAAGAGATCACCACTGACACACCGTAAGCATATAAATACTGTTAAATGAAAGGACAGAGAATTAAAATTCACTCTCACATACACTTGAGATTTTGGACAGACTATTAACCACCACTGGTAACACTTTTACTAGGAATGTTTCATCACCTTCGAGCGAGGAATAAAGAAGGTTCCCATTATAAAATTCTTCCCTCCCTGACAAGTCTGAATAACTTTGGTAATTTTTTTTAAAAAAGGAGAAAAAAGTCTTAGAGTTTATAGTCTTATATAAATTATTCCCCTTCTTGTTAAGCCTCATTCAACATGTACTCTCTTCCATCACCTGTGTAGACACTTAAAATGAGTCTACTATAGTACTATGTACACAGAACTTGAACATGCCAGAAAAATCTCACTTTTCTTTGTCACATACAATGCAAAATCAAAATGGGATGGACTTCATAATGTGAAATAGGATCTATTCATTATTTCAACATCTGCAGAGGACTTCCTATGTGCCAGGTACTGGAGATACGATGATAAACAAACAACAGAAACAGTCCCTGCCATTCGTGGAAAGCAGAGCCTAGTCAGGAATACAGACATTAAACAAGCAAACAAGAAAAAAAATAATATGCACACCACAATACATGTAAAATCACAACAGAGAAATGTGGAGAAGTAAGCAAATCCACAAGGTTAAGAAAAGGTTAATAAGACAAGATGCTTGAACTAAGAGGCCTGAAGGAAGACAGCCGGTATGAACGTTTCCAGAGAAGGAACAGTATGGAACAACATACGATGCCAAGAGGAAGCACAGTTTGGTGGTAAAAGTGGAAAGAAAGTCAGTTCAGACAGTTTAAGCTTCAATGCAATACTAACCTCAATTTCACGGAGTTTAGCTCGTTTTTCCTCACTCATTTCAGAGTACTTTGAGAACTTGGACTCAGTCATTTCTTCTTTGATTGGATTAGAGTACAAATGATGTTCTTCAGATTTGGAACTCTGAGTATCTTCTTCATCTTCACTTTCTTCTTCTTGACTTTGGAAATAAGCAGAATACATTGTATGTCAAAGTGGGGGGGTGGTGTGTGTGTTAAATTTTCAGTATGGCTTTTTGATTTTTTACTGCCTTAGAGGCCTGAATGATGTTAATATAAGAGATAATGTATCACTCAAATTTTTTACAAAATAATTGATCAATACAAAATTTTATAAAACTCTTATATTTCCTCTACAGAAAGTTTCAATTTCAACATAAGTATACTTTTTAAAGTTCTCCTTATGTTAATGTTATTTCTGTGCTTTTCAGTCTGCCACAAACTTTCCTTGCAGCAGTTAAATGAATAAATCAATGATTTCTGCATACTTCAGAGTTCAGAGTGATTTCATGATGGTTAATGTTTAAAAAGCCAAATGAGACGATAAACTAGAAGATACATGAGTTTGAGTCACAGAGTTACCATGAAACAATGCACCTTACCTAATTAACACATAACCCTAAGAATAAAAGAATGTATTACTTTAAAATATCAGCACACATAAGTATTCATATCATAGTTGATTATGAACGGTTTACTGGTTCTATGACAGATAAAAAGAAAATAGAAAACTAAATGACTATCATAGCTAAGGATACAAAGAAGAAAAATTCTCCTGTCCTTCCAAGAACCAATCTAGTTGGAATGGACAGGCAAGCAACTATGTGTAAAGCTGATCGTGGCTGCTAGAATATGAGTGACATAACTTCTTCTATGTCACTGAAGTACAAAGAATGAAGTGACTTTAAAAAAAAAAAGAAAGGCAGGGGAGTACCCGTTGTGGCTCAATGAGTTACAAACCTGACCTAGTATCCATGAGGACATGGATTCGATCCCCGGCCTTGCACAGTGGGTTAAGGATCAGGCATTGCCGTGAGCGGTGGTGTGATGAGACTGGGCTCAGATCCCACATTGCTGGGGGCGTAGTACAAGCTAGCAGCTGTGGCTCCAATTCAACCCCTAGCCTGGGAACTTCCATATGCTGTAAGCGGCTCCGATTCAACCATTCAGTTGAGGAAAAAGGGAAAAAAGTCAAAACCAATGATTAAGATGTACATTTTCTTTCTGGAAAAAAATTAATATTTCTCATTAATTTGTCAGAAAGTTCCTAAATACAGTTTTTAGTTAACTTTTTGAAACAAGAATTTCCTGTTTTATGGTGCATAATAGTTTTACAAGTGTTTCAGATTTTAAGAGGTTAAACTGTGTGTGTGCGCAGGCATGCATGAGCACACATGTACAACGCATACAGATATTTACTGAAGAAGTATTCTGGAAAGAGTCAATCAATAAAGACAGTTAATGAAAATATGGTATCTATGCAACGGAAACTACTTAACCAATTCCAGCATGTTATTTATAATTTTTTCAAAAAAATTATTTTTGCAATTTGAAATATTCCTTGATAAACTTTCTTATACACTTATCCGAATGCTTGCTTTCAACCATGGATGAATACAGAGCAAATAAACACTACGGACAGACTTGGAATAATAAAATCCTTTATATATATGAGTAAAAAACATGGGTCACAGAATAGCATGTACAATATTACATAATTTATGCTTTATATAGATATGCATGTTTTTATACATAAAGAGAAAGGATCTAAGTGACAAGACACCAAATATTTATCACATTATTTAAGACTTTTAAAATGAACTATATTGCAATTTGATGACTTAAAATGTATACATATTTTACAGTTGCTATTTACATTTTGCAAGGTCTGCTAAGCTAGTTAGCAGTTCTAGGTTCAGATCTCGCCACAGCCTCACCTTGCTCATCTTTTAAAGAAATGGAAATTCAAGACTCTAAACCCATACAGAATTTATTACAAATGAAATTAAAGTACTATCTAAAACTTTTCTACAAGGCAAAAGTAATGCTCTATTTTTTAAATATCACATTTCTGCCACAAATATACTAGTGTCAAAATGCAGTTCCTTGGTAAAAAAAAAGGCATTTTGGATTCAGCCACTAGAGAGCAGTAGTGAGGGGCAAGAAAATTTCAAGGACCAGCAAGTTGTGTGAAGTTTTTTTCCCTGCTTTGTACTTTCCTACAAGTTATTTTTATGTTATCACGACTTATTTGAAGCTCCTAGGAAAAAGTCAAAAATTATATTTCCAGTGATCCATGCTTCACTAAATGAATATGTGATTTATGGCATCAACACTAAAATGCACTCACATTTTAAATAATATCAAATTTATTGCAAAAATTTAGTACCTTTAGTACCTTTACTTGAACAATATTTGAGTTCTGCAATGGCTTTTCTCCCCTTCCTTTCCCTTGAAGGTTAAATAATTATTTCACGAGCACAGATACTTATTTTATTAAAAAGCAGCACCTCTACAATGCTATCAGATGTTTACTAATGATGGGATTGCAGACATTAAAAAATAAAAGCAAACTGTACTGTTTCCAATTCCTGTACTCCTAAGAGCCTCAGATAGGTATTTCCAATTAGTGAACCGCATTTATGCTTTGTAAATATGTTGTTAAAATCATTGCTGATTTGTTCTGATCACACTGTTTCTGGAAAGACATCACTGCTGCCAAGTTTTTCTCATCATATCAAACTGTGTTTTCAAAAATGCTGACTGATCTAATTTCCTTAAACATAAATGCTACTAATATCTACTTATTAAATCCAAAAAAATGCTCAAATTGTGCTGGGAAATGAAGGGATTTTTTCTCCCATTTGAAAACAAAAAAAAGTCTGTTTTTTTAAATCAGAAACTTCTGCTTTGTGTTCTTTACGCCATCTTTCCTTATTGAAAAAAAAATTCCTTTTGCAATGATTTCAAAAGGTATCAAGTGCTACTTAAATATTACCAACATAGACTTGCAGGAGAATTTTGGGAGCAGGAATTTCTAAAACCATATTCAGTGTTAAATTCTACTGGGAGTAATTACCAAAAAGGGAAATTCAAAATTATGATCTCTCTATGCAACAAAAGAAAGCACTTTTTTTTTAAATTCTTAGTTCTTCTGAGATGTTTACATTTAAATAACATAAAAGAATGGTCATTATGCATTATTTTTCTTAGCAATGCACAATCCCCCCAAAAAGCATAATTTTCCCATTCACATTTTAAAAAATCACTTTTTGTAGAGTCAAAACAATACTTGATGACAGATTTGAAATAAATGCAGTTGACCATTTCATAACTACAAAGTTATGAGAATGTATAACCCAGCATAGAAAAATAAACTCAAAAGCAAAGAAACCAGATGCATCAAGGCCAGAAAGCAAAAGGTCTTTCTTTATTCACTGGAAAAACAATGAGGAACTAAAAATGATCCTCATACCAAATTTTTTTAAGAGTGAAGTTTTCCTCCTCACAATTATTTCAAGTATACCTCTTAATGAAAAAGAGAGTGTGTATATGCAATAAGAAACTCAGTATATTTGAAACTTAGATTCTTACTTTTGATTTTCTTCTTCTTCTGATTCTTCATGCTGGTCAAATAACTCCCATTTAGAAGTTGTTACGGCTGAATGGAAGGAAAAAAGGATGTAATTCCATGAGGTAAATTAGCATTTTTGCAGTAGCACAGTAGAAACCCAGCTTTAGAACTGTAAGTTTACATTACAGAAGTTATCTACATTTATCTTTTCTTTGAATAGCCATTTCTAAGTGTTAAATCTATTTATTTCCTCACACCTACCCTATAATTTTATTCAAATTCATGAAGTGACAAATAATATCCTTATTTCTGTGCTAGATGGTAAGATTGCATTAGAATCTACAAAATTAAAGGAACAGTTATAGATTATAAGCACTAGGATACATGTCCAAGCAAGTATGAAAGGCAGGTCTAAATTGCATCTAATAAATCAAGCTTTAAAGGAGTGACAAAGCTTTGGTCTTTCTGAAACTAACCTCCAAGTAAATCTCCAGACAGGCACAGCTTCCCATCTACATTTTCTACTGAACTGACTACAAGTCACTAAAAGGTTTTTAGTGATTTCTCTCTGATTACTCTCAAAGCATCCAAACTGAAAAGATCTAAGAAAGGAGTTCCCGCCATGGCTCAGTGGTTAACAAATCCAACTAGGAACCATGAGGTTGCGGGTTCGATCCCTGGCCTTGCTCAGTGGGTTATGGATCTGGCGTTGCCGTGAGCTGTGGTGTAGGTGGCAGACACAGCTCGGATCCCGTGTTGCTGTGGCTCTGGCAAAGGCCGGCAGCTACAGCTCCTGTTAGACCTCTAGCCTGGGAACCTCCATATGCCGCGGGTGTGGCTCTACATAAAGGCAAAAAGACAAAAAAAAAAGATCTAAGAAAATTTTAACAATCACAATGAAACTTAGTCACTAGACATAAAATATGATCACACCAAGTCTGAAGGTTGAATCATGTTATAAAATACAAAAGGAAAACATACGTGAGCATACACACTGATGATTTGGTAAAATTTTAAGTACTCAATTTTTTAAAGCCTCAGTATTTACTATACTTTTACTTACCCTGTGCTTCCAATTCAGATTCATCTACAGCTTCCCATTTTGAAGGGGCAACTTTAAATATAGGCTCATTCTTCTTTGAGTCTTCAGCTGAATCCACTATGGAAGAAAGATGAGCCATTAACCCTGACAGCTAGACGGTGACTTTAAGAGCTCATGAGTATTCACTATGTTATTAAAAAGTAAAGTTAAATAAAGTCACACATGGACTAGTAATGCTAATGTCACAAACAAAGATGATGACTACTAATCCATAAGTATAAATATAAATATATATTATATATATATATATATATATATATATATATATATCAACAAACCCAGAGCATAGAGGTGGTTATTTCAAGCAAATGGAGTAACTGAGAAACTAAAATCCTTAGTACCTTATCTGATTATTAAAATGTAGAATTTAATCACGATGGAAGATAATATAAGAAAGGGAATGTATACATATGTACGACTGAGTCACTTCGCTGTACAGCAGAAATTGACACATTGTAAATCAACTATACTTTAATAAAATTCACTCAAAGTGTAGAATTCATATATTATTCAATATTTTAACATATAATCCGAATGTACTAAAGACTATGTATACCTATCTCCAAAAATGATTTCAGGCAGTCAGTGAAACAACCTATACTTTAGGAAAACTATAATAAAATAAAATAGAACAGATAAACCCAAGCATCTGGGATTATGCATACAACTGAATATTTTGCCTACAGCTTCCTGACAATTAAGACAAGAGAAACTAATATTATAAAAGGCTGACTGTCCCTTTGGTCACAAAGAAATGTGACCAGAAAGAAAACCTTTTTCTTGGCACAATCAAATGTATTACTGGGTATCTAAATTTTGAAAAGTCAGAAATAAAAAATAAAAAAGATAATGACTGACACCTTCCTCAGAAATTATACACTTTTTCCAGATCAGCATGTGTGGAAATTAGAGTTTTGGACTCAAACTTATTATCTGGATTAAATAAGCTTGAAATTTGAACTTACAAGGCACCCCATCAAGATCATCATCAAGACTTTTTATAGGGACTCCATCAAGATCATCAATGGGAGTAGCATCGATAGGAATTCCATCCACATCTTCTAGAGGTGCACCATCAAGCTCTTCCTCAATGGGGGCACCATCGAGGTCATCTGGTACATCCTACGAATTCACATACTACTGTAATTACTGTAATATTTCTTTCTCGCTTGATAAAGTCATATTGCTAAATGATTAATTTGCAATCCAATCCAGTATAAACCAACCAGCTGGATATTCACATTCCCAGGTACAATGTGATGACATAATAAGAATGTATTTTTAGTCATCCAGTCTGACAAAGAAGCAGCCATTTGTGAAATTTTTTTTTTTTTTGGGGGGGGTCTTTTTAGGGCCACACTCGCGGCTTATCAAAGTTCCCCAGTTAGAGGTTTAATCAGAGCCATAACTGCAGGCCCACACCACAGCCACTGCAACGCCAGATCCACGCCGCATCTACAATGCTGCACCTTGCAGCAACGTCAAATCCTTAACCCAATGAGCAAGGCCAGGGATCAACAGCATCCTCATTGACACAAACCAGGTTCCTAACCCACTATGCCACAATGGGAACGCCCCATTTGTGCAATATTTATCAAATATTTACCAGGTACTTGATGCCAGGTACCATGTGAGGCACTGAGGGATTCAACGATGAGCAAAAATCAAGCTTTGGACCCTTAGTCCCTCCTGTCATAGAGCTTAGTAGAATTGGGGGATGGAGGGGTGTGAGCATCGTGGAGAAGGAGCAAGGCAATCAGATAATCACAACAATATACTATGACTACTACAACAAAGAGGTGCATCACACTATTAGAATGTGCAATAAGTTGGTTCCACCTAAAAGGTCTCATAGTTCGATGAATTTATGCTCAAACTAAACCCTGAAGGGTTTCAGGTAAAGAGATGTTCCAGAAAGAGGAAAGGATGTGTACAAAGGTCAATGGTAAGAGGAAACATAGTTAAGAAACTGACACAAGGACTATGTGGTTAGAGTAGGGAAGCCAATTAGAAGTAACTTGCGGAAGTGAAAATGACAATAGATAGCTGGGTTAGATGGTAGAAATGAAGATGAAGGCTTTAAGAACTATTGAGGAGGTGAAAAAACAGAATGGTGATGAACAGAATTTGCTACCACTGTGGTACATTTTCTCTTGTACATATTTACTTACATAGCAATCCTTAGTTTAACAAAATGAAATCACGCTATATATTTTGCTCTATTACTTGATTTCCTACTAATATGCTATAAATCTTTCCATGTCATATTAAAAAGTTACTAATTTTCACATAAGGACACAAAACAGAGAAGTCCTGTTACAAATAATTTCAGCTCCTGGGATCCAGCAATTCTGGCAACAAATCCACCGTTCAGGTATTTTTCACAAAGAAATGTTATTCATATCTGTAATATATCACACCTCCACAGCATCCCCAGAAATAAATTTTAAGGTAATCAGACAAATACCTACCTCTGTTTCCTTTTCTTCAATAATATTTACAAGTCCTAAGAAAATATTTTGTAGTTTGATCAAAAATGGTTCTGGATAAATTGCCCAATCTTCCCATGCTCTAAAGCAGGTCATTACCCGTTGCTAATAGGAAAAAGACAAGGAATTACTGTTTAGGGCAATACATATCAAACTTATCTGATGATCAAGTACCATCACAAGGTGCTCTATTTTCCTTTAAACCAATATATTATTTAAAATTTAGAATCGTTACAATATCTTTTTCAAAAATCAATTATTACTTCCCAATTAAAAGTGGAAAGAAACTAAGAATAAATAAAAAACAGTAACTGTTTGCTCTTGGTCACTGAAGATCAAGGTCCCATACCACTGGTGGTACACATGAGGTCACATTCTAGGAAATACTAGCTATGACACTTAAAAAGGTTGAATATCAAGGTAGCCAAGTTTTGATCTGAACTCCTTTATGGTCTGATGAAGTACTTCCTGATACTAGCTAACTCTTTTCACTATCCTATTCAACTTTTCTATAAGCTGTTTTACAATCCAAATTTAAGGTCAAAACATTTTTAAAGGAGTTGCTTGTTTGATCCCTTAAATGGTGGGATCACTGGGCATCTTCTCAAGCTAAAAATTTCCTTAATCAATCTTCTTCTCCTGAAAGTGTATCTATTTTTTTTCAATTGTTAAGTAAGGTATTTTCTTTTGGCTTAACACTGGTCTACAGCTTAAGAGCAGCTTTATTAAAAAATTAATAACTGAATATACTTTCTAAACATGAATAACTAAAATGTATATTCTTAATTGGGCCGAATTATATATACGACTAGAAAACAGGTGAACTTCTGAATGTTTTCTGTGGAGAAGACTAACATATACTTAAATAAAAATTTTGTTGTTGTTTTTTTGCCTCATCTAGGGCCGCACCCGCGGCATGTGGAGGTTCTCACGCTAGGGGTCTAACAGGAGCTGTAGCTGCCCGCCTTCACCACAGCCACAGCAACGTGGGATCCGAGCCGCGTCTGCAACCTACACCACAGCTCACGGCAACACCGGATCCTTAACCCACTGAGCAAGGCCAGGGATCGAACCCGCAACCTCATGGTTCCTGGTCGGATTCGTTAACCACTGAGCCACAACGGGAACTCCTACTTAAATAAAATTTTTAAAACTAAAACAGACACCCAATAACTAGATATATTTTAAAATTTCAGACATTTTTTGAAACTGAAAGTAAAGCGGTAGCAAATTTTTTTTTAATAGCTGCACCTGTGGCACATGGAGGTTCCTGGGCCAGGGGTTGAATCACCACAGCTTGTGACAACACTGGATCCTTAACCCACTGAGGTCAGAGATTGAACCCACATCTTCACAGAGACAACACAGGGTCCTTAACCTCCCGAGCCACAATGGTAACTCCAAAACGGCAGTAAATTTTAAAACAATTTTTAATACATGTAAATTATGTATTATAAATATAAATTTGGCTTACATACTCTTCTAGCCCTCCAATGTGCTTCCCTGCCTCCATGTCTCATTTAAAACAGCAGGACAAAAATAATCAGACAACGTACCTTGAAGTTTTCAGACTGTAAATGGCCTTGAATTGTACGATAGGTAGCATTGAGGTCTGAAAATATCTGACATAACTTTGTTTCAAAACTGAAATTCAAATAACATATTTTTTACAAAAGAATTTGTTTTATAATCCCTATCCACTTTGGCATGCTAGTCAACAAAAACCACTTCCAAACTTTTAAAATTTCATAAATAATCAAGTAATTCAAGAACTAGATGTTTAAACTTTGTAACTTTAACACCTATTATTCTGAAATTTTCTTCTACAAAATCTCCCAAAGAGTCTTAAGAACTAGTTCCCTTAACAATGAACTTCACATCTAGGATAATCCACCTAGTCCACAAAGTTAAGCAGGATTAAGATTAGGACCAGTATCTCCAAATTTCTCCTCAGAGTCAGTTTCTAAAGAGAAGCTTCCCTAACACCAAAAAGGAACTCAGGGGAACTGAGGAAGAGTTATATATTAATTATTGTACACCAACAATAATTTCCTATTGCCTAGTAAAACATTAACAATGAGCTACAACAAATATAATGATGATAAGAGAACACCAATTCTATAAACAATTAATGCTGTCTTTGGTTTCTTCCTTTATGCTTGCCATTATTTGTATTGTTTCAGCTTATTTATTATACAAGTGGCTAAATATGCAACAGAAATAGTCATATTTTCCTTCTCCTTATTTGTTCTATTATCAATAGTTTTATCAAGAGATGAATATGGTTTAGTTCAATGAATACAACCCAATTTTTTTTTTTTTTGGTCTTTTTGCCTTTATGCAGAGCCGCACCTGCGGCATATGGAGGTTCCCAGTCTAGGGGTCTAACAGGAGCTGTAGCTGCCGGCCTTCGCCACAGCCACAGCAACGCGGGATCCGAGCCACGTCTGCAACCTTCACCACAGCTCACGGCAACGCCGGATCCTTAACCCACTGAGCAAGGCCAGGGATTGAACCCGCAACCATCATGGTTCTTAGTCGGATTCATTAACCACTGAGCCACGAAGGGAACTCCTACAATCCAATTTTTTTGAAAATTCTACAAAAAGTACATAGAAATTCAAATTTCTTATTATTGAGGAAATTAATTAACAAAAACTATTCTCTTTTTTGAGCTCCTTACCCTTAAATATATTATTTTAGGAATATCAGCTTATATCACTATACTTACAATTTTCTATAATAGGAAGCATTGGCGACTTTGGCTGAAGAGTTGTACAACACATCAGAAACCAAATATAATCTGGCAATCTAGAAAGCCAAAAGATAACACAAAACAGATTAAAAATAAAAACCAACAGAAAATACACATCTTAAAAAATCCCTTATTCAAATTTTTTGAATCAAGAACATAAGGCCAATGTTTAGCTATGATTAAAAAATCATAACTAATTAGACAAGTTATAAGAAATTCAGTGTTACCACAACATGACTTTGATAGGGATAAAACCTGCAATTCATTTATATTTCAACCTGTGGTAACTTGTGTATCAACCAAGCTTCCCAAGCAGAAGGAAAATAAAACTGCATGGGGAAGATTTCTTCAGTCAAGTCCTTCATTTAAAACAGAAACCAATTTCAATCCCCAAAGAAATCAACTATTATCTTTTACTTAGAAGTTCCATAAAGAGAAATCATTCCCATACCTTTTTGGGAAGGGGCGTCTTTAAGATGGACAGTGACTCAGTAATGCAATCTACTATTTCTTCAGCAGCTTCAGCATTATTAAGACAGAAAACCATTGCATCTCCAATATCGTTTTTCCTTGGCGTTAACCCGCGCAAAATTTCTTCTAATTTGTCCCTCTGTCTGAATACAAAAATTTTTTAACTTATAAATATTTATAGCTACAAACTTCAAACACCATTATAGTTTCTACTGACAAACTAATTTCTTTAAAACACACTCAGATAAAATTCTCAGATAAATTGTGTTAAGTCTGATTTGTGTTACATATTCCAAATGTTACAATTTTTTTGGAGAACTTACATGGGGAAGAATATTTTTTCAGGAACTAATAAATTATTTCAGTGACTTATAGTTTACAAATTAAGTGAATTTAAAATTACAGGTATTTTTTTCAAGGGTCTATTATCCTCTTACACGGAAAAAGAACCTTCATATTCTTTATTCTCCTTTGAAGGAAGTCTGTTAAAGTATACCCTATGCACAGGATGAGGACAGACTACAAAGCAGGGATTGACAAACTTTTTCTGTTAAGGCCCAGATAGTAAATATTTCAGGCTGTGAAGGCCATATAGTCTCTGTCAGTTACTCAACTGTGCTGCTGTTAACACAAAAGCAACCATAGACTACATGTAAAGGAATGGGTATAGCTGTGTCCAAAAAAACTTTATTTACAAAAATAAGAGGCAGTCATATTTACTATGAGTTGAGTAAGCAGATCCCTGGGCAAAAATAATGATAAACATACAGCTTTAGAAGCAAATACACTCTCAGACAATATATTTAATCTATTAGCAAATGCACTCACAATGCATCAATGCAACTCATATTAAGATTTATGGACTATACAGTGAAGTATATAATCCTATAAGCTAAAAATTATGTCTTCTTTCCCCCATCTGGTATGCAGAACTTCCTCTGAACATTTCAATAGTTAAATCTGCTTCTGCTTCTTAAACTAGGCTAACTGCAGTATAACAATGCTGACTGATCACTGATATTAACATGCTCCCAGAGTGGCCACATACTGCACTCCACGAGGCCGCTTTGCTGTGACCCATCTGACTTCACTGAGCCATATGATAATTCTTCCTCTTTGTTACAGAGAGACAAGAAATTCTAAGGCCCCTAGAATTTCTGTAAGAATATAAAGAATTCCACTGCTAAAGGACCATCACTTAAGAGATCATCATTAATTTTTATCAGTAGAAAGAGGTCAAGTTCAGTAGGACACATACATACTTATGCTTACCAAAATGTATAAAATTACAATGTTATGTTAAGAGATGTTACTATTTTAAACATTCACATTTTTTTTTTTTTAGGGCCGCACCCGTGGCACATGGAGGTTCCCAGGCTAGGGGTCTAATCAGGTCCGTAGCCGCCTTCCTATGCCACAGCCACAGCAACGCCAGATCTGAGCCACATCTGCGACCTATATCACAGCTCACGGCAACACCAGATCGTTAACCCACTGAGCAAGGCCAGGGATTGAACCCGCTGCGCCATGACAGGATTTGTTAACTGCTGCGCCACGACAGGAACTCCAACATTCACAAATTTTAAAAACCATTTTATTTCAGAGTTAACATATCTTAAGACCATTATTTAAAATGACCATTAAAATAACTTTTCTGAATATATAACAGAAAGGAAAAAAATCTTACTCTTCCTTAAGTGCTCCCTTTTTACTAGGCTCCTCCACGAAAGCTTCTGTTTCCTGCTCTTCTGACATCCCGTGTAGGTATGGATTTAATGGTGGTGGCCTCCAAAATGATCCGTTTTTGAACATACGAAAATCTTCCGTCCGCCACTTAGTTGGAGAATCTCCCTAATAAGTGTTCACAGTGTTATTAGAAAGTTCTAATACCTCAGAGTCAAAATTAACAAAGTAATTGTTTATACTTGCCTGCAGAATAGAATAAAGCTTCCACCTATAGTAAACATGGGCTGGTGTCTGGTTTTCAAATAAGAATCTAAAAACAAAAAATTAAACATCATGTTCTTTAATGGAGAACTGTCAAGTAAATATAAACAAATGAGAAATATCTGCCTATTTAGTTCTAAATAAAATCAAAGGCAAATATCTCTAAAGAGAAATCCTTACCCCAACCCCAGACCGTCTTTGTAACTGACATTAATACTCAGAAGATATATACATACCCTGCTGAGTCTTACAGTCAGTTTTATCGAACATTTATGCGTTAGATACTGTGTGTGGCAATGGACAGATTGTCCCAAGATATAATTTCAAAAGCTGTGGTTTTCAAATGATTTGAAACTATAAACAAATGTTAGCTATCACTGCTACTCAGAAGATAAGCAGTTTCGTATAAACCTCATTTATTTTACCATAATCTGCTTACGAAAGACTCTTCCACAGAAACACATAATGAAAAGTATTTTCCTCCTAGAGAATGCTAAAAACAATGCTACTTAATTAACTAAATCATTGAAACCACTGGACAACTGATCCAAGCACACGGTCTACCCTAATTACTGAAAGTGCCTTCTCACCCCATTACAAAAACTTCATAGTTTTTCAAATTTTATTCTTGGAATATTTTTAATTTCAAAAAATTAGTTTAAAGCATTTTAAAAAATGTACACTTCAGGATAAACAAAATGGGGTATGTATATGTGATGGAATATTATTCAGCCTTAAAAAGGAAATTCTGACACATGCTATACCAGGGATAAACCTCGAAGACATTATGCTAAGTACAATAAGCCAATCTCAAAGTACAAATAAGGTATAATTCCACTTAAATGAGATACCTAGAGTAATCAAATTCAAAGAGACAGAAAAGTAGAATGCTGTCTGCCAGAGACTGAGGGACCAAGGGAACAGGGAGTTATTGTTTAAGGGGCAGTTTCAGTTATGGAAGATGAGAAAAATTGTGACAGCTGACAACATAAATGTACTCAACGCCACTGAACGCTACAAGTAAACATGGTAAACTGCATGTTATATGTAAATTTCACCACAATCTTAAAAAACGCGTACCTGAACATAGGATTGTTGATCTCTCTGTTCATAATCATAGCTTCAAACATTGGCCCTTCACGTACAACAAACTCTATCATTCGATGTATCAGGGCGAGCAAATTCCTACAACAACAACACAGTTAAAGAAAATGGATTCAGACCTACCACTATATAAAACTATACTTGACCTAAGTTACTAAAATTGTGCAGAAAAAGATTATTCTGCTGACTAATACAGAATTTTAAACCAAGAAAGTAGCCTGGAGCATATGTTAATACCTTGTGCATTAAGAGGGAGTGGGGCAATGGGAATAAGGGAGTGGGAGGGGGAGGAAGGTAAGGGAGGGTAGGAAACCACAACACAGCTTCATAGTAATAAAGATTTCAATTTCTAAATGCCATTTAATTTTATTTTCCAAATGCAAAACATTAAATTATGTGTCACAACTAACTGGAAAGCTGCAAATATATAAGATCAGTAACTTTGAACTTAAATGTTATCATAGCCATCTAAAACCTTACACACTAATCTCAGTTTAAAGGATAACATTCCTAAACCAAGCACTTTTGTGGTGGTATTGAAAAGTTATATACATGACTATAATTTTATAAAAATGCAAAACTATTTAACATGTATAAGGCCCGATTTAATAAAAGAAAATCCATCCAACTCCTGTGCTTTTCTGGTACACATGTAGCAGATGGAGTTTTTATTGAATCTGACCTTTAATGAGGCAACATCCCTTTGGACCACACTTGAAACTAGTTCACACAGTTCATGACAAGTACAATTCTGCCTGTGTGTTACGAATCAATAAAACAATTATATTGCCATAGCCTTAAATGAATGGAGTCCTCTTTCCAAAATATTCCAAAATAAGGGACATAGTGATACGTCCTTTCCATTTTTCATATAAATTACTTTCCAATATTTAAGCCAAAAACATATGCATTTACCTTTTGTCATTTTATTGGTTGGGCTTATAGAAACTCGATTTTTTAAATTTGAAGCCAACATCTTATTAGACTCCAAACACAATTTCAGACATTGATTACAGTGTCAGGCAAAAGTGGCTCAGCTTATTACAGCTATTCCTGATTTCTCATTTCACCAGGCCCCCAGCATATATAGAGTTGCCAAATAACAATTGGGAAAAGCAAAAGGATATTGGCTCTTGGTACAAGGCACATACTAAATTACACCTTTAGCATTCCCAGTTCAAATTAAGTTCATATAACTGCTAGAATATAAATAAAGTTATAGGATAAGACATTTTTTGGCTCTATAAAACCCTGCTTCAGAGTACATAACAGTAAAATATGTCATGATGATAATTATTTTCTCAATTTTCAAACAAACCTACTTTTAAGTGGACATTAAAATCTCTACTATATCTCTACATAGTGAAAACAAATTTAAATTTTTTTGACCTACAAGAGATCAAAAAAATTATATGAAAGTTTAATAAATCCTTAACAAAGGGAAAACTATATTTTTAAAATTAATTCAACCTCAAATTGTTAAAACAAAAAACCAAAAGCATCACATTTTTAAATTTAAAAATTATTTTTCTTTCATAGAAGTATTAATTGCTCTGCAAATATGCAGTTCTTGATATAGAAATGAGAATGTATTCTTAGCATCCATATGGTTAGTTACATTGTTTTGAAGAAGGAAAATAATGCAAAGTTATGATTCAGTTCCAAACTTCCACTGGTAGGGAAATTTTATGTATAATATATAAAATCAATTACTAGGTGGACGAATGCTATAAATCCAGAAACTTGTATGAATTAAGTCAAAAGCAACTTGACTTGCATATTAAAGATAGATGAAAAATGGTTTAGCAAGTTTAAAACATTGTAATGGTCAGTCAAGACTTTACAACAAAGTGTATACTCAAAATTTTGTTTAGAAATAAGCTAAGCCACGTGTAAAGCTAATACTGGATACGTGCTTTTTGAGTGCTACAAAAATACTTTCCTGTGAGTGCTTTATCAGTGGAAAAAACCACTATAGTTTTAAACAGGCTTGTAACTGATAAATCTATTTTTAGAAAATTTAAAGTTTAAAAGTTTTATAATGTTTGATGATTATTTAAAATCAAAATCTGACAATTAGTTTTTATAACTCAAATTCAAGATTACTAAAGGACTGTAATCACACTCTTGTTTTCCTTAAGGATGTGTTTCTTATTTTACAAAGGGTGACCTTTTTCAGAAAGAAGCAGTGTAGTACAAAAAGATGATATATTTTAAAGTGCATTATTTTATTTTAAAATGGTAATTATCTTATTCTGGGCAACAACAACAAAAAAAAAAAAACAAAAATTGTCTCTCAGTTATAATAAAACCACATTTATTGGAGTTGATCGTACCAATGTCTGGTCAAAAACTGTATACTTTCCCAATCCATCCCATGATGTTTTCCTGGTCCCCCGCTGCCGCAGACAGTTCAGCTGGTGTTGCTCACCAAGGCCAATGTCAAAGAGAATTTGGTATTCTTTTGTGTTCATTTATTATCAACCAGTGTTGTGTTCCTGTGTTTGGGAAAAGGCTTAGCTTGACTGAGCAAGAGCATACCTACAGCATGAATTCTTCCGCTTTAACATTACGTCAAAAAAGAAAAAAAAAAGGAAGTAAAGAAAATAAAAGAATTCCAAACACCTTTGTTATCACGAAAAGTTTCTAATATGTTCAGTGTTCACGAAAATAATAGAAATGCCTTCTTAAAATCTTTTAGGAAAAAATAAAGCTACGCCTTCAGAAAGGAAAACTCAAACTAAGGTTGCGTATTAAACAGACAATTCAAAAACAAAAAATAACAAATTGGGTCAAATTGTATAACATCTAAAATTTAAAACACCTATTTTCCTATCACAATAGTCTAATATTATTAGACTAACAACCCCAGATTATATCTATTAAACACATTCTAACTACTAAAGCTATAAAATACCCTACATTGGTAAAACAAACAAAAACGATAATGACATTAAAATTGCAAAATACACTAAAGTTAGTTAAATTTCACAAATCCCCCCAAAAAGTACTGGGAAGGAAGAACCATTGCTCAGTCAAGATACTACCTTTTCCTCAACACCACTTTTTTTTAAATTCAGAAGGGGATATTGTCTATATTTAGATCAGTAATAATAAAGAAAAACATGTACCTTTCTGTTGGGATAACCACTTTGACTATGGCTTGCGACAGAGTCTGTATATGAAGTCACATCAGATAATAAACATAGAATATGTGAGTATTGTTAACAAGTAACAAGCAAAAATATACATATGCATTGAAAATACTACACATCTAATCACAAGTTTTGCAGGCAATCACTGCATTTGAAGTAATTATACACTAAGCAATTACATAAATGCAAATGGATGTGTTCAGTGAACAATAAATGTTCACCAAATGCAAAGAATTAGAACATTCCTGTCAGAATGCACATCAATGCACTGAAATAGGTACTACACTGAGAATTATCAGATACTACACTGAGAATTATCAGATAAAGATTTTAATTTGTGAAATAATTAACTGTTTGCCTCTGACCATACAGTTTGCTACTTTGTTCCCAAGCCTTTAAAACCAGCCCTGTCATTTTAAAGTGTAATTAATTCATAACAGAACCAACAAATTCTAACTTGAAATTTACGTTGGTTTTATGTTTAATAAAAAGAAAATACTCACCCTTTGCTTTTACTAGAGTAGTTAACCTCTTAAAAACCACAACGCTCTCAAATATTCTAATACCTCAGGTCTTGAGAACTAAGTTATTAGCTAGCTGCCATCCCAACAATTTGACTATTTAGAGGTCTTTCTAATTGAAAAGGTACTTAACCAAATACAAAGTATCACTTTCTCAAAACAAACTAAATTTAGATACTACACTTAAGCAAACCTGGACACAACAGTGGACAAAGGAAGAAAAAAAAAAACTTATTAACAAGTGGTCAAAAAAGAAACTGGTAGCCAGAAATAAAAATTTGACCTAAGTATCCCAATACAGGGTTTCCATGGGCTAAGGCAGGGAACACATCTAGTTATTTCTTTCTCTTTAAGAGTTGCCAAACAGAAATGCACACACATTTTCTATAAAATTGTTGAAAGGAAATACTACCATAGATTTAGTATTTACAAATTAGATGCGGCCCTATGTACACTTTTTAAATTACCTTCTCAAAATCCTCCTTGTTTTTAGGTGGTGGTAACATGGGAGCATTGGGGTTTTTTAACCGCTCTCTAGGCTGTGCATTGAAAGGCAGTCCTGATGGAGGTGGAGGAAGTGTGTGTTCCATCATAGAAGGCGGAATGTATATGGGATGTGGAGGAATAGGCACAGCTTTACCCCAACCTAACTTCATTTCAAAAGACATAATCATCTTTCCTAGAAGAGAGGAAAAGTCACCTTGGTAACTCACAAAAGAAATTAAAGGGTTCAAGTGAGCTGAATTAATTTTCACTTTTAACCTTTACATTTCCGGTTCATTTTTTCCTAGAGTTTTTTATAAATACTTTTCAAAACCAAAACGACATCTGTTCTACAAATGGACTTCCTTACCATTTAAATTTTTTAAAGCTCTTTCAGCATCTCTTCTATTCATAAAGGCCACAAAGCCACAATTTCTCTCTCTTGCTCTTTCTTCATCAGTTCTAGGCCACATAATTTTCACACTGGCCAATGGGCCAAATCTTCCAAACTCTTGGCACAACATTTCTTCATTCATCTATTAAAAGACATAAAATGTTTTTGGTATGGAAAAAGGAAAGGTTAAAAAAGAATTCTATGCAACAGAAAGCAAAGTAGTTTTGGCAAAATGAAAAGACACGGATTAATGCTAAAATTTTCCATTCCAGTACTGGGACCTCCACAAAGGTAAAAGCCTGCCCTCATGGGGCATATCATAAATCTTTTCATAACAGAAACATTCTGTTTTAAGTAAGTAAGTGGCCAGGTAAAGAGGCCGAGTGGCTGTAGAAATCAAAAGCACACCTTTGCCTTCACTCTTCCTCTTTCTGAGATCCTGCATCTAAAATAAGCTGTTCTATTGCAATGGTTTGTTCAGGCATTTAGCAACATTTTTAAGCAGCAATGACTACCACGCTTAAGTCAAGGAGGAAATATTTTTGGCAATGAAAGAAATTAATCTGATCATTTTTTCTTTTCCCAGCACCCAGCCACCACTGTAATCAAGAACAGAGAAAAAAGAAAACGGTAAATATGCAATGATGTCCAAAACATATACAATTTTTTAAAGAGCATATTATGCACAACAACCACTATTACATTTGGAAATGAAAGTAACTACGACCTAAACTAAACTGTTAAAAAAAAAATTACATTCCCCATAACAATTTTACATTGAAACAGGGAAAATAAAACATAAGAGACAAAAGCACAAATACTAGTTTGCTATTACGAGGACAAAAAAAGGAAATCTCGAAGGAAGGAAGCTATGCATTAGAACAGGGCAGTCTCAAAAGAATATTGTCCACCACTGGTCATATCCTCAGTTGATAAATAAATCAGCACTTAGTAAAACACTTCACAATTTGAGTACAGTCCAGTTACAAGAAGAGGAGACAAGCCCTTAGAATTGTAGCAAGAAAATTTGGTCCACATCAGTAAGGCTCAACTTTATAATTTTAGAGACTGAGAAAATTTCACCAAATTTGCTTACTTCAGATTCTTGAATACATTTTTTTTCACTGATTGAAAAAATAGTTTTCCTCTAAAAGTATAAAGCATATGAGCCAATACTCATCTTATTTTTCCAATATTACCTGTGGATTGATGTTTCCAAGGTATAAGTTAGTAGTGCTTGGATCTCCTACATCATGTGAACCAGGTGCATAATCATCAAGAACTAGGACAAAGAGAAAAAAAAAATTATGACCTGCAAAATACAAAGTCTGGACAATTTCTATGAATTAAAAAAAGCAAAAAACTGTATTACCACCAGATGATCTATTTCTTCTTGAAGGTGCATCCACTTAAAAGAGAAGAAAAGAAAGCAATTCTTAGTTTTTAGAATTGCTCATCACAAATATAAACATTAAAATAAATTTGACTTACTAGAACGACGCTGACCATCAGAATCTGACTGAGGTGGCTCAAATCGACTTAACCTGCCTTTTGTCTTATGTCTCTCATCACGCTCTTCTTGAATTCTGTTGAAAATATACATAATCACTAATAATGAGCCAAAATTTGTTTGTTCATATTTAATAACAGGAATTATCCAGATTTCATCTTCAAATAACTTGAAATATTTGTGTGTAAAGCCAGTACTGACAAGCAAGACTCCCTCAGCTACAAGTCATGAAAAAATTTCTGACATATCATACAAGCAATGGAACACAAAGTCCACTTTTAAGGTGAGGAGGAAATTCAACATTAAAACCACTGAAATTGTTCTTTCTTGGCTAAGGGTGACCACTCCTAACCCCTATTTTAGTAACTATATTGTTTCCACTGCAAACAGGACTCCGGACATCAGTTAAATCAACTAAATTGCATCCACATAAAGCAAGCAACTTAGACACTGGACAAAATGATATTTCATTTTCAAACATACCCCACAAAGTAACACTTTAAATGGCCTCATGGTACGCCCGTTAGTAAAAACTAATTGGTAGACTACATTCTTCATACCTGCATCTGTAAGTATCAGCTCAATATTCCTACGATAGCCATTCTCAGCACTATAAAACTTACTGTTTCAATTCTTCTTTGAAGAGTTCCAAATTGCTTTTTTTCTTTTCTTTCTCCCCTTTCTTCAGTGGCTATGAAGGATATGATAAGTTATACTTCAAACAAAACAAGGTTAAATAAAACTAATGATTCAATAATCAGATTTTAAATAAACTTTTATTTTAGTGCCAGTTATAGCCTAATTATTTAAATTAAGAAGAATGTTTCTGTTACCATTAACCTTCCCTTCCTGTTGTCCAAAATTAAGAATTTTGTTTTTGTCTCTTACACCTGTGGCATAAGGAGTTCAGTCGGAGTTCCCAGGATAGGAGTTCAGTTGGAGTTAATAGCTGCTGGCCTACGCCACAGCCACAGCAACGTGGGATCCGAGCCACGTCTTCGACCTACACCACAGCTCACAGCAATGCAGGATCCTTAACCCACTGAGTGAGGCCAGGGATCAAACCCGCATCTCCTCATGGATGCTAGTCGGGTTCGTTAACCGCTGTGCCACAACAGGAACTCCAAAACTAAGAATTTAATAATTATTTAAAAAATAAGCATCAGTCTTAAAGGAGCCACCAACTTTTTGTCCCACAAAAGCCTATAATACATAGTCCTGAATATTGCTGGAAGAGTACTGGGGGCAAAACTAATAAAGAAACTGAACTGCCACCAAAAAAATAAAATAAAATTTAAAAAAAGCACTCTTCAAAACAGTCACCTTAAGGAGGATATGAATCATTGAAACAAACAGCAACACCAACACCTTTGAAATTCCTCTCATAAAAGTGCCAAAATAATTCAATAGGGAAGAATAGTCTTTTTAACAAATGATGCTAGGCCAACAGAGTATCACCAAAACAAAGAATGAAGTTGTACCTCTACTTCACACCATATACAAAAATTAACTCAAGTGGTCCACAGAGCTAAATATAAGAGCTAAAACTATAGAACTTTTAGACAAAAACACAGGAGTGAATCATCATGAACCTAAATTAGGCAACAGTTTCTTAGATATGAAGAAACGACAAAATTTCTTTTGTTCACAAGAAACAAAAGGAAAACCAACAACTGATAAACTGAACTTCATCAAAATTTAAAACTTTTGCTCTTCAAACGACACTATCAAAAAAGGGCAAAGACAGCTCACAGAATGGGAGAAAAACATAGGAGACTTGACTTTAGAAGTACGTGAAACACTCTTACAACTCAACAATAAAGACAAGTAACCCAATTAAAAAATGCATCAAGGAGTTCCCATTGTGGCTCAGTGGAAACGAATCTAACTAGTATCCATGAAAATGCAAGTTCGATCCCTGGCCTCGTTCAGTGGGTTAAGGATCCGGCATTGCCCATGAGGTATGGTGTAGGTCACAGACTTGGCTTGGATCTGGCATTGGCTGTGGCTGTGGCACAGGCTAGTGGCTACAGCTCTGATTTGACCCCTAGCCTGGGAACCTCCATATGCTGTGGGTGCAGCCCTAAAAAGACAAAGACAAAGAAAAAAGGGCCAAGGATCTGAAAAGACATTTCTGTATTGAAAACTACAAATGGGATGGTAAACATGTAAAGATGCTCAACATCACTAGGCAAGTGCAAATTAAAACCATAATTAGGTAAAACGTCACACCCACTAAGATGACTAATTTTAAAAACAAATAAATTTTAGCAAGTGGTGATGAAGGTGTAGAAAAAGTGGAACCCTTATACACTGCTGATGGGTCAGCTACTTTGGAAAATAGTGTGAGTTTCTCAAAAGGTTAAACAAATAGTTACCATATGACGAGCAATGCCACTCCTAGGAATATATGAGAGGAATAAAAAATACATGTTCACACAAAAAAGCCTATACATGAATATGTTTAGAAGCATTACTCATAATAGCCAAAAAGTGGAAATAACACAAATGTCCGTCAAGTAATAGGCTGATAAACAACATGGTAAATCCAAGAAAAATCAGTCTCACTATTCAATACAATCAGTTCTTCACCAAATTTGGCTCCAAATGATATGACCCACATCTATCTACCATCCATGAAAATCCAACTCTCAAAAAAATTAAGATTTTCTAACACTGAGAATATTTAAAGGAAAGTGTCACTAGTTCTGATAATTTCAAATTCCAAAAATGTTCCAGGCAACAGACACACTGTTGGAGTACCTAGTCTTCCAAAGTAACTGACACTATATATGCTGACATAATTTAAATACCCAAGTTCAGCACTGCTTAAAAAAAAAAATCCCATTATTTTACATTTATACCTAAAATATAGTTAACTTTTTACTTGCAATGTAAATAACAGCAAACGTTCACTGCTCAAAGAACATAAAAAAAAAAATATCACCTATGTGTCCTAATTTATTCTCTCTCATTTAGGAAGATTAAGCATAAATATCCAACATCTATTCCCAAAATAATTAAAAACAAGAAACCAAAGTCCTGCTTACAGTGGAAGTACTAAAAATATTGGTAGTGTCATTTCTGAACATAAATGGTCACTTTATTTAAGTATGACTTACAGGTTTTTTGGTTTCTATCACAAGAAGAGATGGTGGTCTTTCATTGGATGACTGATTTGGAGGGTTTTTTTGATCTGCAAATCTTGAAGATGGCTTATAGATTTTTCCTCTTTTTTCATCTGTTTCGTGTTCTTCTGAAATTTAAAATGCTAAATTTCAAAACTAATTTCACATTACATGGATTTTCTTTACTATTTTTAATCAGAAATAAACAAAAATTAGCAAAGTGCTTTTGGTATCAAAATATATCACTAGTGACAAAATATGAAATTAATATCAAATACTGATATTTGAAATATATGAAATATGAAATTTCATATAAAATATGAAAATATCAAATATTATTCTCAAAAATACTGATCATTTAGGGGAAAACTACAAAACACATTTAAAGTTTTTACAAAGTTCTCTGCTATCTCAAAACCTGAAAGGTACTAGATATTTTAAAACTTAATCTGGCTCCAATTTCTCAGTAACCCAGTTAGCCATACAGTTTGCTAATTAATATCACCACTAGAGGGTGCTGATAGAAAGAAACATGATATTCAAAAGCAACCAACTTCTTTTTCACAATTACCTATAGTCATTCAACCAAGACTTTAGGTTTGCCCAAGGATTATAATATTCTTACTAACCTTTAGCTGCATTAACAACACCACCACGCACAAACGTTTTCACTTTATTACCATCACTTCCTTCAAAAGCAGCAAGAAATTCCTCATAAATCTCAGCAGCTGCCTTTTCATCCTCCTAAAATATACATGAAAATATTAACTTCATTTGATATAAAAATTATTGTACATAGGGTGAAACACACTGAGAAATAATGTAAACAAAACCTCTCCTCCACTGGGGAAAGCAGGTTATTAAGCAGTCTTAAATAATATCTAATGCTTAGTAGATACTAGTTAACACTGAAATTAAAAGGGGTTTTACTTCTCTACTTGTAATTTATGGAACCAGAAAAGGACCCATTAAGTAAATTTGTTTAGAGACAATTCAAGGGTCCAACTGTATGACAACTGACTATACAAAATATATCATTCTATTAAATGTTTAGGACATTACCAAGGCTCAACAAATTTAATTCAGTGAATATAAAGATTTTCTTCACAAACTATCAAAGATATGACTATTAGAACGTGAAGGGACAGTATCTCCAGATAGTTGGCATTAAAAAAAAAAAAAAAAAACCTCAGGAAAAAAACTTGACGATTATAATTATTCTAAATGACCCCAAAACAGGAATCACTAGAAAGGGCAATAAAACAGAACAGAAAATATAGAAATCCAATAGCATAAGGAAATTTAGTATTCAATAAAAAGGGGCATCTCAAATCAGTTGAAGAATGGATGGACTTTTTTTTTTTAAGGCCACACTTGCGGCATATGGAGGTTCCCAGGCTAGGGGTTGAATTGCAGCTATAGCTGCCGGCCTACACCAGTGCCATAGCAATGCCAGATCCAAGCTGCATCTGCAACCTACATACACCACAGCTCATGGCAACACTGGATCCTTAACCCACTGAGTGAGGCCAGGGATCAAACCCACAACCTCATGGTTCCTAGTCAGATTTATTTCCGCTGCACCACAACGGGAACTCCTGGATGGACTTTTCAATGAATGATGTTGGGATTACTTCATAGCCAATTACTTGCTACACACCGGAAACTAGCTATTTTGTAAGTCAACTATATTCCAATAAAATTTTAAAAAGATATGAACATTATCTGCCAATTAAAAAAAGTCAAGGTGGAAAAAAAGTGTACTGTGTATAGCATGCTATTGTTCATCTAAGAAAGAGTAGGCACAATGTACATTTACACACTTGATTATACCAAAAAAAAAAAAAAAACAATCAAAATTGTTACACAGAAGAGAAGAAATAGTGAGTGGAGGGAACAAAGATAAAGCTGGATGCCTTTGAATATAACTTGTGTTATAGACTTAATTTGGGGATGGGAGCTGAAAATACCCTGGAGATAGAGAATCTTTGAAAAACATTATCGTACATATTAGACACATTTACTGACAAAGATAACTGAAAATACATTTTAAGCATTACCTTTTTCTTTAATTCTTCTTGCTCCTTCTTACTTAAAGTTCGCTTAGCTGTACTCATTTTCCCAATACTGAATGCTTTAAGTTTGTTTTCCATAAGAGGCTGTGGAAAGAAATAAAAAGCATTACCTTTACAAACACATTCTCAATGCTATCTATTACTCAATTAACTTGTTATTACCCTAAAAGTTAATAACATACAAAAGCCATTTTTTTTAAAAAAAAGTAAAAATAAAACACAGAGAGACACCAAGGCTTAGGACTCATTCCACCTACTTGTTGACAGCAAGAATGCAGTTAAGGAGGTAAAATACATATGTTTCTAAGCAAAAGAAGCATTAACAGAAAAGACATTCAAATAGGGAGGAGGAGGCATATTATTTTCATGGTTCAGTATCAAGAATTATTACCATCTGGAAACCCTACTTCAGGTACTACAAATCACATCACTTCCTTTTATTTATTTATTTATTTATTTTTGTCTTTTTGCCTTTATGTAGAGCCGCACCTGCGGCATATGGAGGTTCCCAGGCTAGGGGTCTAACAGGAGCTGTAGCTGCCGGCCTTCGCCACAGCCATAGCAACGCGGGATCTGAGCCGTGTCTGCAACCTTCACCACAGCTCACGGCAACACCGGATCCTTAACCCACTAAGCAAGGCCAGGGATCGAACCCGCAACCTCATGGTTCTTAGTCGGATTCGTTAGCCACTGAGCTACGAAGAGAACTCCCACATCACTTCCTTTTATAATTCAGTAATTTACCTCGCTCTTCATCAACAAAAGTCATATTTAAGAACACCAATAATTTCATTTTCATTGCTGAGAAAATATCATACACAGTGTTTGAGGTACCAGACAAGTAAATAGTCATCAACTAACTCTAAAGATGAGAAAATAATATTTTAATGAAGTCTTCATTTATTTTAGAAACAAATTCCTCCTAAAATATGGTTTGAATAAAATGTAGACATTTAAATGTTATTCGTTTGAATGTTAATTTTTTTTTTTAGGGCCGTACCCACGGCATATGGAGGTTTCCAGGCCAGGGGTTTAATCAGAGCTGTAGCCGCCAGCTTACACCAGAGCCACAGCAACTCGGTATCTGAGCCATCTCTGCGACCTACACACACCACAGCACATGGCAATGCCGGATCCTTAACCCACTGAGCGAGGCCAGGGATTGAACCCGCGTCCTCATGGATGCTGGTGGGGTCTGCCAACCACTGAGCCACACTGAGAGCTCCTGATTCATAAACTTTTAAAAGAGGGCAATGTTGGGAGTTCCCTGATGGCCTAGTGGTTATCACTGCTGTGGCTCAGGTGGGTTCGATCCCTGGCCCAAGAACTTAATAAACAAATAAACCTTATTTGTGTAGCCAAATAAACAAATAAAAGAGAGGAATGTTTATTAAATACAACCTAAAATATCAATCTGGAATTGAGATATGAAGGTTTCTCTCTTACCTACCAAGATAAGAACAAAATCAGACTATCAATCCCCTGGTTATTAAATGGCTTGCCTTTGTGATAGAAATATGGAATGGAAAAGTAATATTGCTGCAAACTACTTTAAAGTTCCATTAAAATCCCTTTGAAAAAATAAAGCAGTTATTTAAAGTTACATTAAAATCCCTTTGAAAAAATAAAGCAGTTCACATAACTCAAAAAGTCAATACTGGGTTTCAGGAACAGATGCAAAGTAAATTTTTTCCCAAATCAGAAAGGAAAATGTTCTGCCATCATTCAGCAACAGTGTTTCAACTTTTGAAGTTCAAACAAATGGTAAAAATTACATACAAATTCAATGAAAAACAATTTTACAAAACAAAATTTCTCTACTTAATGTTTAATGTTTCCTAAGAGCTAAACACATAAGAGATAAGTGGTAAGGAAATTATGGAATATTTGCTCAAAAAATATAATTATCTGTTAAATTTGTTCACAGAATTTTTTCTAAAATTAAAAAAATTACATCTGAAGAGTCTTTTAAAACGTATTCCTGTATGTTTACTTTTGCTGAGTAAAAATATACTTATATTTACAAATATCAAACAAAAAAAATAAAGTGTTACCAATGTCAATACTGGCTGGTAATGATTATCTTCTTTACTCTGTTTTCCAAAAGGAATCATGACAAGAAAACACTATTTGAAATTGCATGGGTTACTCTGGGCACTGCACTGACCTGAGTGAATAGTTTCCCAGGGCGGGACTACATATAAGCTCTCTGAAAAAAGTGTTTTAGTCACCTGTGTATTTTTAGTGATTGTCATTTGACACTTGGTTTAGTAAAAACAATAAATCTGACTATAAACCATTTTAGATCTAAAACACTCCTTCGTTTTTAAATAAAACTAAAAATTTTAAACAAAAGATATTTTACATATAAGTTAAAAAACATTTCCTTGGATAAATCTGAGTTTACTGTTAACTCGAATATAATAATGAATGCCATTTTCAAATACTGTAAGATGAAACAAATACAAAACCAAGATATTCAACTACCAAATTCAATCAAGGACAGATCAAAATCATTAACTATTCTTTCTTATCTTTAATAATGCTTACTTTTGAGAGATTCTGATGAGGAGAATCACAAAGACCTTCACGGGCACTCTCATTCCTATAATTATGTTTTCTTGGGCTCTTAGGTCGTGTCCGACTTGGCATATCACTATCTGAGGGTCCAGATGCATCCATCTTTAAGAAAAGTAAAACAAGTTTTCAAAATTCATATATACTGTACTGAAACTAAAAACAACCCAAATGTTCAAACACTGACAAACTTCATTATATGCTATCGAAATATATCACCAATGATCCTTTAATCTCATAATATCACCGCTGATCTCATCAGAAAAGTTCTTAAGTTTATGCAAAGTTTTCAATAATTCCTTGGTTTTGTTTTTTTGCTTTTTAGGGCCACACTCATGGCATATGGAGGTCCCCAGGCTAGGGGTCAAGCTGGAGCTACAGCTGCCGGCCTACATCACAGCTCACAGCAACACTGGATCCTTAACCCACTACGCAAGGCCAGGGATCGAACCCACAACCTCATGGTTCCTAGTCGGATTTGTTTCTGCTGCACCACCACAGGAACTCCCAGCTTTCAATAATTCTAACTTGCACTTGCAAGCTCAAAATTTATATGGCTAACGAACAGTTGTTTTTCTTGATGTAACAGTTCTTTTCCTTCATTTTCAAGAAAATATCTGCCAAACACCCTCATTAACCACAGTTTGTCTGTCAGTTTCACCTTCAGGTAAAAATGGTATGCCAGTTTTCGTAACTTAATTCCACAAGTACTTTTCCTCAAGACAAACACCACACTTTGGCAAGCAAAAATGCCTTATGTGTGCCTCTTATTTCATCACTCAGAACATTAAACAGACCCACATGCAAGGATAAGATTTAACATTATTAATTTTTTACTGCTTCATCAAGGACATTCTTAAGTGAAACTAGCACAGTTTTACTGTGCCTGCTGGGGAAGAATATAATGACTTCTAGCACATGTTGGTGACACTGCCCTAATTCATACTAAGGTGCCAACAGTTTACGCATCAATTGCTTTTTGTTTTATTCTAAGTATAGCTGATTTATGGCGTCATATTAGTTTCAGACATACAGCACAGTGATTCAGTTATACATGCATACATACATAAAGATGGACATATATCTTTATACTCTTTTTCAGATTCTTTTCTCTTATAGATTATTGTAAAATACTGAGTATATGGCCCCTATGCCATACAGTAAGTCCTTGCCCATCAATTGCTTTTGCACCATTAGTGCAAATGTCACAAAGATAATGTCTTGTTACAAAATAGTTCTTAACTCAGAACTATTCCCTGCAATCTCAGCAACCCCAGCAGAATGAAGACCACACTTTAAGCACTGCTATAATAACACATGTAAAGGAATGTTTATACAGTATTATTCAAAATGTAGAAAACTTTAAACAAAATATCTATGCCCATCAACAGAGAAACAGCTTAATAAATAACTGTATCTCCCCCATGGAACATTAAGATGACATTAGAAAAACTAGATTAGAGCTATGTCTGTTGATTTGCGGGCATTTCCAATAGGTGAACTGTGCAGTGAAAAAAGAACCGTGTATAAGGCAAAACCTGTTAAAAAAATATGTATGTACACACAATGTATGAACAAAATTTTACAAGCACAATAAAAAAAGGAAATATACACACTTGGTTTCTACCAAGTTATGTGAATAGAACACAAAAGAGAATACAAAAGAGCTAGTAAAAAAAGGTGAAACAGGCACACAATACAATCATATTTATTTATTTATCTATCAAGTAAAGTCAGAAGAGCTATTATCAAGTAGGGGTATATACAAAGAGATACTAAATTTTAAAGAAAAAGGCCAAGACTGCCTTTTATACTCACGTGTGCATCTGAAGATCCAGATGAATGAACATCTGATGATCTGGTCTACAAGTATAAAAAAAAAAGTCAACATTTAAATAGGACATGCATTAAATAAATGAAACAAGTGTATCATATCACGTTATACACTTAATCTTTCCAAACTTGTAGCAATTTCTTCTCAACTAATAAAACCAAGGCTTACAAGAAAAAAACTGATCCAAAATAAATGTGTAAATCAATTCTTTAAAATTCAGAATGTGTATTTCCCAAAATATGATATGCATGATAGTGGGATATACCTGAGGCATACTGGAAACCAATCGTCAACACTATTTTTACAACAGAATTTTTGTGCAATAGCTCTTCCCAAGTCATAAGATACACTGTTAACTGCCATAACACTGATGGGGCAGCAACTTCTTGCTACATAGCTAAGAAACCTCTCCTCCTTTCTCTAACCACGGGAAGTCATGTAAGAAACAGAGACTGTAATAATAAAAAAATCCAAACATAAAGCCTTGATGTCCAATAAAAGGTACAAATCCTACTGCAGAAACAGTTTCAAGGAAAAGAAAGATTCTACCATAAAATCTTTTTTTCTTTTGTCTTTTTGCCTTATCTAGGGCCGCACCTGCGGCATATGGAGGTTCCCAGGCTAAGGGTCTAACAGGAGCTGTAACTGCCGGCCTTTGCCACAGCCACAGCAATGCGGGACCAGAGCTGCGTCTGCAACCTACACCACAGCTCATGGCAACGCTGGATCCTTAACCCACTGAGCAAGGCCAGGGATTGAACCCGCAACCTCATGGTCCCTAGTCGGATTCGTTAACCACTGAGCCGCGATGGGAACTCCTACCATCAAATCTTGGACAGGCCATCATTTCCAACTTCTTTTTCAGCATGCCACTGTTAACAACTGTTGCACAATGAAGAGTTCAGTCTTCAAACAATGGCACTTTCCAACTAGGTCAACCGTTAAAATTTCATCTTATTTTTTAATTGATCTACATTTCAGATTACATATGGCATATAATAGTTTATTTTTCACTATGCATTTAAGGATGAAGGAGCCAAGCTGTAAGGCTATTAACTAAATAATATGTGGTATCTTTCTGAAACGTTTACTTGGTGGCCCAGGATTTAACTGTCACTGAATTTTTTATTTTTCAAGGTACTAGGTAGAAAGATATTACTTATTCTACATATATATAAATACTAAAAGTGAAATCAAGAATCTTGAGATCAGTGGTAACAAACCCAACTAGCATCCATGAGGACGCATGTTTGATCCCTGGTCTCACTCAGTGGTTTATAGGATCTGGTGTTGCTGTGAGCTGTGGTGTAGGTCGCAGACAAGGCTTGGATCTAGCATTGCTGTGGCTGTGGTATAGGCAGGTAGCTGCAGCTCTGATTCAACGCCTAGCCTGAGAACTTCCACATGCTGAGGGTGCAGCCCTAAAAAGACCATAAAAAAAAAAAAATCTTGACATCACAAATATATCATCTGATACTAGCTCCCAGTTCTGGATTTCAAATAAAATGCAAAAAACAATATGCTAATTTTTAAGAGAACATTGAAGATTTGTGTAATGTAATAAAGAACAAATAAGATTCCTATAGGTCCACACAACACTGCTTTATTTATCTGGTTGAAACACAAGGTTAAGAACAGCTGGCCAATTTTTTCATACTGAATCAATTTATTCCTCTGACTGCCACTGTACTGGGCCCTAGGCAAAATCAGCCCAAGACAATAGAGTACCAAGCTCATCTCCATTCTCCCTACCTATCATTTTTCTGTCCCCACCTGTTATCGCGTTCAGTTTCTTCTCCCTGCTAATCTTTTCTAATGGCAAGATGTCAGAGAAGAAATTTTTTGATATTTCAATTTAACCCTATAAAATATGCTCTGAATCAGAGTGAAATACAACCATTTACAGACAATTAAAAATTAGAAAATCCAAGAGATGGGAGTTCTCTGATGGCCTAGCAGGTTGAGGCTACTGCATTCTCACTGCTGTGGCTCTGGCTGCTGCTGTGCGGCGTAGGTTCAATACCTGGCCCAGGAATACCCACATACTGCCTGTGTGGCAAAAAAGAAAAAAAAAAAGAGAGAGAGAGAACCTGAAATAAACGTTGCAACTCTCATTAAAAAAAAAAAGCAAAGAAAATTCAAGAAAAGAAATAACTCCTCTTAGAAAAGAAAAAAAAATTCCAGTCAAGAGACTGAATTGAAGGGGAAAAAAAAGCTGTCATAATACTAACAAAAAACATAAAACACCTAGAAGGTCCCACTGTGGCACAGAAATTAGGTTAAGGATCCAGCGTTGCCACAGCTGAGGTGTAAGTTGCAGAGGCAGCTAGGATTCAAACCCTGGCCCGGGAACTTCTATATGCATGCCAGGTGCAGCCAAAAAGTTAAAAAATGAAAAATAAAACACTTAGAAACCAACTAAAGAAATCTGTATAATCCTGTGTGAAGAAAATACAAACTTCACAGAAGGGTTGTTATTCAAGTCACTATTTGAAAATATTCATCACATTCCTGAATGGAAAAACGCATTGTTAAGATAAAGTCAACTAAACCTAAATTTATGTACATAATTAATGCAATTGATTCAACTGCTCAAAAATCCTAAAGGGAGGTCTCTGCAAGGGGAAAAGGGGGATTGCCAAAACTAACTTTAAAGTTCATCCTGAAGAATAAGCATGAAAGAACAGCTAAGAAAGTGAGAGTTTTTCTTTCTTTAATGATTGCACGGTAACCAAATCATAATTTCTAGTATTTAAAAGTAACAGCATGGCTTAGTACAATGCATCAGCTGATTTCAATTAACCTAAGATAGCACTGATCATATTTATTGCAAACCAGACATTTTCCACTGATACACAATAGCCTACAAAGCATTCGGAATGAAACTTTTTTAGGTTCAAGAACAGAGAGATGCAAAGAGTAGTTAATAAAAATTTTAAAGGAATAACCAACTTCTAAAGCTAATGGTCCAAGGTAAGCAGTAAATGTATCACTACTTTAGAGGCTGAGCCTCTCCCTCTAATCTAAAGCTGCACTGTATTATTTGTCTTGGGTTTGGGTTTTACATTTTTACTGAAGAACAGCAAGTTAATGACATTTAAAGGCCTTCTGAAGTCCACAGCACGATCCCTCATCCAAATGAAAAGGTCCAAAAGCAAGAAATGAAAGAGTAAAATAAGGGAGGTTTGAGGCAATAAAGAAGCAAAAACAAGAAAAATTTATCTCAGGATAGAGAAAGCAGATATAGCACGGATGTGGGGAAAGCAAAAAATAAAAATAAAAAATAAAATTTTTAAAAACTTTTTTTTTTTAGGGCTGCACCCACGGCATATGGAGTTTCCCAGGCTAAGGGTCGAATGGGAGCTACAGCTGCTGGCCTGCACCACTGCCATACAATGCAGAATCAGAGCCACATCTGTGACCTACACCACAGCTCATGGCAACAATGGATCCTTAACCCAGTAAGCAAGACCAAGGACTGAATCCTGGTACTCATGGATACTAGTTGGATTTGTTACCACGAAATCGGTACTCGCGGCACGATGGAACTCCAAAAGAGATCATTAAGATGGCTGCTGAGAAGATAAAGGCAAAGCCAACTAAACTACACCAGAAAACTTTTTTTTCCTGGCTGCTCCTGCTTTACTTCAAATGAAAAATACCCTACACCTGAGTTTTCAAATTAGCAAACTATTCACAGGTTTAACAGGATCTTTTCCTTGGAACTATTTCTGCAGTAGAATTTGTGCCTTTTATTAGACATCAAGGGTTTATGTATGGATTTTCAACTATTTCTGCAGTAGAATTTGTACCTTTTATTAGACATCAAGGGTTTATGTATGGATTTTCAATCAACCGTTTTTGTACTGAGATAACTGCCAATTCCCTATCTTCAAACCATGGTGCCTCTCCTGGGCCCCAATCTGTTCTTAAACAACTTCCTAGACATCTTCACCTGAATGTGTGCAAGTTCCTCAAGTCCAATATATCTAAAATTATCTTAACCCAAACTATCTTCTCCTGTTGACATTCTTATTTCTGACAATGAGTGGTAACTCTCAATCACTCATAATCTGGAAATAGTTAAAAGGTTAAGAGCACAGATTCTAGACTCAGATTTCCTGTTTTTAGCACTTATAGCTTTGTAACCTTGGGCCTAGCTCCTTCGTCTATAAAGCTGAATAGCACCTGCCTTGTAGGATTGCTTTGAAGGACAAACACAGCTGAGGAGTTCCTGTTGTGGCTCAGTGGTAACAAACCCAACTAGCATGCATGAGGACATGGGTTCCATCCCCAGCCTCACTCAGTGGGTTAAGAATCAGGTGTTGGGAGTTCCCTTCGTGGCTCAGTGGTTACCGAATCCGACTAAGAACCATGAGGTTGTGGGTTCGATCCCTGGCCTTACTCAGTGGGTTAAGGATCCCGCATTGCTGTGGCTGTGGCGAAGGCTGGCAGCTACAGCTCCTGTTAGACCCCTAGCCTGGGAACCTCCATATGCCGCAGGTGCGGCTCTACATAAACGCAAAAAGACAAAAAAAAAAAAAAAAAAGAATCAGGTGTTGGGGTGAGCTGTGGTGTAGGTCACAGACGCGGCTCGGGTCCCATGTTGCTGTGGGTGGCTGTGGTATAGGCCAGCAGCTGCAGCTCTGATTCGACCCCTAACCTAGGAACTTCCACATGCCGTGAGTGAGGCTCTAAAAGGAAAAGAAAAAACAAGCAAACACAACAAACACAAGTGAAGCACTAAGAATGGTATTCGGTACCTAACATTTTACTATTAGCCAGCAGCATTATAACAGTCATCCTCAACTCTTTCTTTATCCTCTGAAATCAACTAAGTCAAATTCTGTTCATCCTAAAACTCTTCTCTGGAGATCTTTTTTTCTAAAAACACTACTGAGGTTCAAATCTTGCCTTTATTCAACTATTTACTGGGCAACCACTTATCTGTATTGTGCCTTGTACAATAGGCACAGTACCATAAAATAAGACATAGCTCTTGTCCTTTGGAGCTAATAAAAGAGACAAGTAAAATTGTATGGCTATACCACAATAGCACAAAGGGCAAGCAAATAGTGATGAGAGTAGAGATGATGTTAAATAAAGTCTCCCCAGAGAGTATCTGAGGTGAGATTTTTTTAAGCAATCCTTAATATTTACCAGCAGCACTTCAAAAAATCTTCAAACCCCACTCCCAAATCCTTCCCAGACTATGTCCCCAGAATAGCTTTCCTCAAGGATTTTCCTGCCTTGAATTTTCCATGGCTCTCTAATCTTATCCCACAGTGTGAAGCCTCAACGATTTAGCTCAAACTTACCTTTCCATCTCAGGAACTTTTACTCCCTATGTAAGTGCCCTATGCCATAATTAAACCGGGCCATTTGTCAGTTCATTTCCCCATGATTTGTTTTCTTTACCATACCTATCTCTTTTTTATACCCCATGTCTACTCTTCAAAACTCTGTTCATTGTTGAAAATGAGCAGATTCCTCTATTCCCAAGTCCTCCCCCCCCCAACACCCTCCATTCAACCGGCCCTCACGTCTCCAAAATTTTAGATGCTTCCAACAGCTCTGTCTTGTACTATTATGTGCTCTCTCTTCCACTAGACAGCATGCTCCCTAAAACTGAATACTGTTTTATTTACTATTTTTTTCTTCATAGTCATGCACAAGATCTGGCAAATGACAAAACCTCAATATTCGCGTTGATGTAACCTGTTGGAACAAATACCTACCAACAAAATTACACCCCACATACTAACATACTAAGCTGTCCATTCACTAATTAGTAGCAGCTACCTAGCTGAATGCCACTCGAGACAAACCAAAGTCCACCTCTTTAAAAAAGTCATAAAAATCACTGAGACAAGCACTATTTATTTTAATAAAGTTAAATAACAAAACTGAAATTATCCTTAAAATCACATCCAAAATGCTACCAATACATAAAAAGCCTAAATACATTTTGAATGATCTATAGTTAACCTAAACTTAGCAAGGGCCTAGTGAAAAAACTTAACTCCTCAAAGAAGAGACATCTAACAGTACCAAACAGCCTCAAGTGCTACCGGCAATTGCACCTTTAAAACAATTATTTCAACAAAATATCTAGCATCCAGCCAATATGCAATAGAATGTTAAAGCTACTTAATAATAGTATAAGAAAAATACTGCAATTTTAGTATAATATTACAAGTTATTTGTAACAGTAACGTTGAATTTAATATCCTGTAGGAAGTTTTTCTTTAATTTCAAAAATGATGCTCTTTGTAAAAAGGGATAGAGAGGCAGGAGTCTTCAACCTGCATACCCTCCTCTCATTGAGCCCCCCTCTCATATGCCAGTAAGGCAAATAAATGAGTGTATTTTTGTTGATTTACTTTCCAGGGGAAACGAAGCTAAAGAATAAAAAGAGAAGGAAATAAAAACTAGACTTATACAGAAAACAATCAATTCAATCCAGTAAGAAAGGACTTTTTTAAAACCGTATCAACATATTCAAGCACCAATGCTACAAATATTCAAATTTCTAAAAAGCACCAATGAAGAAAACAAAAGTTCATAATCCCTCTCTCCACCCAAAAAGCTAAACACTTTATAATCTTAACATAAGGTGGTTACCTTATAGTTACAACCAAGTCATAATGAAGATTCAGTTTAAACTAAAACTGGAGAACAATAAACAGCCTAATTTTCAAGGTTTGTGTTTTGTTGGGAGTTTTTGATCATATTCAATTCTTAGTATCTTCAGTTGCCACATGACACAGGCAGTAATATATACCTAAGGAACACAAGCTTTGCATGAATCCTCATTTTACTTATTTCGTACAAGTGAAATACTTCTGTTAATGAACAAAATAGTTCCCACGCCAATTTAGCATTGGGTGTCCAAGGAAGCCAACAGTATTTTCTACTTTGATCATTTACATCTCCAAGCCAATTTTTGATAATATGGAAGAAAGTAAACACTGTCACAGAGTGAAATAACAGGGCACACAACTCCATTATATTAGCAGTGTTATCAGCACAGGAGTTGCAGGAAGAATGAGAATACCACATTCTCTTCGTATCCTCATTTATTTTGATTGTAACTCTTTTTACAATCAAAATTAAAATCAAAGGAAATATGTTTTAACATTTTTCTAAGCAAAATTATAGGCTCTTTGCTTCTCTCCCTAAAATCAAAGCTACAACAGGGCACCAACACCCCTCCCCCGAAAAGCATTATTTTAGTCTGGTGATACAGGAATAAAAGCACAGGAAATTTTTAGCTAGTTCCTTAAACATTTATTGAATTTCTACATTTGCCAGGTTTTAAAATGAAAAGCATAGCAAAATTACTTAGAAAATAAAGAGCATGTGGTCTCTTCATTAGGGACTACACATAAAATTATTTGACTACATACACTTAAAACGTAATATTAAAAGCAAGAAGAAACTGGAGAGGTTATCTAATTTAATCTAATGTTATAATTAAAACACATCAAATAATTTTGCCATTGTCATTGGCAAGAACCCTGTTTATTTTTAAAATTTCTTTTGAGATATAACTGACATAAGACATAGTACTAGTTTCAGGTATACAGCATGATGATTAAACATTTGTATACACTGCAAAAACATCACCACAATAGGCCTAGTTAATAGCCACGGCCACAGTTTTTTTCCTGTGATGAGAACTTTTAAGATCTACTCTCTTAGTAGCTTTCAAAAATGCAATACAGTATTATTAAATAGTCGTCATGCTGTACATTACATTCCCTGTAAATTTTTAAATCAACATTTTTCTCAGTGTCGAGAAATATGATTAACAAGCATCTCTAACCATATCAATAGGATTTTAAGTACAATTTAACAAAGAGTAAGAATGAGCACAAAACTGGAGAATCTGTTCACTCCATTTGTATTGTAATAGAATAGCCGCCACTCATCTAAACTCCCCACAGGAAGTGAAATCAAACCAGAGAGCAAAGGCTAAAAATTCCAAATACTGAAAGTATTAGCCAAAATGATCTTAAACTCTCTCCAATAAATTCTGGACTTGGGTTAGAAAATAAAAAGAAGCAACGTGGATAGTCATTATGTTAACTAACGACCTAGATTCTAAATCTCAGCATTAGAACTTATCCTGACATTTTGAAAAGTAAATACTTTTCGTTTCCTCTAAGAACAAAAGGGAAAAGCAAAGGAACTAAGTTATTCACTCATTTAACCCTTACATCAACCCTGTAGAAAGAGATTATGTCCACATTACCAATGACGAAATTGAGGCTCAAAAATTTAAGCAATTTGCGACATCACAAATACAATTAAGTATCAAGTCAGAATTTGAATCCAAATCTCCTTTGTTATCAAAATCCATAATCTCTCGTGTACCCCCATATTAATACAGAAAACCACATCATTTGAGTCCTATTATATTTTACAGACATCGTAGGAAACCTTTTAATCACATCTATTGATGATAATCTAAAGCAATATAAACTGAAGAGATCCCTGGTAACAATTTACTTACCAAAAAAAAAAAAAAAAAAAAAGCCACACATAACCCTGATAAGTACTCTTTTAAGAGAAGGCTGAACATACGCTATAAAATGTTTTTAATGTATCCAAGGCCTCAAATAGTAGATACTAATGTATTATTTTGAGAAGAAACAAAAATAGTGAAGCTTACAGGTGAATTTTATGGATGTGGCTAACTTTGGTTACAGTTCCCTAATAGTTTTTGTAATGAGTCTGCTGAGGAACTGGGCAGAGTGATGTACCCAACTATTCCCCTCATCAAGGGGAAATATAGTGGGGAGGGGAGAAACAAAGAGTAAACGCAGGATGTAAAGCAGCCAATACTGGCCTTCTACCATAACCTCCACACAACTAAAGGATTTCTGGTAAATCCATTACTAATTACGAACTAATTGTAAGTGTCATTCACCAAACGGCATAAAGATGATTAGAAACTGAGAAAGCAAGTATATAACAGGTTATATTTCCCAAAACAAACTATACACACAGAACTAGCCCCCTCTACAGTAAACTTAACTTCCTAATAACCTAGTAACTTCCTAATAATCCATACACACTCTTGTAACAAACTGTGTAATACACATCTTAATCAGAGTAGAAAAGCTTAACAACTACTTGGGGCACTATCTACTACTTCTAATATCGTTTTGGAGATGAAACTCAAAGCAAAAAACGATTAAATGACCCGTCCAAGATGGCAACTGGTGCCGGATGCTAAACACAACCAATGTTAAACTACTCCTACAGCTCAGTGGTTTCACAATACGTGCACACGGTTCCCGGCACACTCAAAAGCAACTTATGAAAGTTCTCCTTTCTGGAATTGATGAGGACCCCTAGTCCACGAAAATGAGCCCTCCAAAGAAGCGTTCATTTCATACTTCCCCTTAAGTGAGGTAAGACCACGTGTAGAGCGGCATTAACCTTGGTGATGCAGCACCGCAAAGGAGAACTGCTCCCGCCTCTGCACTCCCCAATCCGCGTCCCTCCACTATAGGGCCTCCCCTCACAACTTGCAGCCCTAGAGATTATTTATTCTCTGCAGGACGTGAGGGAAACTGAAGGAGGCCGGAAGCGTGTGTGATCCAAACCCAAAGAACCGAGGAAAGAGAAGTAGACCTTAAGTACCGGGAAGTGATTCCCGCCTCTCCTAGGCTCTGTCCCGCGGCCTCAGGGCGCAACAAGCTGAAATACAGGGGCGCGTTTTCCTGGCGTCAGAGCTCGGTGTAAATCCCTGATTTCGCTCTAATGCTAAGCGCGGGGCGAACTACTCAGGCCACCCGCCCCGAGTCCGCCAGCCTCTAGCCGAATCCAGGCTGGGACCGAGGAGAGATACCAGGCCTCTCAACCTGCGCACCACGGTGCGTTTGCGCCCCGGCCTACCGTCGCGACCGGAACGCAGACTTCCACCCCAATCTCCTCCCGCTGGCCAGAAGCGTCTGTAGTCTCCAGACGACAGTGACAGACTCAGTGACTCACGAAGTCCTCTAAGAAATTACCTTTGAACTGGCCTTCTGAGAGCCGCCTGGCGTTTTGTCCGCCATCTTGAGCTTTGCCCCTCCTTCGGCGGCGGCAGCAGCACGGGCGAGTCGATCGCCGAGAGACTGGATCTCAGCAGAGCCCGCCAGAGTTGCCTGCAAGGCTGAATAGTCGACTGCCGACTATTCAAGGGGGGAGGCGGCCACGTGACTTCCGGTGTCGGTCTTTTTTTTTTTCTGGTCCCGCCCACTCTACGGAATATTTGTGGGCGTTTCTCTGGCGGGTTGCATTATCCGCCGGAAGATTTAGAGATTTTTTTTTGTCCAGGCTTTCAGGGAGGGTTAGTATTTACCCTTTTCCCAGCGCCAGCCCTTGATAGGCGCGAACCAGTTGCACTTGCTGGATGAGTAGGGAAAGCCTTCTTAAAGAAGAAATGCACGGGTCAGTCGGGAGGAGTTTTTACTCCGACTCTTAAGTAAATCTAGAGCCAACAGGAGCGTGGGGCTGGGGTCTGGTGCTCCGTGGATAAGGATGGTGTTTCCGCCACCTCTGGCGCTCACACCCTAAGGGGAATGGCAAACTTGCATTCTGTTCAAGTTACCTTAAAATACAGTGGTGCCCAGAAGCAGAGCAGAGGAGCTTTTGACCCAAGCTGAGATTCCAGCAATGGGGTTGTCGGATAGACTAAGGCGGCTGCAAAATGGGAGCATGGAGAGAAAGGATGCATGAGATAAAAATCATAAGTAGACGGTATTCTAAATCTGGCGTTCATGTAAGTTGTGTGTCATTTTTTTAATTTTTTATTTTATTTTGGAGTATAGTTGATTTACAGTGTTGTGTTTCAGGTGTACAGCAAAGTGATTCAGTAACATGTGTACACTTGTGTGTCATTTAAAAGAGTTACAGGAGTTCCCATCGTGGCTCAGGGGTATCTAACCTGACTGGGATCCATGAGGAAGCAGGTTCCATCCCTGGTCTCACTGAGTGGGTTAAGGATCCATCGTTGCTGTGAGCTGTGGTGTAGGTTACAGATGCAGCTCCCATCTTGCATTGCTGTGGGTAGGCCAGCAGCTGCAGCTCTGATTCTACTTCTAGCCTGGGAATTTCCATATGCCGCACCTATGGCCCTAAAACAAAACAAAACAAAAGATAAAAGAGTTACATTTTACAGTTTAGTATTATTTTCATTTTTAGTCACAAATAGAGGGGAGCACCTGTACTTTGTTTTTTTTGTTTGTTTTCCTCTTTCTTAATAGTATCTATTCAGAGAAGGAAAGCTTGCTTGAGGAGGTCATTCCTGAGCCAAACCAGGCAAAGAAAATGGAAAGAGCTTTCCAGGCAAAGGGAGTTCTTGAAACAAAAGTCTGATGGCATGAATCAATACAGCCTTGCTGTGCAGTCACAGTAAGCAGTCACGTTTTATTACACCAGGTGGGGGCCGGAGAGGTGGCTGGAAGAAAGTTCACACAGGGCCCTGAGGTAACCAGTGTGCTTGGAGAGTTAGAATTCTATTCTGAGGGCAAAGAGTAGCCTTCAGCCGAGTTAAGTAGGGCTGTGATGTCCAATTTTAAGCTTTAAAAGATCGAGCACTAGAGGAAGAGAAGAAGAAGAGGGATTTTTGACCAACCCCTGAAGTCATTTATTCCAAGTATTTTTGAGTCCTGCTTGGTGTATAAAAGCCTACATGGAGTGTTGAAAGGCTTACAGAAGCAAATAAAAACACGGTATCTTCATATGATTTAAAACAGAAATGGGGGAAAGAAATGAGGAAAAGCAAACTAACACTATGGAGAATTCAACTGATGCTTCAAGGAAGGATCATCAGCTGTGGGAAATTTGAAAGTAATTAATTCTGGAGGTAGGGGTGGGGGTAAAGAGATGGAGGTTTCACAGGGAAGGAAGCGTTTGAGCCAACTCTGAAGTAGAATATTGTCTGTTGGATGGTGTTGGGGGGAAAGGGAGGAGAAGTTGGGAAAGTGTTGAGGGAAGCCCTTAGAACAGGATCTGACACATGGAGAGACTAAAAATCATGTGCCAGACACTGAGGAATCAGCAGGCTAGGAAGGACTCTTATTCTATGTGTGGAGATGGGGGTTAAAGAACAGAGGGTAAACAAATAAGCAAACAGGAAATCATCAGAAAATGACATGTGCTCTACGTTGAATGTGAGTGATGCTTTGCAACCTCTAGTCCTATTAAATTTATTTTCAAGCCCAGATTTTTTCAGTTCTGGGCTTCCCACTCTCACCTTCCTCCTAGCCTCTAATTGAAGGCTAATTAAGTTTGTTTGTTTGTTTAATCTTGTTGGAGATATCACTTCCTCCAGAAAGACTTACAGACTTCCCTCCCCAATCAAGCCTAAGTAAAGAAACTCTGCTTCTGTTTCCATAGGAACCTGTTTCCCACGCAAGGTGCTCATCACACTAGACCTTAATTATCTGTTTACAATCTAGGATTAGAAAGTGAAATCAGCTGAGATGAAGGGCGATGAAAAGGGCTTGGCTGCATCTAGCCATGTTCTGGCAATGCTGCAGGCTGACTTTGTCACTGTAAAGTGAATATATACATACTTTTCATTCAAATCCCTGAAGTCCTACTTCACATAAAAAATCATTTTATTAAATGTTTACTCCTGAAGACTTAAAAATAAGGGAACACAGACTTCTCTTCTTTCTCTTACATTAAAGCCTCAAAAGAAGTCAAACCAATATGCCCTGACTAGAAATGACACATAGTCCTTGATTAAGGCCTAATTACATACACTCAAAAACTCACAATCATGATTAAGAGCAGAGTTCTCTGTAATGCATATGTTATGAAATCATGGTCCTCTTGCTCAAACCACAAATTAAGGAGTATGAGATAGCATCAATATAAATACAGATGGATTTTACACAACCTGAAATTTTTCATTAGATTCATATTTACTCTTGCCAGGTGACTAATCGTAACGAGTAAGAAAATCAGGAGTTCTTGTGGCACAGCAGAAATGAATCCGAGTAGGAACCGTGAGGTTGTGGATTCAATCCCTGGCCTTGCTCTGCGGGTTAAGGATCTGCCGTTGCTATGGCTGTGGTGAAGGCCGGCATCTGTAGCTCCAATTGGACCCCTAGCCTGGGAACCTCCGTATGCCATGAATGCAGCTCAAAAAAGCTAAAAAAAAGGGTAAAAAAATCATACAACTGCAGTTAGTATTACGTTTGTACCATCACATTAAAACCATGCCATTTTTCTCTTTCTGATGTGCTGGTTCGCCTGTCACACACCTGTCATCTGTTTTTAAGGATTCTCCCTGCAGCTACATTCAACAGAGATTACAAAGTTGTGCCAGATGCAGTCCACAGAGGTGTTTTGTTTGACTCAAGCAGGGAGGGTCTTTTCCTTTGAAATTGGAGCATTTTTAGTTTTTTTTTAACAATTTTTTTTCTTTTTTAGGGCTCCTGTGGCATATGGAAGTTCCCATGCTGGGGGTCAAATTGGAGCTGCAGGTGCTGGCCTATACCACAGCCACAGCAACACCAGATCCAAGCCCCATCTGCGACCTCTGCTGCACCTTGTGACAACACCAGATCCTTAACCCACTGAGCAAGGCCAAAGACTGAACCTGCATCCTCATGGATACTAGTCGGATACCAGCTGAGCCACAATGGGAATTCCCATGAAATTTAGGCATTTTTAAATCAGGGGATTTGATGTTTTTTTATACTCAGGATGTCCAGCTTTTCCAAAAAAATGGTACACTGCGGAAGGGCACAGTGGAGATGAGCCACACGGAGCCCTTGGGACAGGGCTTTGGGTTCACTGTTACATCCACCGGCGCGAGAAACAGATGTTCAGAGACGTTCAGGACTCAAAAGGGTGTTACTTTATTGGCCAAAGCTTTAAACCTGCACAGGGGCGAACTCTCGGTGTGTCCTGAGACACAATGCTCACAGGAGCTGCAGATGAGAGTTGCGCCTAACGCTTACAGCTAAGCCCTTTTATAGACGCAAGCAAGCTAGCATTTAACAGAAGCAGATGTAGCCATTAGCAATTGGCTATTATTGGCGCGCGCGGGACTTTTGAATGTTGCAGGTTAGCGATTGGCCATTATTGGCGCGCGGGACTTTTGAATGTTGCAGACCTGAGGGGATGGAAAAATTCCTTAGATGGTAGTCTGCTATGTCTTGGCCGGTTTTATCGGCCCTTCGTTGCAAAACATTGTCACCATCACAGTGTCTCGCAATGAAGTCCACACAGCCGTACAAGACTTGCCCTCCTCTTAAGCCTCTTTCGGCTAACGTCCTGACTTCCTTGTTCTCCCAGGCACAGATTCTTTGTTATTATTATTCCTGGTTTCAGCATTCCCTACTCCTGTCTGGACATGAATCAAACCCTTGATTCTTCATCAGTAGGGAGAATGGTGTACGGTCGGGACAAAACCATAAGTTTTACTACTTCTATCCTTTCTCTAATGAATGCAAGTAGCTTGTTAAGGATGATTGGACCTAAAGTAAGGGCCAAGAGGAGTAATAGGAGGGGTCCTGTAATAGCAGACAGTAGGGTGGTTAGCCAAGGGGAAGTTCTGAATAATGAAGCATACCAATTAGAGCTATTATTGTCCCATCAGCAGTCCTTATGATTACCCACTCCTGTTGTTCTAAGCTGTTACCCAATGTCCAGCTAAGGAGGAATAGTCCTAGGCATGCGAGAAGGTGCGTTTTAAGGGCTTGTCTGGGTCCCTTTTGACACGCCATCTTTACGAAGTCTCGCCTGGGTCTTCTGTTGGCTTCACGTGGAAAAGATGTAGCCAATATGACTTCTCGGCCAACCGGATGGCGGTGGGGGTGCTCAGCAGTACCTGGAATGGTCCTATCCACCGTGGCTCTAGATTCCCTCTCCTATGGTTAAGAATCCACACCCATTGTCCAGGATTGGGTGGCTTAGGCCATCGGGCGCTGGCGGCCGGGTCAGATGTCTGCTGGTCTCGCAGCCTCCTCACTTCACACCGGATTGGCTGTAGCACCTGTAGGGACTTGGGGAAGTTATGATTAGAGATTTCTATTTCCTCCTTGGCGAGGTGAGGAACAAGGGGCACACGTTGTCCAAACAGGAGTTCATAGGGTGTCCACTTATTTAGGTAAGGGGTACATCTTGCGCTGAGTAAGGCGAAAGGGAGTAGCTCCACCCAGTTTTCGCCGGTCTCCTCTCTTAACTTTATTAAAGTCTTCTTAAGAGTTCTATTCATCCGTTCTACCTGGCCTGAACTTTGGGGTCTATATACACAGTGTAATTTCCAATTAATCCCTAATCTGGCAGCTAGTTCCTGTGAGATTTTGGAAATAAAAGCCGGCCCATTATCTGATCCTATTGCTACTGGAATTCCATATCTTGGTATTATTTCTCTTAATAGGACCTTGCAAACTATGGAGGCCATCTCCCCTTTCATTGGGAAGGCTTCTACCCAGCCTGAGAAGGTGTCTACTAAAACTAATGGATACTTATATCCTGATTTTCCTGAGGTCATTTCAGTAAAATCTGTCTCCCATAACTCTCCCGGTGTCTTACCTCTATACCTTATTAAGGGAGGCAACCTTCTATTTTGTGCATTTACTTTTGCACAAATATTACATCTGGAGACAATGGAGTGGGCTATGTCTCTGATATTTGGCCCTAGATAATATTTCTTAATAAGTTGTTCCAATTTATTCTGTCCTAGGTGGGTGCTAGTGTGAATATCTCTGATGATTTCTCTTGTCACCCCCTGGGGAAGGTATAGTCTGGAGTCGGGGAGTTCTATCCACCCCTGTCGGTTTTTCTCTCCCCCTAACTGCTTCCCTTCCTGCTCTTCCTCAGGGGTATAACTAGGATCCGGAGGCAGTATAGGCCGGGGTAGCAAAGGGAGAAGGCTTTCCAGTTTTCCCTTAGCTGCCTTCCTAGCGGCTGAGTCGGCGAGGTGGTTTCCCCTTACGATGGGGGAGTCTCCCTTTTCGTGCCCCTTGCAGTATATGATGGCGACTTTGGTGGGCAACCATATAGCGTTCAGGAGGGCAAGGATTTCAGCACGGTTCTTAATGTCTTTTCCTCCTGCTGTCAAGAGGCCTCTTTCTTTGTATATGGCCCCATGGATATGGGCGGTGGCGAACGCGTAGCGGCTGTCAGTATAAATGTTAGTAACTTTCCCTTCAGCCATCTGTAGGGCTCTCGTCAGTCCTGTCAGCTCTGCCTTCTGCCCAGAAGTCCCTGCTGGCAATGTTCCTTTCCACAGGACTTTATCTTCTGTGGTTACTGCTGCTCCTGCATACTGCTGTTCATCCTCAATATAACTGCTCCCATCAGTAAAAATGGTCAGGTCTGCCTTCTCATAAGCCTGGTCCCTTAAGTCTGGGCCAGAGCCAGTTACTGTGTCAAGGATTTGCTTTCAGCTGTAGACTAGGGTGGAGTCTGGCAGTGGCAGCAGGGTAGCTGGGTTTAAAGCTGTTGTCTTAAGGAACTGGAAGGCTGGGGGATTTAATAGCTGGGCCTGGTACTGTGTCAGCCGCGCATTAGATAGCCACCTATCAGGAGGTGCTCGCAATACCTGCCCCACATAGTGCTCCCTGATTACTTGAATGTCTTGGCCTAGAGTTAATTTACTAGCTTTCTTGACTAGTATTGATGTGGCAGCGAGCGCCCTAAGACAAGTTGGCCATCCTGACGCCACGGGGTCAAGCTTTTTGGACAAATAGGCGACAGGCCTCTTCCAAGGTCCAAGTTCCTGACTCAATACCGCTAGAGCCACTCCTCCCTTCTCTGCCACGAATAGCTGAAAGGGTTTGGCCATATCTGGCAGGGCCAAAGCTGGAGCAGCCACTAGGGCCTCTTTGAGCGCTTGGAATGCTGCCCTTTCTTTATCTGTCCATGTAAATTGTTCTTCCTTTCTCCTGGTTAGATCATGCAGGGGTCGGACTAGTTCTGCAAAACCCAATATCCACAGTCTGCAGTAACCCACTGCACCTAAAAATTCTCGTACTTGCCTTTTGCTGGTTGGCTCGGGGATCTGCAAGACTGTCTGGATCCACTGGCTGGACAGTGTCCTTTGTCCTCCCTGTAAACTGTATCCTAAATAACCTACAGTTTGAGTCACGATCTGGGCCTTCTTGACTGAGACTCGGTACCCCATCCGCTGAAGATCCTGTAGCAGGTCCAAGGTGGCTCTCCCACATTCTCCTTCGTCCTCGGCTGCTATGAGGATGTCATTCACGTACTGGAGCAGCACAACCGATGGATGAAACGAGCGAAAATCTGTAAGTCTTTGCTGAGGGCCTCGTTAAAGATGGTGGGAGAGTTTTTGAACTCTTGCGGTAGTCTAGTCCAAGTGAATTGCCCCACCAGTCCATTTTCTGGGTCGTTCCATTCAAAAGCAAAGATTTCTTGGCTTTGAGGTGCCAGAGGAATGCAAAAGAAGGCATCCTTCAAGTCCAGAACTGAATAATAAGTGTGGGTCGGGGGCAACGAGCTTAACAATGTATAGGGGTTAGGCACCGTAGGATGGATAGTCTCTACCCGGGCATTCACTTCTCGTAAGTCCTGTACCTGGCTTCTGCACTGGAAGTAAAGGGGTGTTCCAGGCATACACTCACGGAGTATGCCTGCCTCCAGCAGGCACTTCAAATGGCGTACAATACCCTGTTTGGCTCATGCTGGTACTGGGTACTGCCTAACCCTCACTGGGCTAGCGGTGCTTAGAAGTTGCACCAGGACAGGTGGTTGGTGGCTTGCCAAGCCTGGTGGATTATTCTCAGCCCAAACTCCGGGTATTCTGGTCAGCAAGTCATTTGGAACCCCCGCCTTTTCTTTCTTACCTTCTTGAATGGCGGTTAGCAGGTATTCTTCAGACAGGGGGACAGTTACCTCCAAGCCAACTTCCTCCTTTCCGTTTTTGTTCGGGGCTGGGCTGTCTCCGTGGGGAGGTTGCCTGAAGGTAATGGTGGCCTGGAGCTTCTGCAACAAATCTCGGCCGAGCAGCGGGTAAGGACAGTCTGGAATGACTAGGAAGGAGTGAGTGACGGTGCCCCGTCCCAAATTAGTTATTC
>PVHT021183693.1:1157899-1184500 GCA_004024745.2 Catagonus wagneri | reverse complement strand
TGTGAAAAGGGCCTGTAAAATCTGCTGGCAATCATCCCAGGTGGGTTGATGGGTCCTAAATATGGTCTCAAGGAGGGAGATTAAACCTTGCGGTTTCTCAGAAAACGGGGGATTCTGGTGCTTCCAATTATACAGGTCACTGGTGGAAAAGGGGACATATATAAGCCGGGGTGGTGCATCTGGTCCTGGCTGCACTTCTCGGAGGGGCAAAACGGCGGCCCCAACAGCAAGAGGTGAAATGGCGGCTGTTCCCACCGGTGCCACTTTCTCCTCCCCTCCATACTGAGCCCCACCCCGAGTATGTGGCGGACTGATAGGCCCGCCACTATCCTGCCTTGACGAGTCAGGTTCGGCCCGGCGATGGTATGGGGAAGGTGCCTCAGCTGGGTCTAAGGGGTCCTCAGGCTGCCCGGGCAAAACTGGATAGAGTCTGGGCTTATTCGGCGGTTGTCTGGGGTCCAAACCTCTACATGGCTCCCGTGTCCCGCTTCCCTTCTGACCATTCCCTGTAGCTAGGCAGATTGCCCTCTTTCTTTCGCTATTTCCCCGCATGCACTTCCTAATGTAGCCTGGACGTTCCGTGGCAATATCTACCCAGACATCAATATATAAGAACTGATCAGGGTGAGGGACCCTGTAGACAGTAGCCCGGACGGCAAAGAGAATGGGCAAGTCAAAAGTGCCCTCCGTGGGCCACCCAACATCGAAAGTCGGCCATTCGAGCTGGCTCAGGGTCCGGAGGAACTCGGGGTTTGGTGGTGACCCACCGTAGCCCCTTGCCCGCCGCTGGAAATCTGAAAAATTGTTTAATAGACAATCCAGTGGGGAGCTGGGCACAGACTCTCTCTGACCCATCTACGCGAATTGGACGACTGTAGAGGAAATGAGAAGAGACAGACAACAATAACAGAGATTAACAATATTATAAGCGACAAACAGTTTCTAAACATATACCTTTGATTCGCGGCACAGCGCAGCGCGGAAAAGAAAATTTGCCTAACGTGACCGGTCACACTTTCACAGAACTGAAACCAGATCCCAAGGCAGCGTCCCGACCCTGGGATTCCTGGGTGGACTACCAGCGGCGTCCCGCCTACCACCTCAGGCCAATCTGCTCCGGAGCTCAGATACCAAAAGAGGATCCTCGCAATTACTTACTTGGCTCAAGCCGAACCAGGTCTCCACTTAGGGAGATCTCGCTGGGGCCTCCAAATGTTGCATCCACCGGCGCGAGAAACAGATGTTCAGAGACGTTCAGGACTCAAAAGGGTGTTACTTTATTGGCCAAAGCTTTTAACCTGCGCAGGGGCGAACTCTCGGTGTGTCCTGAGACACAATGCTCACAGGAGCTGCAGATGAGAGTTGCGCCTAACGCTTACAGCTAAGCCCTTTTATAGACGCAAGCAAGCTAGCATTTAACAGAAGCAGATGTAGCCGTTAGCGATTGGCTATTATTGGCGCGCGGGACTTTTGAATGTTGCAGACCTGAGGGGATGGAAAAATTCCTTAGATGGTAGTCAGCTATGTCTTGGCCGGTTTTATCGGCCCTTCGTTGCAAAACATTGTCACCATCACAGTGTCTCGCAATGAAGTCCACACAGCCGTACAAGACTTGCCCTCCTCTTAAGCCTCTTTCGGCTAACGTCCTGACTTCCTTGTTCTCCCAGGCACAGATTCTTTGTTATTATTATTCCTGGTTTCAACATTCACCAGGCCTTCACCACACACGGTGGACAAATGCCCCACACAGGCCTGCTTGTAAGCATAAGAGTTTCCTATTTCTTATGTGCAATGTAAGCCTCAGCAGGGGTGATGATCAAAACATTTAACAATCAGTCCCCCAGCACCAAAGAGAACTGGCTTAGCCATTAGACACTGAGGGCTCAGTGCCTAGGGCCCATTTACTTCTAGAAGCCTTCCTTTCCGGAATGTCTTACTTTCTATTAAAATAAGGTGGGGTGGGGTAAAGTGATGTGGAGATGCTAGAACAAAAGCAACATTTTGCAACGTACACAGTGAAAGAGACCTTATAAATGATGGCCCCATCAGAAGCCAGAGCACTCCTCCTCCAGGCTCCTTCTCAGTGTCTAGAGGTGCTGTAAGAACCATAGATCCGGCCAGGGACTTCCCTAAGGCAGTGCAGAGCTGGGCCAGGAGGTCACTGGGCAGGCCGAATTAAGTTTAAAAAAAAAAAAAAAGAACTCTTTTATTTTTTTATTTTTTGCTTTTTAGGGCCACACTTGTGGCATATGGAGGTTCCCAGGCTAGGGGTTCAATCAGAGCTGTAGCTGCCTGCCTGCACCAAAGCCACAGCAATGCAGGATCCAAGCTGTGTCTGCAACCTATAACACAGCTCACGGCAATGCTGGATCCTTAACCCACTGAGCAAGGCCAGGGATGGAACTTGTGTCCTCACAGATGCTAGTCAGATTCATTAACTGTTGAGCCATGATGGGAACTCTTCTATGTATTTATTTTAGAATCATGTCTTTCTGTATATTAACTTGGAGAATATCAGTTAATATTTAGGATATAAGATTTGAGATCAGCCATCTTCCAAGAAAGAAAAAGCAAAAGGAGAAAATGAAAAAAAAAATCCTGACTTTAAAAAGTATAAGTGAACTATACGTCTTTTTTCTCCTGAGTTTTAGGAACTGTAGTGATATGACTTAGAAAGTATAATGGCCTAAATGATTTCAAACTGTAAATTCATATGGAAAATAGAAGACCTATAGGTTTAAAACAGTATGTCAGCAAACTGATTAAAAAGGCCTTGAATTGCTTTGTTTTTGAACCCACCCTTCTCTTCCTCTGAGGAAGAATTGGGAGGGGACACTTTTTCGTGTAAAATCTCCAAATTGGTGTTATTGACTTTTGAACTTGAACATTTTCAGACCTGATTAAAATTTGGTTTATTCTGATTTCTGTATCAAAAGAGATTTAAGTGGTAATTAGTCTTATGTATGTGTCATACGTTTGTTCATCTAAAGCTTTTTAATCCAAATAAAAATGGAGTGTGGGGAAAAAAAAGGTAATAAAGTAATAATGGCCCCAAAGCTATCATCCCCTTCATTGTGCCAATGGATTGCTCCTTTTTTTTTTTCTCTCTCTTTAGGGTTGAACCTGAGGCATATGGAAGTTCCCAGGCTAGGAGGCAGCTGCAGCCGCTGGCAACAGCCACAGCCACAACAACTCGGGAGTCAAGTCACGTCTACGACCTACACCACAGCTCATGGCAACTCTGGATCCTTGACCCACTGAGCAAAGCCAGGGATTGAACCCACATCCTCCTGGATATTAGCTGAGTCCTTAACCCACCGAACCAGAATTTCTGAGCAGCTTCTCCCTACTCTTTAGGCTTCAGGATACATGTTGGTGGAAAGATAACCCCATCCATTTGTTCATTCGGCAGTTAATGAATTTCTAATATGTGCCAGGCTCTGAAGAAAGAAGATAAAGAGGGAGGGAGGAAGGGAGAAGTAAAAACCCAACCTAGCTGTTCTAAGAGAGAGTAGGCACAGCTAAGAGTCGGGTAACAGCCTCCAAAGGAGGGTGTGGTGTGTGTGGATGGAAGATTCTTTCTGATTAGCTTGATTGGTAGCCCTGCCCTACCCCACAGTGCTAGCCTGACAGGAAGACTGCAGTGGCAATAATGGCTTCTCCCTCCCTCGGCTGGGCCCTAAGAAAACAAAAATCTAAACAATGTACTTATTGATGACATCTAAAATTCTTTTTTGTTTGCTTGTTTGTTTTTGTCTTTTTAGGGCCGCACCCACGGCATATGGAGGTTCCCAGGGTAGGGGTACAGTTGGAGCTACGGCTGCCGGCCTACACCACAGACACAGCAACTCGGGATCTGAGCCGCATCTACGACCTCCACCATAGTTCATAGCAACGCTGGATCCTCAACCCACTGAGCGAGACTGGGGATCAAACCCGCAACCCCATGGTTCCTAGTAGGATTCGTTTCCTTTGCGCCACAATAGGAACTCCTAAAATTCTTTTGACAATAGTAATTAGCAATGGTATTATTTAATTTTAGCGGGTTTTTTTTTTTAACTTTTATGGTCACACCCAGAGCATATGAAAGTTTTCTGGGCCTCTCCAAGCCCCCACTACAACCTACACCACAACTGTGGCAGCACTGGATCCTTTAACCCACTGTGCCCATCGGGGATTGAACCCATAGCTCCCCATTGACCAGAGCCGCTACAGTCAGATTCTTAACTCACTGTACCACAGCAGGAACTCCAACAGTGGCATTTTTAAAAACTGCAAGGCCCGGGAAGTAAGGGATATGTATAAATGGTATCGAACAGCGTATAGCCCAAGAATGACAGGTTGAAGTGACAGGTTGAAGATAATAAAAGTTGCAATTTTAGCTGCGATCCTGAGGACATTACCCTTAGGATGTAATCTTACTATGTAGCAATTTTTATATCAATGAGAAAGTAAAACCTAAGATGGTGTAGAGGGGTATGGTGGAAAGGGATGTTTCCAAGTGTGTGTGTGTGTGTGTGTGTGTGTGAGAGAGAGAGAGAGAGAGAGAGAGAGAGAGAGAGAGAGAGAGAGGAAGGGAGAGGGAGAAATGGAGGACCAGAGGGGCCCAGGACAAGCAGAGGGCAGCATCTCGTAGGGAGAACTCACTTGCCATGGGCTGGCCGTCCAAAAGTGGGCTTGGCTTGGACCACCAGGGAATGTAGAGGCTAGGTGGAGAATAAAGTTATGGAGAGAAGATAAAACAACACTATTTCTCTGATCGATTTCATTTGGTTGCCAGCAACAGAAGCCCAGCTGCAGTGGTCTTAAACACAGAAGGCTTTATTTTCCCTGTGCTGTCACAGTCTTTCTTCTCTCCGGGAACATGGCATACCTTTCTTCTTTTCCAAGTTTTATTCTGTTTTCTTCCTTTTGACTTTGCACGTTTCTTGATATCGCAGTTCTTAGTTTTTAAATGTAATCTGTTGTTACTGCAATTAGAATGTTTTCCATTGTTTATATATGTCCTAAGTTATTTTATTTTATTTTAATTTTTTGCTTTCTAGAGCCAAACCTATGGCATATGGAAGTTCCCAGGCTAGGGGTCTAATCAGAGTTGCGGCTGCCGGCACACCACAGCCACAGCAACACAGGACCTGACCTCATCTGCAACCTACGCCACAGCTCATTGCAATGCTGGATCTTTGACCCACTGAGAGAGACCAGGGATTGAACCCACGTCCTCATGGATCCTAGTTGGGTTCATTAACCGCTGAGCCACGATGGGAACTCCTGTCCTAAGTAATTTTATTTTATTATTATTATTTTTTATTTTTTTGTCTTTTTGCCATTTCTAGGGCTGCACCAGTGGCATATGGAGGTTCCCAGGCTAGGGGTCTAATTGGAGTTGTAGCCGCTGGTCTATATCACAGCCACAGCAACGTGGGATCTGGCCTTGTCTGCAACCTACACCACAGCTCACAGCAACGCCGGATCCTTCACCCACTGAGCGAGGCCAGGGATCGAACCCGTAACCCCATGGTTCCTAGTCGGATCCGTTAACCACTGAGCCATGATGGGAATTTTAAATGTTGTCTACTATACATGAACATTGTGCCCAGCCACTTAGCTGAAGTCTTTTATTAGGTGTATAGTTTTTCAGTTTTTCTCTCTTGGGCTTTCAGGTATAAAGCCATCTCATTTGCAAATAACTACAAGTTTACTTCTTCTTGTCTCACATTATTTCCTATCTTTTGTTTTTCTCTTGTGCGATAATATTAACCAGTACATCCAGAATAACGTTAAGTAAGAATGGTACTAATGAAGATCCCTGTCTTGTACATGACTTGAATGAGGATGCTTTTAGTGTTCGTATGAAGAGGTGGCTGACTTTGAGGTTGTAAGTTGAGTTATTAATTAATATGTATTAATTATATATTAATTTTTTAGCCAACCATGGAACTGAAAATACAGAGTTGTAAATTTTAATAGAAAACCTGGCGACCCTGAGGATATGCCCAAGAATGCCAATGGTCAGACAACCCTGTTACAGAAACCCCAGGACACCTCCATGACTTGAGCAAATAAGGGAACAGAGTAGAGATGACCTGCTTTGAGCACCAGGGAGAATGGGCAATGGGGTGGGCATATTAGTGGGAGGACAGGTAGAAATCTATATTAGCTTCCTGTTGCTACCATAACTACCTCCAAGTTAGCAGCTTATAGCAAAATAAATGTATTATTATTCTGTAGGTCAGAAGTCTAAAATGTGCCAGCAGGGGGAGTTCCCGTCATGGCTCAGAAGAAACAAATCTGACTAGTATCCATGAGAACCCAATTCGATCCCTGGCCTTGCTCAGTGGGTTAAGGATCTGGCATTGCAATAAGCTGTGTTGTAGGTCGCAGACACGGCTGGGGTCTGGCGTTGCTGTGGCTGTGGCATAGGGTGGCAGCTATAGCTCCGATTAGACCCCTAGCCTGGGAACCTCCAAATACCGCAGGTGTGGCCCTAAAAAGACAAAAAAAAAAAAAGGATAAAGATGTGTAATAAGTGAAGACTGAAATTTTCATCTGATTTGTTTACTGCTGTATCTGTAGTGCCTGGAACAGGTAAGCACCGTGCAGGCACTCAATGGATATTTGTTAACAGACGAAGTCCACAGCAGAGGCACGGTTTTTTGGGGAATACAGAGGTTGGAACTGCATAGGAGAGTCGGGAAAGACTTCATGAAAGATGGTGTAGAACTTTTAGAGGGGTCTGTCCTGTTCTTAATAGGTCACTTCGGAGGCCAACTCCCAGGAGTTACTAGAGACTCTCAGAGAACAGGTTGAAGATGTTAGCACAGATTGTCTCATTTTAAGGAAATGCAAATTTTACTAATATTGAACAGATTGGAAAGTCTCCCTTCCCGTACAAATTGTGAACTTATACGAATCGCCTCTCTTCCACAATTTTAAAAATTCCTTTCAAGAATTGTGTCAAAAAAACAAAAGGAGTTCGCTCGTGGCACAGTGGGTTAAGGATGCAGCGTTGTCACTGCTGCAGCACGAGTTTGATTCCTGGCCCAGGAACCCCTGCATGCTGCAGGTGCAGCCAAAAGAAAAAAAAAATTGTGTAATTTCTACAGATAGGATTAAAGGACTGCAAACATCATTTACCATTGTGCCACATGGTGGCGCTGCTGCAGTCGGTAAACAAAAACATCCATGGTCCTTCGTAGGTGTCCTATGTACACACACAACTTCTGTGTGCTCTTGTCAATTAAAAGTCTTCCTAATATCCTGTCAGTGTCAACCAAGCTTTCATTGAGCAGTTGTGATAGTTCCAGTGCTGAAAAAAAAAGTACTAACAAAACAATTTAGAAGGGAAAGTTAAATATGATCAAACCATAATATAATGTGTTGTTCATTTAGGAGAGAACAGTCCAAAAATATTAGAGATGACACCAGAGATAATATATTTCCAGTTCAGCTTGCTCTGCTTCTCGAGCAGGGCAAGGACGGGGCTGAATCCCAGCACCTACTACTGTGTCTGGCACCCGGTAGGCAAATAATAAACAGTGTTGTATAAAAAATGAATATGGAAGATGGCAACCTTAGAGTTCCCAATCATATATCCTCTTACCCTCCACAGAGACTAACAGTTCCTGAAACCAAATTCCAAAATCCCAGCATTGGATTTCTGAATAGTTCAGTTCAGGGTAGCTGCTCATTCTTGGTCTAATCAGCTGTGCAGGGAAACAGGGCCACGCAGTACAACTGGCTCGCAGAGGCTTGCCATGGGATGAATGAAGATGTGGGGGGAGGAAGGGGACTGGGGGGGACTCAAAACCAGCTGTCAAGTATATGAATAATAGATCTCAGATTATGATTTTTCAAATGTTTGGGGATGGATTGTGATTTTTTTCCATTACTTAATGAATTTTATTACAATTATAGGTGTACAAAAATCATCACAACTCAATTTGGTAGCATTTCCATCCCAAATCCTCAGTGAATCCCCCCACCCCCCAGATTGTCTCATTTGGAAACCATAGGTTTTCCAAAGTCTGTGAGTCATTATCTGTTCTGCAAAGAAGTTGTGTCCTTTTTTTAGTTTCCACATGTATGCGGTAGCATTTGATGTTGCGATTGATAAGATACAATTTGGGGGTTTTTTGGTTTGTGTTTTTGGGATGTGGGGTTTGGCTGCCCCTGTGGCATATGGAGTTCATATCTGAGCCTCTGCTGTGACCCATGCTGAAATGCTGGATCTTTAACCCAATGTGCCAGGCCAGGGATCTAACCTGCATCCTGGCACTGCAAAGACACTGCTGATCCTATTGCGCCACAGCTGTAACTCCAGATACAATTTGTTTTTTTGCAGTAAAGTACATATAAAATTTGCCTTTTTTTTTTTTTTGCCTTATTTGGGCCACACCCGTGGCATATGGAGGTTCTCAGTCTAGGGGTCTAATCGGAGCTGTAGCCGCCAGCCTGTACCACAGCCACAGCAATGTCAGATCTGAGCCACATCTGCAACCTACACCACAGCTCACCACAAAGCCGGATCCTTGACCCACTGAGCGAGGTCAGGGATTGAACCCACAACTTCATGGTTCCTAGTCGGATTCGTTTCTACTGTACCATGATGGGAACTCCCAATATTTGCCATTTTAACCATTTTAAGTGTACAGTTTAATGGCATTAAAATCCATTCACATTTCTGTGCAAACTATCACCACTATCCATCTCCAGAATTTTTTCACCTTCCCAAACTGAAACTCTGTACCCATTAAATGCTAACTTCCCATCTCCCCCTCCTCCCAACTCCAGGAAACCGCCTTTCTACTTTCTGTCTCTAAATTTGACTACTCTGCTTGTCTCATGTAAGTGAAATCATACATGTTCGTCCATTTGTGACTGGCTTATTTCACTCAGCATAATGTCTTCGAGGTTGTTGCCTATGTCAGAATTTCCTTCCCTTTTTTTTTGTTTTTTTTTTTTGTCTTTTTGCCTTTTCTAGGGCCGTACCTGCGGCATGTGGAGGTTCCCAGGCTAGGGGTCTAACAGGAGCTGTAGCTGCCAGCCTTTGCCACAGCAATGCCAGATCCGAGCCGCGTCTGCAACCTACACCACAGCTCACGGCAACGCAGGATCCTTAACCCACTGAGCAAGGCCAGGGATCGAACCCGCAACCTCATGGTTCCTAGTGGGATTCGTTAACCACTGAGCCACAACAGGAACTCCAGAATTTCCTTCTTTTTTAAGGCTGATTAATATCCAGTGTATGTCTATATCACAATTTGTTTATCTGTTCATCCATTCATAAACATTTGGGTTGCTTCCAACTTTTGGCTATTGTGAATAATGCTGCTATGGACACTGTCAACACGTTCTTAACTTCACAACAGCTCTTTGTCATTTCTGCTCCCAATCAGTGGTCTTAAAAGTATACCTACTATCAAGTGGGGATCAGCAGAAAAACTGGCAGTGAGGGTGCCCTCACGCTTGACGTATTTTCAAATTTTAGGTGTGTGTTCAGATAAGAGGAATCAGTGTGGTGGTGCATCTGGAAATCAACTCCTGGGAAGAAGGAATGACACAAAAATAAAGTCATTGGCCTGGAGAAGAGCAGACTGCTGGAAGCTATGGGAGCTATTAACAAGGAACAAAGACTTTCCCCCCGTTGCTCTCTAAAGCAGATGAGTAAGCACTAGATGGAGGGACAGAGGAACAGATTTCTGATTTCAACTCAATGTACAAAATACTTTTTAATCTCTGGAACTGTTCAACAATAAAGCAACCTACCTTAAAGAAATAAGTATTTCTCTATGTAAATACACAGAGAAAAGCTGATCATGGAAAGGTTTCTAGAATTTGGGGGTGAGGGACAGCAAGGGGAGTTGGAGGAGAGCTATACCTGGGTTCTAAGATTTCTTTGACCCCAGCGTCCCCTGTCTTTTTCACACTCGAAGCATTGGTAGAAAAAACAAAAATGGCCAAAGCTGTAAGGTTTCCCAAGTAAATAATTATTCAGTATAAACTTTGATATTCATTAATGCCATGTCTTCATAAGAAGTTGGAATCTGAGAGGCCTACTTTTTTGTTTGTTTGTTTGTTTGTTTTGGGGTGTTATACCCCATTGAGAGGCCTACTGTTGAGTGCTGCTAGGGAACCATACAAGCCTCAGAGAGGGAAACACAAGCTATGATTATAGCGCCAGGAGCCAGAACAGATCAGCAGGTAACCTGGGGCCTAAACTCGGGAGTCCCTGCTCTTGTTTGCATAGTATACCAGAAAAACACCCTGGTAAACCCCTCAAATTAAACACAGCATTCCATCTTTAGTTACTAAAAATGAATGGCTCCAATTTGTCTTACTTATTAGACTTTGGTTTCTCTACGATAATTAAAGAAAACAAAGCACACAAAGGAAGCAGCTGTGCAAAGTTTCCAGGGTGGAAGAGAGCTCAGAGTGATGAGAAATGGGGTGAGAGAGACAGATCTGAGGGCAAATGTGCACAGGAGCTGTAGTAGGGTCAGGAAGCCAAGGGTAAAGTTTTGGATTTTATTCTCAGATCAAGATTACCTGATTTAGGAATTCCCGTTGTGGCTCAGTGGGTTACAAAAGCGACTAGTATCCATGAGGATGCAGGTTCCATCCCTGGCCTTGCTCAGTGGGTTAAGGATCTGGCATTGCCATGAGCTGTAGTGTAGGCTGCAGACTCAGCTCAGATCCATTGTTGCTGTGGCTGTGGTATAGACCGGCGGCTGGAGCTCTTATTCGACCCTAAGGCCCTAGGGGAACTTCCATATGCCACAGATGTGGCCCTAAAAAAAAAATTACCTGATTTTTCATTTCAAAAGATTGATCCAGCTGTTGCAGGGAAAGTGGTTTCAAGGGAAAAAGTAGAAGCCAGAGACCAGGCAACAATGCATGTCAGAAGGGGCCCCAGAGGCCTGGCTGACATGAAAGAATTCATTGCTAGCCCACTGCACCCATTGGGGGGTGGATGGAAGAAGAAGTGCCCTGCTGCCAACAGGGGATTCTGCAGAAGGCACTGAGGGGACACCTGGAGGCACAAACGGACACAGCCTCTACCCTCGAGCTTGCTCGCTAGCAAGGGATTCTGAGATTAAGCAAATAATTTCAAGTAGAGACAACAGTCCACACACAGTATGACTGAGAATAGAGCACTGCTTTGAGATCAGACCGCTCTGTATTCAAACTCTGCTCTCCCCTTTGCTAGCTGTGTTGCATTCATCAAGTTTCCCCCTCTCTGTGTGTCTGTCTGTCTCTCTCCACCATCTGTTTTCTTCATCTGTTAAGGGTTAGTGAGAAGATTAAATGAGATCCTTTTGGAAAAGCACCTAACACTGGTAAAAAAGGAGATACTCAATTCTATTTGCTAAATGAACAGAAAAACACATCCCTTTTTCCCTGCCATCTGTCTTCTTGTGTCCCTGCTGTCCTTCCAGGCAATCATTTTGGTTCTGAAATTCCTGCCACCCCCTTCAACTACGGAATGTGGTACCAATGGAGTCAACCCAGCTCATTAACTCCTTGCATGTGGTTTGCCAGAATCAGGAGATGCCAAGGAATGCAAATTAATTGTTTATACTCTTTTTCCCAAAGTTGTCCTTTTTGAAAAGAAATAAAATATTTTCTCTTCTCTGCCCCCTTTTACTACCAGGGAATTGTAAATATACTAGAAACAGTACATAGAGGAATTAATTTATTTGATTAATGGATACCAAATTATTATGGTTAAGTTTATGGTCTTAGACAACAGCTCCATGGGGACATTAATAAATGTGATTGCTTTTGCTAGAATATTTGTTAATCCTGTGGTTTAGTGTGCTGATAATGGAACATGCTGTTCCCCTGCCTTTTAATGAGCACACTTCACTGACTAGCAGAAAAGCAAAGAAAATAATTTTATAAATGTATACACATTAAGAAGTATAAGGTGGTTTAAAAATCTCCTTAGCTCTCAGACCATGTCACAGAGGTGCTCCTTTCCTTTTACTATACATTCATTTTCTAAAGAGATTTATATAATTTAAAATAGAAATCTGAGAACTAGTGTTCTTAAATTCAGAAAAAAAATATGAGTTATTCCTAGCTACTGAGATTTTAAAAGCTTTTCTTTGGCTTGGAGGCCTTAATTAAGATGATTTGTTTTGGCAGTTATGGGGTTTTGCCTTCTTTGTAAGTATATAATTCAAAATTGACAAAGTAATATGATGATAATAGATACAGCACCTTGTTGATTTAGGTGATAACCACAATTGTAAAGTGAAATGATATTATTTACAAAGTCATGGGAGCTTGCCACTCAAGGACAATGGATTGCGAATGTGTCAACTCAAATATTCCATATAGCACAGGGAACTATATCCAGTCAACTTGTGATGGAACATGATGGAGGATAAGGTGAGAGAAATAATATATGTATATATGTATGACTGGGTCACTTTGCTGTACAGCAGAAATTGACAGAACACTGTAAATCAACTATAATGGAAAAATAAAAATCATAAAATTAAAAAAAGAAAAAAAATGTTAACACTCACTGCGTACTCTTTCCTACCTTCCTTTGTCCTCATCCAAACATATATAAACCAATGCATACGATTGCAGGGCAGTTTTTGCCCTATTTCTTGTTTAACAACATGGAATAACAGGATTCTGCTTCAAGAGAGTGGACAAAATATTTGCCTCTTGTTCCAGAGACGATCACTGTATAGATAATTTTGGTTGGGGCGGGGGGTGGGATCAGAAGGGATAAAATTGTGCTGCAACGGGAGCACTGGGACATAGGTTCGATCCCTGACCTGGCACAGTGGGTTAAGTTTCTGGCATTGCTGCAACTGCAGCTTAGGTCAAGGCTGCAGCTCAGATCTGATCTCTGGCTGGGGAGCTCTATATGCCTTGGGGTGGCCAAAAATGAAAAAAAAAAAAAAAAGAAAGAAGGGATAAAATTAAAACAGCAAAGAAAACAGGTGAGGAAGTCACCAATGGGCAATGATTTCTGGAAGACAAGTTACAAAAAAGAGAGAGGAGAAAGCCAAACTCCAGAATACACCAAGGAGGGAGATGCAGAGGCTGACTCGTGAGACAGAACCCTGGCAAAGGTGTTTAATGTAGAGACTATATTTAAATGGTTTAGCACGTTGGAAGTGCTCAATAAATGTCAGCCATTATGTCATGACTCAGGAACTTGCTTTTGCTACTCCAGATCACCCCTTAACTTGTTCATCCATTTCCTTATTTTAGAAATTTTCAGATCATTTCTAGGTTTGTTTCTTTGTTTGTTTTGGTTTTTGAGAGGATGATCTACAAAAAATGATGTAACTGATTTCCTTATACACCTATCCTTTAATAACTTATGCTCTTATTTTCCTAGGCTGGGTTTTCAAAAGTGGGATGCTGGGTCAAAAGTTATGTACGAGTTCAGTTTTTTTTTTTTGTCTTTTTAGGGCCGCACCTGTGGCATATGGAGGTTCCCAGGCAAGGGGTCAAATCAGAGCTGTAGCTGCCAGCCTATGCCACAGCCACAGTAATACCAGATCGGAGTCATGTCTGCAACCTACACCACAGCTCACAGCAACGCCAGATCCTTAACCCACTGATCAAGGCCCGGGATCGAAACTGTGTCCTTATGGATGCTAGTCAGATTTGTTTCCACTGAGCCACAATGGGAACTCCGTGCAAGTTAATTTTAACTAATTAACCAGCCTGTTTAACTTTGCAAAGAGTTGTAGCAGACACACTCTGGCCAGCAATGCTAGGGACCATTGTTTCTCTATTCTCTAGCCAGAGCTAGATGTTACCTGTATTATAAATCATAAATTTACAAATTTTTGTCAGTCTATTGGATTAAAAAAAAAGATAGCTCACTATTATAATTTGCATTTCCCTGGCCTAGTATAGTTGAGCATCTTTTCAGATGATTATTAACTATACATAGTTCTTTATTTGTGAGCTGAAGGTTCCTACCCTTTGCCCATTTTTTCTTCTATTTTCTATTTTCCTATCAGATTGTAGTAGTTCTTTGTATTTTAAAGCTGTTAATTTCTTGCCTGCCCTATATTGACTTTGATTACCATTTTTTGCTAGGTAGAAATTTCTAATTTTTATGTTGAACTCATCAGGGTTTTCTTGCATGGTTCTGGGTTTGCCATATTCCTATGGGCCGTCTCCCTCAAACTGAGGTTATACAAATACTCTCCTATATTTCCTTCTGTTATTTTTATTGTTTTATGCTTTAAACTTAGATCTTTAGTCCACCTGAGATTTATCTTTATACAGCAGGAAGAAATAACAATAGTGAGCAACAATAACAGCTAAAATTACTGAGCAACTTCCATATGCCAGGTTCTCTGTACACACTTGATACCCCTCACATAGATAAGAAAATTAAGGATTGGAGAATTGAAAGGACCAGCCACGTTTACACAGCTACTAAGACACAAAACTGAAATGTGAACCCCAGAAATCTCACTCAGGACCTTATCCTCCTAAATACTTAGATGAACAGTTAATTATGCCAATCCCATTTAAGAAACATCCTTCCCATTTAACTGAAACACAAATTTCATAATACAGTTTCTCAAATATAGTCAGTCTATCTCTGGATCCTGTTGTAGTTTTGTCACAACTATATTGTGTGTTTGTTTGCTTGTTTTGGTTGTGGCCACAGCACAGAAATTTCCAGGCCAGGGATCAAACCCTTGCCACAGTAGTGACAATGCTGAATCCTTAACCCACTGAGCTACAAAGGAACTCCTTAAATATTTTTATTCCATACAAAAGTTTAAATACTTTCTTTAGCTTCGAAGAAAATATATTTTCACATTTTGATTTGGATTGTATTAAATGTGTCTATTAATTTGTTTAGAAATTGATACATATATTAAATCTTTCAGTCCATTTATTTCAGATCCATTTATTTAGCTTCTCCTAAATGTTAGCATTTTCTTTTCTTTATTTTTTTCTCTTTTTTTTCTTTTTTCTTTTTGGCCATGCCCAAGGCATGTGGAAGTTCCCAGGCCAGGAATCAAACCCATGTCAGTGGGATAAGAATCTGGTGTTGTCACTGCTCGGGCCACTGCTGTGGTATGGGTTCAGTCGCTGGCTCAGGAACTTCCACGTGCCAAAGGTGTGGCCAAAAATATATACATAGAAATATACACACACATATATATAATTCCTGATTCTTTATCATTGAATCTGCTCTTTTTGTCACCATTTTGAATGGGATTCTTTCCCCCATATCTAACAGACAATGGCTAATACGGAAGAAACAATGATTTGGGCATATTTATCTGATATTCAGCAATTGAGCTAAAATCTCTAATTGTTTTTTTAGTAGAGTTTTGAATATTCAAGGTATATAGTCACACCACTGCAAAAAATGTATCTTCTTTTCCGACGTTTACACCATTTGAAGTTATGGAAGAGTCCCAAATGCATTAGTTAAAACTTTCAAAAAATACTGAATAGTGGTAAATGTGCCTATCCTAGCTTTGTCCCTGATTTTAATGACAGTAGCTTTAATTTTCCACCCAATAATATGATGTTGCTGATTGTAATTCATAGTTTTTATAGTAAGTTTAAGTAGTTTCCATTTGTTCCTATTATTCTTGGAACTTTTATTAGAAAACTGACTTAATTTGTCAAATTCTTTCATCTATATTGCAATAATCACTTAATTTTTAGTCTTTACTGTGATAATATTCCAGATTATGTTGATATATTTCTTAATGTTAAAAAATAGCATAATTCTATAATAAGCACTACATGATTCATAATTCATAAACTAATCATTCCTAGGTTTCCCAAACCATTGCAGACCATGACAGAAAACGCTTGAGTTCACTGTATGATCTTACATATCCTTAATACCAAAACTTATTACCAAATATATCACACAAAAATTATGGAATAATTTTATTTATGAAGATAGGGACAAACAATTCTAAATATAATCTTAGCATATTAGACCTAGCAGTGTGTTAAAAGAATGATAGCAAATGATGTGAGAGTATAACTAGTAGGCTTAAGAGATTCAACAACAAAAATATATTGAAAGATTTTGAAAAATGGCTATGTATCAAAAATTAATAATATCAAAAATCAAGAGCTGTTTTATACATGAACAAAAAACCAGTTAGAATTGGAAATGGAAAAAAAAATCCTATTCATGCCAGTTTTATTTTTTAATGGAATTTTTGGAAGAAAATTATTTTCTGTGTTATTTAGGGATTTGGGAAACATAATCTTGAAAATGGAAAGTAAACACGGGTGGGGCCTTGCATGTGGCCTAATGCTTAATTCATGAAAGACCATTTAGAGATAAAGTGGTGGATACATGGCTGACTCATCAGATCTTCATTCCCTCAACCAGAAGGCACACCAGCCGAATTCAAAACAGTGCTGTAGTTTCCCTGAAAGGGACTGATTAAATTTCGTCTCACAAGAGAATTGCTGGAATGAATTTCCTTTCGCTTAGGCTGATCTTTACATGCAGGCAAGACTGGTGGTTACTTTAAGGCTGCTGAATGTTGTGTGATCATTCTTAACTATTAAGAAGAAAGAAAGAGAGAGAGAGAGAGAGAGAGAAAGAAAGGAAGGAAGGAAGGAAGGAAGGAATAGAGAACGGAAGGAAGAAAGGAAGGAAGAAAGAAAAAGAAAGAAGAAAGAGAAAGAAGGAAGGAAGAGAGAAAGAAAGAGAAAGAAAGAAAGAAAGGAAGGAAGGAAGGAAGGAAGGAAGGAAGGAATAGAGAACGGAAGGAAGAAAGAAAGGAAGGAAGAAAGAAAAAGAAAGAAGAAAGAGAAAGAAGGAAGGAAGAGAGAAAGAAAGAGAAAGGAAGAGAGAAGGAAAGAGAAAGAAAGAAAGGGAGAAAGAGAGAAAGAAAGGGAGAAAGGAAGGGAGAAAGAAAGAAAGAAAGACAGAAAGGGAGAAAGAAAGAAAGAAAGACAGAAAGGGAGAAAGAAAGAAAGGGAGAAAGGAAGGGAGAAAGAAAGAAAGAAAGAGAGAGAGGAAGGAAGGAAGGAAGGAAAAGAAAGAAAGAAAGAAGATAAAGGAAAGGAAGAAAAGAAAGAAAGCTCCATTTGTAGCTTGGAGAGTCCCCTGGAGAGAAAGACCTAGGTTATCTTATTTATTGCAAGATTCCTATTTCTAGGAATATACTCATTCATTTATGAATTTAACAAATAGTTCTGCTGCAGGCAGGGGGACTCCTTTCAGAGCCCGAGAATGGGTGCTTGTCTAACACCAGAAATGAATTATCTGAGGAGACACACATGCTGACAAAGCAAAAGACTTTATTGGGAAGGGGTGCCCAGATGGAGAGCAGCAAGCGTAAGGGGACCCAGGAGAAATGCTCTGCCGCGGGTCTCACAGTCTCAGGTTTTATGGGAATGGGGTTAATTTCCAAGTTGGCTCTGGCCAGTCATCTTGCTCAGCCTGTACTTGGTCTGACCCAGGGTCCTTCTTGGTGGTGTGTTCGCCTCTCAGCCAAGATGGATTCCAGCGCCAAGGATCCTGGGAACCGGGGTCATCTCTTCTCTCCTATTGGCCCTTCTGAAATCTTCCTGGTTAGTCTTTGGGGCAGCACTATGTTCCTTATCAGGGCCTCCTGTTGTGCAACAACTCATGCGAGAGGCTATTATTATGCCTGGCCAAGGTGGGCAGTTTCAGTCAGTGGTCCCCTGATAGTTCTTGTACTTGAGGGGCTGTACCGGGTGCTGGGGACAGAGAGGCAGCACAACTGGACAGGTACCCACCCTCATAGAGCTCACAGGCTAAGGAGAGTGTTACACATTTGTGATGCAATTGGAGTTCCCGTCATGGCTCAGTGGTTAACGAATCCGACTAGGAACCACGAGGTTGTGAGTTCCATCCCTGGCCTTGCTCAGTGGGTTAAGGATCCGGCACTGGCATGAGCTGTGGTGTAGGTTACAGACGTGGCTCGGATCCCGCGTTGCTGTGGCTGTGGCGAAGGCTGACAGCTACAGCTCCGATTAGACCCCTAGCCTGGGAACCTCTACATGCTGTGGGTGCGGCCCTAGAAAAGACAAAAAAAAAAAAAAAAAAAAGCAACCAGTAATACAGTAATACACATTTGTGATGCAATTGTAATCTCATCACTCTCCTTCAGAAGGACCACAGGGAGAACAACTGGTGAATGGAGTCCTGGTTTTCTGCACTTTTAAGTGTACAAGTAAAGTCTTCCATCATTAAAAGCCCTGGTAACAGTAAAGCAAAGGAGATTCTATTACTACCGATGGGAGAGTTCTTTTCCAGTTCAGGCTGCATCCTGCTCCCCTCTACCACACTTTTTCCAAGCAGAAAGAGAAGCAACACTTCTTCTCTGCCTTCTCTGAGGTCAATCAGCCTTGGGCGAGGCCAGCATGAGTCAGCCTGCCCAGCACCAACTCTCACCTCTGCCTCGAGGCTGGCCTTGCTAAAACCTCGATGACACATGAAGCGTATCTACCCAGGGTCCAGGGCAAAGGTGGGGGCTCATTCCTGTAGAATACAGGATGTGAGAACTGAGCGGGCTCTGGGTTGACAGGATAGTGAGGAGAGAGATCTCCGTTTTTTTTCCCAAAGAAATTTGTCAGTCATATCAAAAGCCACCAAACTTCATATATTTGATTTCATAATTCTACTTTGGGGAATTTACAGCAAAGAAACAACATAAAAGGAAAAAATGTCTGAAGATGTTCTCGTAATAGTGCAATTGGTAATTATGATAAATTCTTCGCATCCCAAATACTTCCAACGGAGAAGGGTGATAAGAGGTGGATGAGGCATTACAGAGGAATAAACATGGGAAGGCTGTGTACTGTGTTAATTAATGGAAATAGTCTACATTTAGAACAGATGATGGGGAGTTCCCATCACGGCTCAGTGGTTAATGAGCCCGACTAGTATCCATGAGGACATGGGTTCTATCCCTGGCCTTGATCAGTAGGTTAGGGATCCAGTGTTGCCGTGAGCTGTGGTGTAAGTCGCAGACGTGGCTTGGATCCAGCATTGCTGTGGATGTGGTGTAGGCTGGCGTCTATAGCTCCAACCCAACCTCCAGCCTGGGAACCTCTATATGCTGCGGGTGCGGCCCTAAAAAAAAGGGAACAGAGGATGGAATTCACACATGGATTACAATTATGGGGAGCATTTGTAGGAATACCAAGAAATACTAGAAGAGCACTTCGAATATGCTAATGGTCTAGAATTTAATTAATTTTCCCTAGAATTCTCTATTTTAAAAAAATGATTTTATGCAAATAAAAATAAATGGCAGCTGACACATTGGACATGCACAAGCTACTCTTGCCAGGCTTAAAAGGGAAGCGCAGAAGCAGTTGTCTGTGTGTTAGGATTTGTCAGTCTGCCCACCTCCTGACATATCACCTTGATGTCGGCTACCCAGACCTCCTCTCTGCTCCTCTGGATTTCTGATTGCTGTGCTGGGTCTCTCTTCAGGCTAACTGGGTGGTATGACCTGACTTTGGCTACCTGCCCTGAGGCTGACTGCCAGCCTGGACACCACTCTATCTGGATGCATGGGTCACATGTTCTCCTCACACAGGTTTCCTCTTGACACAGGTCAGGGGAAGCTGTTCCCCTTACACTTAACCCATCCCTCTGCATGAAGGTAGATAATGCCCCAGTGTCCCTTGTAGTTTATCCCTTTATATCTCAATTGTTTTTTATTTTCAAGGATTTCTACGAAAAAGCAAATACTCTTGAAAGTTGTACCATCTTAAACCAGTGTTTTGTAACATCGTGGCTGGTTTGTTTTTCCTCGAGTAAGGTCAGGGACCGAGGAGCGGGGTGCATAGAAAAACAGTAACAGCTACCTTTTATTGATGCCTAGTCTGTGTCTAGCACTTTTTAATATATCAACCTTCATAACAGACTTGCAAGACAGCATTACAGGTTCCCTTTGCAGATCAGAGAGGTTAAACAACTTGCCCAAGGTCACGGTTAGTATATAACAAAATCATGTTTCAAGCCCAGGCCTAGCTGACTCAAACTCAGGGCTCACTACAGAAAAGAGTATGGAGGTTCCTCAAAAAACTAAAAATAGAACTACCAAATGATCCAGCAGTCTCATCCCTGGGTCTATAACCAGAAAAGACAAAAACTTTGATTCAAAAAGATATATGCATCTCAATGTTAACAGCAGCACTGTTTACAATAACCAAGACATGGAAGCAACGCAAGTGCCCATCAACAATCAATTGGTTTAAGAAGATACACACACACACACACACGTGTACACACACACACATATATACACACAATTGACTATTACTTTAAAAAGAATAAAGTATTGTCATTTCCAGAAACAATGATGGACCTAAAGAACATTATATTTAGTGAAATAAGTCTGACAAAGACAAATATTATACATCACTTACGCATGCAATCTAAAAAGGTGATACAAGTGAATTTATTTACAAAACAGAGACAGACCCAAAGACCTAGAAAACAAACATATGATTACCAAAGGTGAAAGGGAGGGGGGATAAAGTAGGAGTGTGGGATTAACAGATAAAAACTACTATACATAAAACAGATAAGCAGCAAAGAATTACTGCATAACACAAGGAACTATATTTAATAGCTTGCAATAACCTATAATGGAAAATAATCCGAAATATATGTGTGCGTGTGTGTGTGTGTGTGTGTGTGTGTGTGTGTGTGTGTATGAAACTGGATTACTTTGCTGGACACCTAAAAGTAATACAGTATTGTAAATCAACTATACTTCAGTTCAAACAAACAAACAACAAACAAGTCCAGGGCTCTTTCAACCACCTCACTTGTGTATCCTGCAAGTGTCAGAGAAGGCACAGGACTGGGAGTCAGAAACCTATCCGTGTGGCTGAGCACAAGACTCTTCCTTTCTCTGGGCTCTGGTTTCCTCATCTGTAAAATGAAGAAAATGGACCTAAAAAGCTGTCCACTGAGAGGGAATGGAAGGGGATAAAGAAATGGCCAAAAAGGTCTTCAAAGGCTCTCCTTTCCCATTTCAATCCAGGACTGATGGGCCATGATAAGTGCCCGATTGTGCAGCTGCAGACAGTTATATGTTCACAACAGGGAAAAGGGGACAAAGGTGGAATTTTCCCCAGTTGTCACGTGAAGAAACAAGCACAGAACTCCCACGTTTGGAAAAAGAATATTTTCCTTTTTTTTTTTTTTTTCCTTTTTAGGGGTGCACCTGCAGAATATGTTAGTTCCCGGGCTAGGGGGTCAAATCAGAGCATCAGACCTACAGTTGCTGGCCACAGCCACAGCAACTCGGCTCTGAGCTGCATCTGTGATATATAAACCAGCTCACGGCAACCTAAGTATTCCTCAACAGATGAATGGATAAAGAAGATATGGCCTTTCATTTTCAGGAGTTCCCTCGTGTTGCAGCAGGTTAAGGACTTGGTGTTGTTACTACAGGGTCTGGGGTTGCTGCTATGGCGCAGGTTCAATCCCTGGCCTGGGAACTTCCACAGATGCAGCCAAAAAAAAAAAAAAAAAGAAGAAGAAGATATGGTGTATATACATAATAGAATACTATTCGGCCATAAAAAAGAATGAAATTCTGCCATTTGCAACAACATGGATGGACCTGGAAGGTATTATGTTTAGTGAAATAAGTCAGAGAGAGAAAGACAAATACTGTATATTATCACTTATATATGGAATCTAAAAAAATGAAACAAATGAATGAATATAACCAAACAGAAACAGACTCACAGACATAGAGAACAAACTAGTGGTTACTAGTCGGGAGAGTAAAGGGGGAGGGAAAAATAGGGGTAATGGATTAAAAGGTACAAACTACTATCTATAAAATAAACTACAAGGATATATTGTATAACACAGGGAATATAGGCAATGTTTTGTAATAATTTTAAATGGAGTAAAATCTATTACAATGCTGAATTATTATGTTGTACACCTGAAACTAATGTAGTATTGTAAATCAACTGCACCTGAATTTTAAAAACTTCTTTTAATTTGTGCAGTGGGGATTTCCCTTATGGTGCAGTGGGTTAAAAATCTGGCGTTGTCACTGCAGCGGCTCAGGTCGCTGCTATGGCACAGGTTCAATCCCTGGCCCAGGAATTTCCACCTGTCGTGGCCTAAACAAACAAACAAACAAATAGATAAAGAAATGCAGTGGTCTTAAAAGCTCTTTGACATTTGCAAGCCTCTAAGCATTTTTAAACCAAATTTTCAGGAAAAGGATCTGTTAAGTTCTAAAAGTGCAGGGCATAGTCAAAGACGGTATAAATTTTTTATAGCTCTGTGGCACTGTATTCACACTGACATTTGCTTCTTTATTATCTCAGTTAAGGTGAAACCATGGTGAGACAGAATCCTAAACAGCCTCCGCGGAGCTGCCAGGTTCAAAATGATGCTATTAATAGGAGAGATTTGAGGAATTCTCTTTGATACAAACTGCTTGGTTAGACTTGACCTTTAAAATTCAAATCAAAGCACTGTAAGTCTTCCTATCAGAGGAGCCCATGTTACATGTTGTTTCTTTCCAGATAAATGACTATAAGTGAACATACCTCTTTTCAGAGGTTGGGCTGGGGGAGGGGCACACCTCATTTGGGGTTTGGTTTTGTTGTTAAGATCCCCAAGTGATTGATTCTAAAGTGCAGAAACCACAGCGCTAGTTCCTGAGGTTCACAGCCAACAGCTTTTGTGTTTTCTATTTTTGGTTTAGCTTTTCTGGGTTGTGGAGATCCGTTAATTAGAGAAGAATTGGCTTGAGCCGGGTCAATACAAATGTTCTGAGTTGAGTCTAACTCTGGGCTTGGAAAGGCTCAGGGATGGTGTTTTTTAAACATTCCACGGATGTTTATAAAGGGCCTTGTATGTGCCAGGCCCTCTGATAGGTGCTGGGGATACAGCAGAGAGCAAAGCCCTTGCCCTCACAGAGCTTATGTCAGTAAAGGGGACATGTTATGTCATGTATTACACAGTGTCAGCTCATAAAATAGGAAGAAAAGAAAGCAGGGTGAGGAGGCAGGGAGTGAGGGGGGCTGTCATTTTAGATCAGGTGGCTGGCAGAGTCGCTGAGAGATGGCGACGTCCAACAGCAAACTGAACGAAGGGAGAACGTCATGGCAGAAAGCATTTGAGGCAGAGGGAGACAGAGAAACAGCAAGTGCAAAGGCCCAGGGGCAGCTATCAGCCCAGCAGTGAGTCAGACAAAGGCACCCCTCCTTCTGGGCAGACAGGCCAGGCCCGGGCCCAGAGTGTTGCCAGATTACCGGCTGCCGATCAGACCTCCCTGCCCCCTCTGCCAGGCTGCTGTGCAGGGAACTGCCTGTGCCCAGTCACACTGAGCCTCTCCTGGTGGCACATGCTTTTGGAGGAACAGAAGGAAGGCTGGTGCAGGGGATGTGAGAGAGGGAGGGAGCATGGTAACTAGCAACCTCAGTCTTAAAAGATAAATGATATAGATTAAAAATCCTTTTCTTTTTTTCTTTCTTTTTGCCTTATCTAGGGCCGCACATGCAGCATATGGAGGTTCCCAGGCTAGGGGTCTAACAGGAGCTGTAGCCGCCGGCCTTCGTCACAGCCACAGCAACGCGGGATCCGATCCGTGTCTGCAACCTACACCACAGCTCACGGCAACGCCGGATCCTTAACCCACTGAGCAAGGCCAGGGATCGAACCCGCAACCTCATGGTTCCCAGTCGGATTCGTTAACCACTGAGCCATGATGGGAACTCCTAAAGATCCTTTTCTTATGTGAACTAACTGTCAACAACATGGGACAGGATTTAGGAGCAGCCCCCAATCCCTACCCAGCCCCACTGGACTCCCCCCACCCCCCTACTGGGGCCATGATTTTCCACCATTAACCATGACCCTGATATAGAATTTAAGAACCACACTGGCCCTAATGACGATACACTTACAATTTGGAAACATAAGGCTGGCCATTTCCATGTCCATCTTGCACTGAGAATTTCTCCCCTCCCTTCCCATTTTATTCTTGCCTTTACAGTTGTACCATGCTTGTCTTTCCTGGGACACAACATTCCATGCAGCAAGGTCAAAAGATGCTTGGCATACGTGTAAAATCACTACCATTTAAAGAAATTACAAAATAAAACAAAAAAAACAGCCTTTCTTTACCCCTGCTTCCATTTCCAATCCCCATCTTTATGAGACACCTTTTTATTTTCCACTTTATTTCCTAATTGTTTAAAATGCCTTACGGGAGTTCCCACCAGCCGTGGCACAGTGGGGTAAGAATCTGACTGCAGTGGCTCGGGTTGATGAGGAGATAAGGCCTGGCACAGTGGGTTAAAAGGATCCCGCGTTGCCACAGCTGTGGCTCAGATTCGGTCCCTGGCCCGGGATCTTCCCTATGCCACGGGTTTAGCCATAAAATTAAAAAATAAATAAAATGCCTTACAAAGCCTTTTTGTTTTGGCAAACCCACATCCAATTAATCGATACTGAGTTTAATTTTAATAATATGAGAAAACCAAGTGTTCTGTTGTCTTGTGTTGACATCTCTCAGGCCCGGATTGGCCTGTCTCCCCTAAGTTATTATAAAGGAGTTTGATGCCAGGAGACAGAATGTATGTACGTTACCTGTTAGACATGTTGATTGAGGATTTCCGATGCAGTCTGCAGCTGGCCGTATGAGAGAGAATTGCAGCCCGTGAGCCATTCCATCCCCACACGCCTTCCCTCCCAGCACTGACCCAATTAAATTAAGTCAGTACAGTCAAGAAGGCTCCAAACCATAGGAGTGGCCATTCTTGCAATTTAAAGTGGACAACAAAATTACGTTCCATTCTCCAACATTTAAATCTATGTGTTAATTAGAAGTAAGTGAGCCTGGGCATTGTTACGGTAAATGAGAAAGCAGAGAACTGAGAAGCAAGCCAAGGGACAGACCGACAAATAACCCAGGATTGACAGTTCTCTTTGAGATGAACACATGTGGGTGACTCATGACTCTTCGTTTTCCATGGTTTTCTTGCCAGATGGTGCTTAACCCTCACCCCAGCCCTGACCTCCGTGGGTGGGGTGCAGGTGTCTGCCTAGCACATTTCTTAGAAGTAAATGCACTGGAAGCTTGATGGTGTTTGAAGCAGCATTGAAATACTCTTTGTTTGTTTGGTTTTTTTTTTCTTAATGGATTTTATTTCAATTATAGGTGTACATAAATCATCACAAGTCAATTTTATAGATTTTGTATCCCAAACCCACAGTGCATCCCCCCACCCCCCGAAATATTCCTTGTTTTTAAATGGCTGCATTAAATAAGAAATCACAAAGTGGTTGTATTAAAACTCTGTGGACCCATTTCTCCTGCAACTGAGAACAGGACTGCTTCTGATTTATCTTTGCTGTGGTGCATTTTGCTTCCCTGCTCTTCCATGCCCTGGGCATCTGGTGCCAGCTCTGTGCCTAGGTGGTGTTTATTACTGCTTGTTAAATAAACAACTGGCCTGTCTCCTGAACACTCGCTATAGATTTATTCAATAACTCCTACCCAGCAAGGGGATATTCGCAGTCAGTGAGTGAAGTGTGTATGAGAATGCAGTATCTAGAGCTGAGATGGATGGAGGGAGGAAGGAAAGTTGGAGGAGCAGGGCAGGGACCAAGAGTAAAACGAAGCAAATGCATTTTAACCACAGAATTTTCAGAACACAGGACTAAAAGGAAAAGTGCAGGTGAGTGACCATGAGAATATCTAGGTGCCTAGAAGAAATGCTCCTTGTTCATTGTATAGAAATGAATTAAGTGAGCAGATGAGATCCTTACTGGCAACCCCATATGCTTGTGGTTTTCACGTGAATGAGGCACAAGGTGTTCAAGATCACTGGAATATACTCTTAAAAAAATCAATATATTTAAGATATGATACCTGCAATTAGTTTAGTGATTGCTCGGTCCAAAGATAATTATGTTGATAAATAATTTCAACAAATAGACATTGTGCCTCAAAAGGAAAATCATTACATTAAAAAACTAAATGTACAGGAGTTTCTGCTGTGGCGAAATGGGATCAGCAGCATCTCCAGAGTGTTGGGACACAGGTTCGATCCCCAGCCCAGCACAGTGGGCTAAAGGATCCAGCATTGCTTCAGCTTTGGCTTAGGTTGCAATTGCAGCTCAGATCTGATCCCAGGAACTCCATATGCCACGGAGCAGACAAAAAGGAAAAATAATAAAAAAAACTGAATGTACAAGTACATGAAAAGATACTCAACATCACTAACCATCAGAGAAATGCAAATCAAAACTATAGTGAGATATCACCTCACACCTGTTAGATGCCCATTATCAAAAAAGATAAGAAATAACAAGTGTTGGTGAGAATGTGGAGAAAAGGAAACTCTTATGCACTATTGATGGTAATGTAAACAGGTGTAGCCACTACGGAAAACAGTATGGAGATTCCTCAAAAAGGTCAAAATAGAATTACCATACCACCCAGCAATTCTACTTCTGAGTATTTATCCAAAGAAAATGGAAGTGCTAATTCAAAAAGATATCTACACTCCTATGTTCATTCCAGCACTGTTTACAATAGCCAAGATATGGAAATAGCCTAAGTGTCCATGGATGGATGA